>CAJQUW010008691.1:0-116131 GCA_907163375.1 Prostheceraeus crozeri
GTTGTCTAATTGTAAACAGGGTTGCAGTGATGAGCATTCTAGAGGTACTCAATAATTCCATCATATCGCATTGCAAGCCCAGCACGTGGTCTGAAGTGTCTCTGTTTCCTGTCACCGTGCCATTCCAATTTAGTGTATCCAGCCTTCATGAAATGCTCCGCACTGTTAATCCAAAAGCTTCAGCCGGCTCTGATCACATCCCCTCGATTTGCTGGTCCATATTCTGCGATGTCTTGTCAAAGCCATCATGCATAATTTTTAATCAGTAATACGCCACTAGGATGGAAAAACGCAGACGTTGTCCTACTTTCAAAATAAAGTTACAGGCAAAATCAATAATTAAAGACTTATTTCAAAATGAATTTTGTCTATAACTATTAGAAATCGCGACAGGTGGAAATGAACATGCTGCACTTACAAAGAGTTGCCGAGTGGACTTCCTCTGGCTTTGTTTCCTTTCTTCTACTGAGGATGCAACTCAATTATGATATTGGTGCTTTTACATATGATGATCTATAAAAATAGTGTAGATATTTGATTATTGATACCATTCCAATTTCAAGTTTGTAAATTATAAACCCAACTAAAGATAATAATTTCTTTTGCAGCTTCTACGCCGAATAACATGCTACGATTGCATTCTCACAAAATATGTCAATGCACTGGGAATGCCTACAATTGCCGGTGCTTGTCCTTCAACAAGAACTGTTTCTGAAAGCGAATGCGATGCATGTTCAACCAAGATTGACTACATGCTTGAACCTACCATTGAAAAATACTACAACTGCATAAAAATCAAGGACATCCCAAATAATCAAAATACTTCTGTAATTCAATGGTCGTATTGTTACACAGACAAGTGCAACGTTCCAACAGGAGCACATACAACTAATCCGTCTACTGGTCTTTTGATGGTAGTGTCAATGTGTCTATTCATTCTCAAGTGGTCTTTGTAGTGGTTCTATATAATATTTTTACTGTTGTGTTCATGCTTTTATTACGTTGAATGACACTACTGCTCATGCACAAATCATATTGTATAACAATGAGCCATTCATGTGCACTTGTTTGTTTTACATCTTAAGTAGAAACAAAGTCATCGGTTTCAAAAGCTTGTGATACCTTGAGTAAAAGTTTCATTAGGTACTTCAAGTGGCTATGCTTATAAACCTTAGAATTACGATAAGGATCAATTAACCCATTGTTGATATTTGATTAAATATTTTTCTTTTAATGTTGTATCTGAAGTGCTAGCGTTTATTGACTTTAATTTTTTTATCACTTCCCTAAACCTTTAATCAACCAGTGTTTCCTGACCTATAGCTTCGGTTTTACAGCATGTTATATCTAGAACTACTAAAGGGACACTAGGAGACATGCCATGCGTAATTACGGAACACCCCAAACATCCGTGGTTAAGGACATTCTATTCTTCTACCCGCGTACATACGCGCTGCACTAAGAGTCAAAAATCACTTGATCTGATGCTGTTAAAACATGGGGAATGTTTATGAATACGCGCGGGCGAGCCATAGTTTGCGCGTCGTCTACAGTTGTCTGCGCTGCCGCTTGAACCACGGATGAACCGTTAAGCATGTTCTGTCTTCCCTGAGCATGAAATTGAGGTCCTATCACATAGTTTAGCCTCTGAAATTGTAGCCATGAAATTGTAGTCCGGCAGCCAGAACGAGTTTCTGCAGGGAACGAGGCCGAAACTGACACTTTCACAGAATGATGTGCACCCTATGCCTACTACAAATTGGCACGTCTGCCGAGTTCTAGTGAGTTCCTCTTCTTGTCAGACAGGATCAAAGAAAAACACATGCAAATCCAATTTTTGGCATGGAATGTCTTCAGGTCATTTCCTATAATGTGCATGTGCTTTTATTATGCATCTAATCGGCAATGCATGTGAGAATATGGTTGAATGTGGATAATATAGCTCAAAATGTTTGTGATTGCCGACATTAAGAGGCTCGCCAAATCTAAATGGGTTTAACCATATAGACAGGGGTGAGTGAAATGACCTGAAGACTATATGCCAAAAATTATGACTCTGGGTTAAGTACTTTTCGTTTAATCAGAGAAAACATATAAAATTTCATTTTAGCCAAAAACTGCAATCTGCATCCCATTGGATTTGCATGTGTTTTTCTTTGATCCTGTCTGACAAGAAGAGGAACTCACTAGAACTCGGCAGACGTGCCAATTTGTAGTAGGCATAGGGTGCATGCACATCATTCTGTGAGAGTCTCACTTTCGGCTTCGCTGCAGAAACTCGTTCTGGCTGCCGGACTATTGAGGTCCTATCACATTGTTTATATAACAGATAACTTATATAACAGATGTTGCAGCAATGCCCCGCATAGCCAAAGATGTTTGGGGTCACGTGTAATTACACGTGGTTCACGCATGGATGACGAGTGATTGAGCGTGGCATTTCACCTATTGGAAGCTCATGAATAGTATCACATTATGAAAGCATGTTTGTTTTACATCACCTACGCAAATACGATCTACCGATAAAAGTAATACTTTTAGGAAACATTTCACAATTATCATTGATTTTGCAAGTAGCTGAAAAAGTATTTCATAAGTAGTCTGCATAACTCTTCAAATCTTAGATAACTGTTAAAGATTTATGCCGACAAAATATTTAAAAAATGAATAGTGCTGTGTTCAATGCTAAAAGAAATTATAGGATTAGAAGATTAGAAATGTCAGTTATCAGAAATATTGCAGCATTTTATAATACGAATATTTGAAAATCTAACAAAATTGAATGATCTAAATGTACTACACACAGATCATAGGAAATGACATAAGACAGTCCATGTCAAAAATTGTGGCTTTAGACTTAGTATTTCCATTGAAAAGAAAACATTGTAAATTTCAATTTGTCAAAAACCGCAATTCAATCTGCATCTCTTTGGACATGTGTTTTGTGACCGCACATCCCGAGTGACTCAACTGTATGGGATTCCCATACAAAATTTTCTATGGTATTTTTGGACCCTTTTTAATGGGACTGAAAGGGGATTTCTATGGGGTTCCCCTACGAATCCCATATGATTTTCTATGGGTTTTCTACGGGATCCCCTTAAAATCCCTTATGAATCCCATGTGATATCTCATAGAAATCCCTTTCATTCTCAGTGTTAAAAACCCTTTCAAACCCATGGGGAAATCCCTTATAGTAGGCCTATTCCCATAAAGTTATGTTATAGGAATTTCATAGGCAAATTAAAAAAGCCTTCGATTTCCTTAGATAAATGTAGTTACATTTGAGACTCCCCGAGCACGAAAATAATGCGATAATTAAATTGAAGAAAAAGTGCAACATTTTCACATGATATGTATTATGTATATTCAGGACAAATTTTGTTTTTTCAGTAATTCCGCTTCAGTATGTAACTTTTTCCGCACAATTGACTCTGTTTCAGCTTTCACTTTGCCATACCGATCGGCACCGAAACCTGAAAATAATGAAACGAGAGATTGAATGAAATGCATGGACTATCCACTATAGTATACGGTATGACATTTATATGACATAGCTACATAATTATCGTAATTTTCTGTGAACGGTCTTATTCAAATGATTCGTTGAGACAGCTGTTGTTGTTGTTGATTTCGCATATCACCTAAAATCCTCTCCAGATGTACGGCCTATTGGATTTTCAGATTATACTACATGTATGTACATGTTCATGCACCACAGTGAAGTTGAAAATCGCTAATTACGTAGTACAAAAATTTCATCCGGCTATTTTGGAAAAAAATGAAATGATGAATTTTACAAGTAAGCCTAGTATGAAAAGAATGAATGCTTCAATCGGTCTATCAATGCAATGTGAAATTGTATAAACACCAGCAAGAATAAATTAATGTATGACAACCAAAAAGCCATGAAAGCGATTTAAAAGGCTTCTAATTTAATGCACAGTAATGCTGCCGTCCAAAGATAAAATTACATAACTGACATTTTGATGGTTGTCATTTGAAACAATCTTCTCTTTTTGTGTTGCATTTTGATTTTTTTTATGTCTGATACTCAAAATATACGAGTACATTTGTTGCATTGAATACAGGTGCAAAAATTGAATTTTTATCTGAAAGTAAGGTACAAAAACTGTAAATAACCAATAATATCAGTTATGTTATTTTACTTTTGGATGTCAGACTGTGCATGTAAGTATAATCAAAGCAATGTGTATTGCGTAAATTACCGTTATACATGTACTAAAAATACGGTATAAAAGGAAAAAATGCCGTATAATAAAAAAATGCAAGTATACATGTTTGCCCGCTCTATGACTGTGGCTTCACTAGATAGGAATAAGATAATATACTGTTATACGATGGCTATGCGTGGCTGCGCATAAGAATCCCTCAGCTTCGCTTCGGGATCAGTAGATTCAATTTTCGTAGTCAAAATATTCATTGTCCACGCATACACATCGTACGGTGTAACAGTATTCTACCATGGTTGAAATCATCTTTAAGTTAACTTTAGATATAATTAATGTATGAGTACGGCTTATAATAATTGTTTTTTATGTTATTCAGTAAACTGTAATTACCGGCATCCGTATGTAGGCCTAATGGATCGATTAAATGAGAACATTCATTGTGAGGCATTATAGACAGATCAAATTGATCTCATAAAATTAATTTTTGATATTTGATCATCATACTGATTCGACAAAAGTGTTCAAGAGCACTCAGAACATTTTACGGTATACCTAACCTACATTGTTGAACAGCTCATCGAACTCACCGTTCCAATTTCAACATTATCCTCTTGAGGAGACATTCTTTGCTTTTTGAAACCAAAAGATCATCAGTGTTGAATGAAATGCTTGCAAGAGGATTGCGATTGGGGTTAGAAGACGTGGGATATCTGCTTGACGATTCCTCCTCATCAGCCGTTTCCATCCTGAAATCCTGGAAAGAATAAGACAATGAATTTACACTTGCCTACATGTAGGCCAATGGCATTTTTCTATACGCCCGATAGGCCTAACAATTGTATACACGAATAATGATTTAACTAACACAATTTTTGAATGCAGTAATTTCATCATGTAACAATTTGATATGTGTGTAGAGCAACATTTACTGAACTTACAAGTGCAAGAGCCAAAATAAGACTAAGTATCGAATAAAGCTTACTGTTCCAGGTTTGAAATCAATTGATTTTGCAGCAGACACAATTTCTTCAAGCCTTTCGACTATAGGACGCAGTCGATTAACATCTGTAAAAAATAGATTTGCGTGATTACATGTAGGCTTAGATTGTAGAGCAACAACAGGTAACCTATCAAATTATTTTCAAACATGCTAATTTCATGCTATTTTCAAACAGCTCATCAGTGGGTGTACAGTATTGGCCTAGTCTATTTTCATAACGGGTCTGAAACTTTTTCGACGTGAAGCTTAGAAAAAAGAAAGTGCGTTATACAACATAACATACCGGTATGTAAAATGTTTACAATGTTACCGTAGTAATCTTACTTGTAATTGTATACAGCTTAGACTAGGAAAAGTTAAGTATATTCACAAATATCATTAAATATTTGCATGTTATTCAAAGATATCATACAATACCGTCCTCATTTGAAGTATTGATTTCAATGTGTTTATATTCCCATTTCTAAGCGTCTAATCCTTACCAATAATTGCACGTATGCTCTGACAAGTAATGCACACTGCAGCAGTGTCAGTGCTACATAGATTCGCACTGATATAAATTTCTAAAAAATATTTATCAAAGAAATACATGGTTTGATATAGCATTCACTTTGCGATTATTGCACTCGAAATACGTGCATACATTGTCTTATACATTATATAATATATCATATATAATATGTCTTATATATAAATTCTGTTCATAACACAGTTGAACAAAATTATTATCAAACTGTATGCAAGTTGATAGTTACTCATTTAGCTAATTCTATCGACATTTCATGTTAAAGCAATTTAATGCTTCTATTCCTTCTGTGGAGTTCAGAATGAAATCAAAAGCCATTGAAAAAATGAGCGTAAGATGTTACGCATATCTATTTTATTCTTGTGCTTTTTTATGCATAGTTGATTGAAAAATACATCTAAAAAGTTGTCAAAATGATAAGATTAGTTTATATGGTTAGGAAACAGAAATCTGTTGTCATCTTTCCCATAGAATATTTTTCATTGAGCATAACAACTAAAATTCTGACTTTCTGAAATAAGCAATCAGTTTCTGAAATATGCTGATTGCCTGATTTGAAAATGACATATGTGTGAGTCACGCATAATCGATAACAGGTCATCACATCGATTTAGAACGGTTACTGGACTAGAGGGAAATCAAAACTCAGAAACAGCATACCAAAGGAGATTAACCATCTTTTACAACGAAATTCTGTCGAAATACTTTACTGTCGCTGAAATCCAATAGCATGTAATTTTTTTAGAACAAGAATGATTATTCATGATTGAATAGGCTGTAATCGTGATGTATTTTGAAATTACAACATGAATCTTGCAAGCCTGGAAATTATCTATCTATTAGTGTGATATGTCTTGATTTATATAGACCCAGTACAGTATAGGTCGGTGTGAGTCTATGTGTCAGCATTGATAGTAACTTTAATTGGCGAAAACCTTTGCAGTTCATTGTATACTATTACCAATTCAGACAAGTATTTGATTATACCGATAAAAATTCTTACACCAAAATTCTAAAAGCCAATGCAAAATAGCGCGAAAATTTCCTACTTTGCTTATTTGTAGAATTGAATACTTATTATTATGCTACTCTGAATAATGTCTTACCGTAAATCCTTCCTTTACTTCTTCTAAGCTTCCATATTGCAAGAAAAGTGTCAATTTTAGAGACAATTTGATGTGATTTGTCAGACATCTTACAAGATTCAAATTTAAGTCATAGACATAGGAGAATGCATAGACGCCTAGATATTCATGCATATAGATATTATGCAAATATCTAGGCTTCCATGGAGAATGTAACTCTTTGACTGGAGCCTTTTTTATGTGTCAAAAGCTGTTATTCTAGTTCAACCGAGATATCTCACATATCAACAAACCTTGATATTTGAAAATGAATACATGGCCCGTAGTGAAGATATCATGATTATAAATTACACATTATTGGCAATCTATATATAACATGATCAAATCAATTTGAGTTTTAAGAGAATGTTTGAGGGTTTCTATGGGGCCAAACGTTCCCAATTATTTCTATACGGTCGGTTTGCGATGTACATGTATGTAGAAAATTAAATATAATATTTACGATAATAGTCCATAAGTCGAATGCAGAAATTACTACTGAGATCAAAGATGCGGAGAGTCGACGGTATTTAACGACGATATAAAGGATGCGAAGAAACAGATAAATCAGACCAGTTTCTCATCAGTAGCAAGTCACTAAACTGCTGATGAGGCTGATATTTAACCTTTCAAAATTATTCAAAATCAAAGTAGGCCTACAAGATCCTAGATTATTTACGCCTTGGGCCTATGGGCAAATCGTCTGCGCGGAATAGCATTTTCACTTATAGGCTAAACATACAAAGCGCGTTACTGTGATGAGTCGGTAGAAATAATGTTTTTAAGGGACTCTTTGTACGAATGCGTTTCACTGATAGGAATAGATAACAAATCTAAGCCTGATTATTGATTATCCGAAAAATTCATTTGATAAGTACAACCGGTGCGGTTTGCCAAATTTGCCATAACGATGATTACAAAGCAATCTCGAACATCCAATTATTGAAATTTTACTGAAACGTTTTTATTAATCTTAGACAGGGATTATCTACGATTCAATCGTCAATCGTTGAGTATCAACACTCTATGTAAAATTGTTTAAATTACAGTTAAAAAAATAGTATTGCTATACGAAGGCAAGTGACCTGCAAATTCACTTGAAGTCCTATGACTGAAAATCAAGCGAGAATCTATTAAATGTTACGGCCAAAATTACCTGGATAGTTCTTGGAACCGGAAGTGTGCAGTCGGACGAAAACATGTCACAAATCCAAAATGCGAAGTTATCCCTATCATTGACCTCTGAACGACATTGGCAATAACCTACAGACGAAGAAAGTTACGTAAACGCTACAATGATGGGTGAATCTGACTCAACAAATCAGAGGCTAGGAATAACTATTCTAGACATGTGGATGAACAGAGGCGGTATGATAATTCTGAAATAAACGGCAGATAAAATAAAGAATGTAAGAGAGAGAAAATAAGACTTACTCTAAGGAATGGAAGTACAATCTTGAGCAAATGTTCTCAGCAAGTTGAATAAAGAATGTAAGAGAGAGAAAAGAATTAAAATTGTAATTGTAGTCCTTAAGAGTACTAGTTAACGTTTACTCCGATCAGTGATAAACATGTTAAGTTAAGAAAGATTAAGATTGGCATACGAGGTCGTCAGCAAAAGGACCAGGATAAGATTCACGCTTTCGGCCTGTTCCTTTTGTAGCGTTCAGAGTCATCCTAGCTGGGCCCTGCACTGAGAAGCGCAGCCTCTGGCCAACAGTTAACTAAATTGTTATCAAAAAAGAAAACATTAAGCAAGAAGATAAATATTTACAGAATATCTGGTAAGAAGAAAAATTATATCAACCTAAAATTCAAATAAATTCAAATCAAAGATGCGAAAAATCAACCCAGTTTATGAAAAACAAGAGTTAATCAATTGACGAGCAGAAAGTAAACCAAATTTACTTAAAAGCTTTCTCCGCGTTCAAGCGAAGTTCACTTTTATTATAACGTCTATTAACGAGCAAAGTGAACGTCTTTGACGTTTTCTCCTCAAAGTCTTTGAGTTGTGAGCAGATACGAGCGTACCTGAGTATCTGGCTGCAGAAAACTTTAATGTCTATCTTGTGAGGCATGGTATTTTCCGGGAAAAAAAGAAGAGTTACGTTAAAATCAAGATCGTCAATTTTGTGGTATACCGAAGTGGTTACACCAGAATCACACACGTTAATTTTAACGTCTGTAGTCAATAATTTTGTTATTACCACATCGGTTGGCTTCCAAGTCAATGAGGTAAATCTGGGGTATTAACTTATCGAAGAATTTGTAGTTAACTATACAAAAATCGTCAATATACCTATAAGTATTCGAGAGGAGCCTTGCAAGTCCAATTTTATCACCGCGAATTAAATTAGTCATAAATTTGTACTCGCAGTGGAAAAAGAAGAGGTCCACTAGAAGAGGGCCATGTCAATTGCCACCCATAGAGATTCCCTTGTACTGTCTGAAGACAAATCCTCTAAAAGTGATATACGACTCTTATGTAATAAACTTAATAGCAGCTTTGAACGAATCTTTCGTGAAAGTAATAACCACTATATCTATGTAATGTTTGAAAGAAAACTTTTTGTCGTAACCAATGCACATAAATTTCTTACTGAAAATTATGTCTAACAAAGCAAAAATATGATTGCTAGCTTCTATTTGCTTCAGATTAGTATATAGTGTAGAAAAATCAAACACCTAAAGATCAAAAATATTTTTATTTCCTATCTTTTTGAGGAATTCGATGATTGAACGGACACTCCAAAAGCAATTAATTCCGCTATTATTGCGGATCGAGTCACAATAATTCTTAAAATGCTGACGGATAATCGCCAGTCCCTTGTTAATGACAACAGATAGCTGTTTCGTGCTACCCCCAAGAACCGGTTCAAGAAATTACAATGAAAAGATAAGGACAACAGACATTTTGGTCCTATAAACAAACTTGAAATACAATTTTTCTAAATCATTCACTCTTTCACTGCACACTAACTCACCGTCTTCGAAGTTCACCAACAAATGAATGATGATGTCGATTGATTGTATTCAAAATACTAACGTTTTTCGATATCGACGTTCTTAAATAATAACGTCATAGATATCCGTTGTCTGGCGAAATCGAGGTCGGTTGAAGCCTTGTGAATGAATCATCACGTCATCACTGACGATATATTAAAACGTGAGAAATCTACTTCTCTGAAGTTTGCTATTAGGATCCTGTTCTGGTCAATTATATTTCTCTGGTGTGTCCTATTGAGATCCTATCAAGAATAGAGCTATTACTGATGTCCCTACAAAACCTGCCGGGATTTTACTATAGGAAATGGTGGGTTTCACAGGTTATGGTAGGAAACATATAGGATTCTTGCCAGATAAGTAGGATTCGAATCAGTACATGTACCAAAGGATAGTAAATTACATAATTACATTTTAATTAGTTATTCCAGCAAATCATTGCGGGATTAGTTTTCTAGGAAACCAAAACAAATCATTTGGTTTTCCAGTCAACCAGTGAAAAACCAAAATTGTTACAGTAGGAATGATAATGGCCTATGTGAAGGTCCTAAAACAGCAGGCCCATAGATAATTGTCTGAAGTTTTCTGGTTCCCACAGGATAAAGTCTGTATGCCATCATTTATCCTATGTGAAGGTCCTAAAACAGCAGGCCCATAGATAATTGTCTGAAGTTTTCTGGTTCCCACAGGATAAAGTCTGTATGCCATCATTGAATCTTTTTCTACGTGTAGGTCTAGAGTCCATCGCGTCCATTTTCACAGTGTAGTCGATTATACACTGTATATGTGAGCGATTGGCCCACACTGTTAATGATCGAAATCGATGTATGTAATCAAAACCTTGCAAGTCATCAATAGAGATCTGTGAGACCGGTTTGATTTCGATTGATTAGCATTAATTTTGATTAATCCCTTTAATATTCTACATAAGGAATCCTTTGATGAGAATCGTGGATTCTAGGGGATTCAGTTGTATGGGATTGTAAGGGATTCCATATAATCCCCAAGAAACCCATATGATCCTATTTGCATCGTGAATGGGATCATATGGGATCTCCTACAATCCCATATATTCCCTTAAAAACCCATAGAAAAGAGTCACTCGGGATTGCTTCATGGAATCCTGAATCTGTTTGACGGGCTTTGCCTGCACCCTTCGTCAATCCAAAGAGCAAAATCTTTAAATTTTGGAGGTTTCAGATTTCCACTCTTTGCAAAATCTGTGATCAGCATCTGAAAGCCAGTATTCATACAATTTTTGAATTAGTGCTTTATTAAAGAATCGTTTCCAAAAGACTTCAAAAATTAAATTTGCTTCAATCATCAAATCAAAAAATTCATTTTATTTATGAATATTCCTTTTTCCTTTTTGTGATTTTTGGTCGCTTGAAAAATGTGACACCGAAAACTGTGCCAGATTAGAAGTCTTTTGCCGAAGTGGAACTGTCCAATCACTTCGTAGATAGTCAACTGTCACCTCATCATTCATCCAGCTCACATCACTGTAGTTGCAAACAATGCCTCGCATTTCTCCAGTTCCGGAATAGCTGATGAGAATAGGATGAGAATGCATGTAGGGTTTGCACTTGCTGCCATCTGTTCGCTCGGTTAGAATCTCAGCTTCTGTGAGAATCTTATGCCCAACCGGCATAATCGGTACTGTACATCCTTCGAACCTTCGTTGCATTGCCGGCTAATTTCAAGTCATACAGGAGTTTTGTCCATGATATAGATGGTTTAGAGAGTGCACTTATTACCATCTTTCGAATATACAGAATGAAACTAGTAACTCTTTCATTGAAGTCTGACGATGGTTTCAAACTAATAGTTGTTCAAGTTCGCAGAGAAAGTTCGCAACAAATACTTGTGAAGCCACACGTCACTTGCTGTTAACCATTGAAAATCGTCGCCCTTATTTTCCTTCAGTTTGGACATAGGGGTAGTGGATTGTAGCAATTGGCGTCTTTGTGCGCCAATGCGCGTGATGTGAGAGATTCCGTACAACATGTAAGTTGCGCGTGTCTGCGCGACTATACATCTTCACATAGATATGCAGTGCGGTAGTGCGCTTATTTGAGCTAAGATTTCTCACTTGCATAAAATATTGACAATATTAATTTTTTGTCTTGATTGTAAAGCGATTAATTGAATTCTGAAAATATTTACTGAAACTTCATTATGAAGTTCTGATAACATTATACCACTTTAATTTTATAAATGGTCAAACGTGAACGTTGCCTTTTTGAAATTTTGAATTTGTATTGCTTATTACTGGTATGTGCATTGAACAAAATATGCCAATAATTATCATATTAGAATCAAAATTATAATACTTGTAATTTGAAGATCAACATAACTCAGACATAAATACAGTTACAATAGTATAGATTTGATGAAAAAATCTATATATTCTGAGATATACTGTATCAAATTTGCCATTTTCTATGATGAGACGGAAAGGAGGAAATGAAATAAACGTATTTAACAACATGCAGAGATAAATTCAGAACTTTTGTCCAACTGTTTCTTCATTCGCTTTGTATTGTAGTCATGACTGACAAATTTCAGTATAGAGCCAGACGTTTTGCGCATGTCATAAATCTTGTGGCATGCTTGAAACAAATCAATAGATGAAATGATTGCTTACAGATTTCAAAATTTGCTCCTTTCAAATAACAGAATTGTGAGAACTTGGGATCACATTTGCATGCCGAAAAAATTATATCACACTTCATTTGTGTATGTTTTTTGACAACGATAAAATGCAGCCTTTGGTACAGTGTGTCACTACAATTTTTTTCATCGGCATGCTTGCATAGGTATGAATGAAAGTCGCAACCCCAGTCATGAGTAATACTTTTTATCGATTCTTCATTTGGTTCTTCACTGAAAGTATCGATCAATGAGAAGAAGAGTGTACTGAGACTTTCCACTATGTACATCTCGTAATGAGAAATACGAATGTCACAGGTTCTCAGGAAATAGATCATCCCAGCACTTCTGTCATTAAATTTGCTGATGTTCTTTTCCTTCTTGCAAACAGTACACAAATTGTACACAAGCACAATGAAAGGTGAACGAAGGTTCAAAACAAGACAATACAAGGCATGTCTTTGTATCTTTGTTTCTCTCATAGCGGCTTCCGATAGTTTACCTTCATTGTTTGTGTAGTTTTTGCGGAGAGGAAAAAATATTGGAAAAGTTTGAAAAAGATCTACTGAACTTACATATTCGTACTCCTCACATGACAAGGATTCAGAGGACACCAAACAAGAACATTTTTTGATGAAAAAGTGAGAACTTAACATTTTCAACCAAAAAGGTCATGATTTTGTGACAATTTCACAAATCAATAGGATCCAATAGGAGATCACACATCCAATAGGAGATTGAATTTGAAGCCCGGCTTTATTTGAGACCCGGCAATCTTTTCATTTCATAACTTATCACCCGGCTGTTTACAGAGCAGATGCGGTATGTTGGATAATTCGAAAATGCACTTCGGTGTCAAATGAAAAGATGAAAATTACCACACTTGTCAATAAATTTTTTTCATAAATAAGAAGTCACGACGTTTCGGATGATGCTACAGCCATTATCAAGTGGAAAGAACCAGTCTGCAAAAGAACACCAACTATAGAACATGAACGCTATTTACAAGTCTGTTTGTGGTAAGAACATCATGTTGATAAAAACCATCATTAAGATTCAATACATTAGGTTGATTGGACTTAATAAAAGCAGATTCCAAAACTCTTCTGACTGTTGGGTTACTACAATAAGACAACACTTTACAATTATCAAAATCAATCAAATGTCCGGTATTGTGCGAATGGTGGGCAAGGGCGTTATTCATGTCAAAATTTGCAACTGCTTTTCTATGTTCTTTAAAACGTGTAGTAACAGATCTGCCAGTCTCTCCTATATAAAATTTATCACAATTTTTACATGGGATGCTATAGATGCCGCACTCAGTTTTTTTACATTTAATTGTTATTTAAAGAGGAACGAATCGTGTTAGGAAACTTAAAAACAAGTTTGTGATTAAATGAATGAGTGAAACGATGATTTCTCGAAGTATGAAGAGAAGAAACAAAAGGAACAGATAAAAACTTAAAAGAATCATTACGATCGACAGGTCTGGAAGAAAAAGTGGATTTAGCTTTGGTAAGAGATTTACATAAAACAGTGGACGGATAGGCAAGTTTAGAAAGAGATTGAGATATGAAAGAAATTTCATCATCCAAGAATTCAGGGCTACATAAACGCATAGCGCATAAAAATAGACCTTGGGCAACATTTGTCTTAATAAAACGAGGATGAAATTAAAAAAATGCAAGTAAGAATTCGAATAAGATGATTTTCTGTAAACAGAAAATCTTAAAAACCGATCAACACAATGTATAAAGACATCAAGAAATGGAATAGAAATATTGGATTCCCATTCAAAGGTAAATTGAAGGGTAGGGTATAGAGAGTTGATAAAAGATAAGAAGGAAGATAAATCAAAATCAGAAGAAACTGAAGACAAAACATCATCAACATACCGAAGCCAAAGTAAAGGACAGACGCCAGAAAAGGAAGGAATCAACTCACTCTCAACATGCTCTAAGAAAATGTTTGCTAACACAGGCGATATAGGATTGCCCATGGCAACACCAAAGATTTGTTGGTAAAAACAATCACCAAACGAAAAATAACTGAGATCAACAGACAGTTTGATAAGATCTAAAAAACAATTAATACTAACAGGTAAATTAACAAAACTGGAGGGAAGGCGACGAGAAAGGAACATTAGTAAAAAGAGAAACTGCATCAAACGAAATAAATTTGTCGGTAGGATTTACAACAATCCCAGAAATTCTTTCTAAAAGATCAGAAGAATTTTTTAAATGGGAACAAGAAACTGAAGCAAGTAAGGGAGACAAAATTCGAGATACCCCTCTTGATAATTTAAAAGACGGAGAATTGCAACAGGCAATAATAGGACGAACGGGACAATTTTCTTTATGAATTTTAGGTAATCCGTAGGCATATGGAAGAGAAGGTAAGACTGATCTAAAAGACATATTAAAGTCTTTATCCTCCGGATAAACATTGGCCAGATTTCTCAGACCTTGATTAAATTTCTTCTGCATCACAGGGAGATACCACCTTTGTCAGCTTTGGAAATATGAATAAGTTTATTTTTCCTCAAAGAGTTTAAAGCATGTTTATAGCGTCTTGGAAAGGCTTAAAAAATGTTGACCATTTGACCAGTAAGAAATTGATTTTGAAAATCACTACCAATATGTGTTTTTGCCACAAAATCAGGAAATTGTTTTTGGTTGTTGGGTAAAGCAAAATTTAAGCCGAAGCTAAGAACTTCATGTTCAAATTTTGACAAAACATGTCTAGATAAATTAACCACATTATCCAAAATGCAAAATTTTGACCAAACACTTTTAGAAATAAGGGAATTCAGGAGATACTCAAAATGACATCGAGATTTTGACGTGCGAAAATTACACACTTGATTCACATGAAAATCCAAAGCGTGCCAGATATCTGGAGATAATTGACCCCGTAAATTACGGCGAGCCAAACGCATGTTGTAGAAATAGTGATCTGTTTGCAATTTTGAGGAGGAAATAGCTCCACGCAACAAAGTCTGCGAAGTCAAAGGAAAAGGATTTTCAGGGTCAGTTTGGTAAGACCACATTAATGTTCTTGGCACCACTTTCTCCGCAAGACAATACCGCAAGAAGCGAACACGTTCTTTATTGATATAGGCCTTGCAGACTGCACGTTCATCTAAAACATCTATTTCATTTCTTGATGTCTTTATACATCGTGTTGATCGGTTTTTAAGATTTTCTGTTTACAGAAAATCATCTTATTCGAATTGTTACTTACATTTTTTTTCATTTCATCCTCGTTTTATTAAGACAAATGTTGCCCAAGGTCTATTTTTATGCGCTATGCGTTTATGTAGCCCTGAATTCTTGGATGATGAAATTTCTTTCATATCTCAATCTCTTTCTAAACTTGCCTATCCGTCCACTGTTTTATGTAAATCTCTTACCAAAGCTAAATCCACTTTTTCTTCCAGACCTGTCGATCGTAATGATTCTTTTAAGTTTTTATCTGTTCCTTTTGTTTCTTCTCTTCATACTTCGAGAAATCATCGTTTCACTCATTCATTTAATCACAAACTTGTTTTTAAGTTTCCTAACAAGATTCGTTCCTCTTTAAATAACAATTAAATGTAAAAAAACTGAGTGCGGCATCTATAGCATCCCATGTAAAAATTGTGATAAATTTTATATAGGAGAGACTGGCAGATCTGTTACTACACGTTTTAACGAACATAGAAAAGCAGTTGCAAATTTTGACATGAATAACGCCCTTGCCCACCATTCGCACAATACCGGACATTTGATTGATTTTGATAATTGTAAAGTGTTGTCTTATTGTAGTAACCCAACAGTCAGAAGAGTTTTGGAATCTGCTTTTATTAAGTCCAATCAACCTAATGTAATGAGTCTTAATGATGGTTTTTATCAACATGATGTTCTTACCACAAACAGACTTGTAAATAGCGTTCATGTTCTATAGTTGGTGTTCTTTTGCAGACTGGTTCTTTCCACTTGATAATGGCTGTAGCATCATCCGAAACGTCGTGACTTCTTATTTATGAAAAAAATTTATTGACAAGTGTGGTAATTTTCATCTTTACAGATGCGGTATGTTTGTACATGTATGCAGATTTGGTTCACAACTTGAGAAAATTGCGATAAAGGCACAGCAAAAATTTTCCTAAAGTTATGCTTGTCCCCTGTGCTTGTCAGAGTTGCTTACCGATTTTACTTTTATCATTTTGCATAATACATATGCTCAAGCTACCACATTAAAGTAGCTAAAACACTAAAAGCTGGAAAATATTATACAACCTGAATCTATTAGTTTTTACTAGGTTTGATGGAATCAACCGCAAGAACCGTATAGAAAAGTAAATGCGATAATAAAGTAAATTTTATTTGAAAATCAGAAAAAAATATGAATTAGAACTTAGATTTGAAAATGAAACACAAACAATATGAAAATAATCACTAAGGCAGCTACTCAGATGGATTTCTTCGCGTTGACATTACGTGGCTATGATATTTTCACTTATAAACAACTTTTTCGTCAAAAATTTTATCCTGCCCTCCACCAGCTTTGTGGTCGATATTATCCCTTGATCCACATTTTGACTGAGCTTCTTGTCTGAATGTCGGCTTTTCATCAAAAACCTTTTCTTGCCCTCCACCAGCTTTGTGGTCGATATTATCCCTTGATCCACATTTTGACTGAGCTTCTTGTCTGAATGTCGGCTTTTCATCAAAAACCTTTTCTTGGCCACCACCTGCTTTATGTTGAATATTGTCCATTGAACCAATCTTTGATTGAGCCGTTTTTTTGAATGTCGGTTTTTCATTAAAAACTTTATCTTTGCCTCCTCCGGCTTTATGTTGATAATTGTCCATGGATCCAATCTTTGATTTTATTTCTTTCTTTTTTACATTGCTTTCATTTGAGTCCTCCATTTTGTGACTGATAGTGATGGGTATTGAGATTCTTCGAAATGATTTCTTTTTATGCAGAAGTGAAATTGGCTAGGAGAACGGCAGCTATTCAGCTTTATGCTTTACGCTAGTCACTCTGCCACAAGGAAAATTGAATATTTATTGCATGTTGCCGTTATGATATTTTGAATAATTATCTATCCGATATCCAATTTAAATCAAAACTACTGGGGGAGAAATTGAATATATTCAATACATATCGATCATAGAGGTCGGATTGCTAGCTAATTTAAACTTGCTACCTAGCTTTGATGTCCGACCTCTATGATGTCAACCCGTTATTTCCATCGATATGCATGCATGTCTTGTCGCGGATGTCAGCCTATGGATTTCTACATAGTAGCTATGTAGCTATGGGATTGGAAACGAAATATTCCACCTACACCAAAGAAGTGCTGCTTGCAAGTGTGGATTTTTATCGCCGTGGAATGACGATTTTCGCATTTGATCTAATTTGACGCAAATGTTATGATATCTTCAATGCTATCAGAAATTGCTCGCAGATATTTTCATGACAGCAAACCCATATTATATAAATTGAAGCAAAATTGTTGCGTTAACGAACCATCTGGCCCGTCATTTTGGCGGAAAACCTCAAATGTCGTGCATTGATGCAAATGAAACATCAAAAGTTTATCATGCAATTCAATTGAAAAAGTCTACTCTCTATAAGCCCATAACTTTTTTCATAAGTGAAGACAGCAAAGAAACACCAGAACCCTTTTTTACAACTGCGCATTACCAACTATTCGTAAGATACTTTTATTTTTGAAGAAATTGAAGATTTTCAACTGTCATGGAATGACGTTTTAGGTCTCACTTAATTAATTAACTTAATTTTTGATATTTTTATAGCTATACCATGAACATTGAAGCATGATTACACGACAACTGATGTTATTAGAGTATAAGTGAGGGTAGTGCCTACATTGATATATAGTGTATCGCTACACAGGTTATCATATGTAGAACAACAAATTTTTCAAAAATATCAAAGTTATATCATTTCATTCATTTAAAAAATTATGCTGTCTATAAACATATCCTATTAATATAGACAACAAATAATGGAACAGAGTCCTTCTTTAGGCTACATTTGCTCATCAGGATACAGCCATTTGTTTCTGGAAGGCTACCACTTTCTTCCCTCAGCTTTTTAAAATACAGTAATGTTCATAAAAATAGCCATTTGACGTTTGTCAATATTCAATAAAGTTTTGCGCTTTGCAACACAAGCATGAATGATATGTTGTAAATTAGTTGAACAGTTCAATAAATGAAACGTACTGTATGTGCGTATGCAAATGATAATGTGATCACTAAGCAAACAGAAAAAGTCTTGTCAAACAAAGCTGCAACCATTTAGAAGCAACATAAAATACAAGTCAGACAATTATTTACGACAATTCGTGAGCGATTAATCGAGAGACAAACATTCTTAATCCCCTCTCTCTCTCTCTGTCTTCAGTTCAAGCAACAGGACTTTTTGTTTATACAGTTATATTGCTTTTAAAAACTAGCCATGAAAGCAAACAACAGAATCTTCATGTTATACACGGTGATGCATAAAAAACGCATTATTTTCAAGCAGGACATGAGGACCAAATCTTCAGTTCATGCTTCATGCTTCATGATTCTAGTGTAGCTAGAATAGCCAACTGATATGCATATGACAGCATGAGACTTGTCATTGACTTTATTGCTATCTTAATACAGTGGAAGCCGCTTAATGGAATCTCGCTTAATAGAATCAGCCGCTTAATTGAATCAATTTGCCTAGAACCATTTTTTTATACACATCTACATAGAAAATTCATCGCTTTATCGAATCACATAAGTCGCTTAATTGAATCAAATTTTGCTACAACAAGGAATGAGCTATGACATAGATGCTATTTTTAGCTGAGTTAGTTCAACCCACACTGAACTGATTGGCGGGGATCTGATGTGCGTTGATTATCTAGGTAAAACAGCATGCCGATGTTAAAAACTACAGTTGATAAAATATTTGGCAACATGAAGAGACGTGACCTTTCAATTTCTGAGAAACAACTGATCTTACGCGAATTGGATCAATTACCCAAACTGTCTCAACGAGAAGCCGCTCTCAAATTGAACATTTCCCAGACATTACTCAGTCGTCTTCTAAAGGATAGAGCAACAATCGAAGGTCAGCAAGGCAATGATCGGAAGCGCCAGCGGTCAGGAAAAGATCTTGCGGTTGAAACTGCGGTGGTAAAATGGATAGCAAATGCAAGGGAGAAGAACGCTCCTTTGAGTGGACCCCTCGTAAAAGAGAAGGGCGAAGAACTTGCTGAAAAGCTCGGGAAGGATGGTTTCAAGGCAACAGATGGCTGGTTTTCTCGTCTGAAGAAGAGAGAAGGTCTTCAGCAAAAAAGCTTCATGGAGAGAGACAAAGCGCAGACCTCGTCTCATGCCAACAGTGGTTAGAGACTGAATGGCCTAAGGTCCGTGAAGGATATTCCGATGAAGACATTTGGAATGCAGATGAAAGCGGAATTTTCTATCGTGCGCTACCAGATTCAACTTTGACATTCATTCATGACGCAAGAAAAGGAAACAAGAAAATCAAAGATAGATTTACCGCCTATTTTGCTGTTCCATGAGCGGCGAAAAGAAAAATATTCTCGTGATCGGCAAAGTCAAAAACCCTCGCTGCTTTAAGGGAACTTCCCTGCCTGTTGAATACAAAGCCAACAAAGCTGGGTGGATGACTTCTGCATATTTCACCGAGTGGTTAACCGACTGGAACACAAAACTTATGAGACAAAATCGAAGAGTTCTTCTACTTTGTGACAACTGCTCTGCTCATCCGAAAGACTTAAATTTGAGCAGCATAAAGATAGTGTTCCTTCCGCCGAACACGACTTCGCTTATGCAACCGTGTGATCAGGGCGTGATTCAAGCAGTGAAAGCAACTTATCGTCAAGAAATATGCCGGAAAATCTTGAGAGAGATAGACAACATGAGTGATTCGTCGGCCCCTGAACTTGCCAAGAAAATGAATCTTTTGGACGCAATTATGCTGATGAATAATGCTTGGGAGGATGTGGATCCAGTCACCATTCGCAACTGTTGGTGCAAATCACGATTGCTTGTTGGACCACACGAAAAGCCGATTAGGTTTGTTTCGCCACCCACATTTCCGGATGGAAGGGACATGCCAATTGAAATTTGGACTTCATGGCTATCCGTGGATGACAATCTACAAGTCACCGGTATTCAAACTGACGACGAAATAGTGGAAGATGTAGGCTAATGATTTCCTTCAAAGATGCAAGTCATGATGTTTTGGAACCAGACATTGAGGAGGTGGAAGATCCTGAAGAAGAAACGCCGCCAACTACGCAAGAGATGATGAAATCAATGGCTACGCTTCGAGCAGGTTTATTGTCTTGAAATTTCTGTGACTTCCGACTGCTCAGAAATTTTGAACAAGCAGTCAACCAAATTGTGGATCGGGAATTAAAGCAAACAACAATCGACCAATTCTTCGCATCTAACTAAGATTGAACACTTTCTCTATGAGATAGATTTACAGTATAAAACAAGTCATACATTAGATTCACGAAAGCCAATTGAGTGTAACAATAAACATGTTCTAGTATGGAAACAATTTTTTTAATGTGTTTTTCACGTATTCTCCTTGCTAAAGTCAAATGCTATAATTCTTTATAAACTAAAATTTACTTTAACAGAATTATTAATATAACATTGCTATATTGTATGAGTATCAATTCAACAGTTAAACATTCTACAAATTACACATTTATTCAGCGCAATAGTACACTACTAATACATGTATGTGAATGTAGGCCTACAATATGGAAATATAAAGATTGCAAGAACTAGAATTACACAAATTCATACTAAATCTTACTATTTCGTATCACTGTTTACTAACAATGTTATATATCCGTGTAGGTATATAGTTTTCCGTAGCATTTTGCCTTCATTATTCGGCAAAATATACATGTATTTCATAATTTCGCTTAATTGAATCAGCCGGATAATTGACTCAAATGTGGCGGGACAATTGTGATTCCATTAAGCGGCTTCCACTGTACCATCATTTTGTAACACTAGTGATGATTACCCATTTGAAGACAATAAAAAAAGTATATTACACCAATTTATTCTTTCTTCTTTCAGTTATTTCCATGAGAATAATAGCTGTAGCAAAGTTAAGTAAATTACACTACCAAACTCACAGAATGGTCACAAATCTCAGTTGAGTCCTCAATTTGCCCACTGCCTAACTCGGCACGTATAATAACTCGGCAAGTATATTCCTTTGGCATCTTCATTCGATCTCCGCAAATGCAATGAGGAGGCGCTCCATCATCTTATTGATAGCATTTGTTTCGGTCCGACCGTTTTCGAAAGCACCGCATCGCATGCGCAAATATGAGACGTCCATTGTTTCTGTTTAGATATCATAAATCATAATCGATTATTACTGTGGAGTCAACCATCACCACATTGTAGCAACATGATGATCCTGAAGTTTCTTAGTTTGCTTTCGGGGATTCTCTGTTTGCCACAAGAGAACATAGTGAAGATTTGATATGCTATTTGCATGTACAAACATGTGGTTTGTCATTGTACGTGCGTGAAAAGCCTTTCATGCTTGCGATTATCAACTGCTCATTGGCCGAATAACAACATTTTCAACAAACATATTTGAATCTGCTCACAACTCATTCTTGAAACGTAGCCGCTACTCTGTCGGGTTAGACAGTGGGCAAGTTGAAGACTAGTCTCAATTGATAATTATGACCATTCTGAAAGTTTAATAGTGTAATTTACTTGACTTTTTTTGAAGCTATTATTCACATGAAATTTACTGAAAGAAGAAACAAAAATTTGTTATTTTATACTGTTTTTTCTTGTTTTTCTATCAAATGGGTAATCATCATCATTGTTATAAAATGAAAGCATTAAGATGGCTATAAAGTCAATGAAAAGTCTCATATGAATTGGTTACTCTAGCTACACTAGAAGCTTGATACATAAATTGAAGATTGAGTCTATGCCCTGTCACCCCGTCTGAAAATAAGGCGTTTTTTATGCATCACCCTGATTCAGAAAACCAAAAGATTGTCGGTGTTTCGCATTGTCGGCCGTATTGAACGATTGACGTAAGACCTCTATATTCAATAGGAACATCATTCATAAATGCATTCATTATAGAGTTCTCGATCAAAGTGTAGACCTACTTTGTCACTTAATGCATTTTTCTTTAGTAGAGAGGAGCGTGTCTGAACATCTTGTTTTTTTATCTAAAATGATAAAGAAGTTGTTCTTCAAATTAAATGTTCTACTACTAAAAACTTTGCACATCCATGTAGGTAGAAATTTCTACTGCAAAAAATTCTACAAATGGTAATTTCTTTGAATCATCAATTCACTGTCTATTTTGCCTATGTAATTCACTTGATAGCCCTATAATAAAAGCATAGGTCTACATTATGTATTAGAAAATATGAACAAAAGATCCACTAGCTGTCTGTTTTTATAAGAACTTTTATGAATTCATCTGTATGCATTCATAACCATGTTTGGAGAAATGTAACAGTATGACCTGAAAATTGGCATGTCGTTGTGCTACTTCAGTATGCATGTGCTTGCTGTTGATTAGCGATAAACTGCTGAATGTGTTTCAAATAGACCACTGAACCCTTTACGGAAAAGGTTCGACAGTCACTTTGAGGTGCTAGGTCGTTTTACCAATTTAATTTTAGGGAAAACCAGGATTCATCGGTGACAAGAAAAGTACAAAATTTCTTTTCTATCCATTTCTTTGACTTTTAAACATTTTTGTATTTTGCTATGTTAATATGTCCAACCACTTATACTTTTGCAAGGCCAGTAGTGGCGAAAGCTTAAGAGGAAAGAAAGTAGAATTTTAAGTAAAACAGCAGCAAGGCTTATTTCTTTAATTTTTTAAAACTATATAATGCTGCTTAGATCAAATGAACACCTTTTTAAATTTTGAAATGAAATAAATTTATCTTTCGACGCACAGACAATTTGTTTTTATTTCGTAATATATATTTCGGCGAACCGCCCTTCTCAATCAGAATTTTAATTTACAGTGATGTAATATTGAGATCTTACGTTGACGTCGAGAATGCAATTAAAGGAAAAACAGGGATCATCAGTACTATGGAGACACTGTCAAAACAAGCATGAAAGAATTGAACAAAACTTCAACATGAACGTTACATGAGTGCATCACAATAACGCAATGAAAAGACAAATAGCAGAGGCCGTAACTATTAGAAATAAAAATGAACAAAACATAAAACTGATCAATAGCAAAGCAGAATGGAACCACTCAAATTTACCAGCATTAACTCTACAACATTAGGTAGATGTGCATGAAAGTGTATTGTGGATAGTTTGCACAGTAATGTGCTATGTTGACTTTATTATCTTTGACTTCACTATCTTCCCCCATTGACCCATGATAGTTTTGTAGACAATTCCAGATTTGATTCTTAAATCACAGTCCTTGTTAAATGAGATCAGTGTAAATCAAAATTCTGATTGAGAAGGGCGGTTCGCTGAAATGTATATTACGAAATAAAAACAAATTGTCTGTGTGTCGAAAGATAAATTAATTTAATTCCCAGTTATTATCACATTTACATCATTGAATGCATGTAGCCTAATACAAAATCACTAAAGCTTGAATAATGCTTTTCTATAGTTTTATCATGGTCTTGATCACATCGTGTAGTTAATTAATCTTTGCAACAAGTGTCAATCAAACGTACAGTCCTACTTCATGAAGGCTTTACACGCGCAACTCTATTGCTGACACTTTTTTATCCATGATGAGTCAGGAAAGAATGGACAAGCAATGGAAGTGAAGGCATGCCTTCAATAATCGCGCTTTTTGCGTCACTAGATAGAGTTGAGACAATAACAATTAATGAATGGTGATAAAGAGAAATGCATTGATCTTATCAGTGTCAGCTTAAGTTGTGCCTTGAATAATAGAAGTTAGTTGCACAATTAGTTTCAATTTCAGTTCAAAAAGTTTTAATTGTAACAATCAATTGTCAAAAATAGAATTCGACTGCAACATATTTCAAAAATATTGAGGTACAAAACGTCTACATGTGATTAGGATTGAAATTGAGTCGTCGGTCAAGATCATGATACTCCTTTATTGGACAATCGGTGCAATGAGAACAATAGGCCGATGAGAGCAATTAATATACATGGGCAATCGGTCAGTAAATGATGAACCCTTTATCTAAAATTGTTTTAAGTTCTTCGATCAACCGCTTGACTGGTGAAATAAAACCTTTAACAGCTGCAAGGATTATTGTGAGCATCCAGCGTTGAGTAAGTCTGCAGCAGTTGTGGTGATAGCCATCCTGGCTAAGAAGCATCATCTCGGTCCGGTTTTCATCAATCGAGACCTGAAGTTTCCTTGCAATGACAGGTACACCGTGCAGTTCATTCAGTTTTGTGATGGCAACCTTTCAGTTCTTTCTCGGATGATAAAGTTCATGAGCAGTTTGGCAGCCGCCTTTCTATTGTATTTCAAGTCATTTTTCTCGAACGCAGACATCAAGCTTCCTTGACGCATCTTCTTGAAGCACTTGAGCAGATTTCTGCACTGACGGACAGTTTTCTTGTATTTTGAGTTGTCTCTTGAAGCTTTCTTGAGCATGATTAAAGTCATCTGCATTGTTAGGATGCAATCCTTACACATGGCTCTTTAGGTCTTTATTGTTCTCCTGAGCTTTTCACGCATTTGATTTTGGTGCTGATGGACTCCATCGGATCATGCCTCATCGGAGACGCCACCACAAGGATCGAAAGCATCGCCATTGATGTTGTGGTTGCAGGTCGCCTTGTGGAGGAAGAAAATCACGTAGGACTGTCGATCGCTATGTCAAAACTTCCGACAAATGGCGGAACATTGTTGAGAATTTCAGAAAAAAGGGGGTGAGAACTAGGGATTTATAGCATACAGGTAGCACGCAGTGTCGACTAAAAAAATGTCAGCATGCAGTTTTCATTTTTATATGAAAAGATTCAGTTTTACGCAGAGATTACGTTCTTGCGGTTTAAAAAAAACTCTTAGATCAATGTTTAAAAAGCTAAATTTTGGCAAATCATTCCTGTATTTTCAAAAGGAATGGACATTTACTAACAGATATCTCTTAATTAAGCGGAAATGAGCTGATTATCGGGGAAATGTATTGAACCGCATTATGCAAGTCTTCATGGAAACGTCTCATGGTCCTTCCGCGAAATTTCGAGAAAAATGAAACTCAATTAAAAAGTGGAAAAGACGATTTGAGTACTCTCATATAAAAGCTCATGTATCAATAGCATTCGTCGCATGGTGGAATATACTCGGTGGAATTGGAGAACGAAGTCGCAAGTAGGTAGCTAATGTACTTGCAAGTTATATAATGCACTATGTGAGCAGTAAGTAATGCACATGTGAGAATACTACTATTACACTAGGTGACATGCCACGCTCAATCACTCGTCATTCACGCGTGAACCACGCGTAATTACACATGACCCCAAACATCCGTGGCTATGCGGGATATTGCTGCAATATCTCTTATATAAGCTAGTATAGTTGGCAGTCCTGTTATATAGACTTTGCGTCTCATGTGTCTGCATGTATCAGAGGCTAAACAATGTGATAGGACCTCAATTTCATGCTCAGGGAAGACAGAACATGCTTAGCGGTTCATCCGTGGTTCAAGCGGCAGCGCAGACAACCGTAGACGACGCACAAACTATAAACGCTCGCCCGCGCGTATTCATAAACATTTCCCATGTTTTAACAGCATCAGATCAAGTGATTTCTGACTCTTAGTGCAGCGCGTATGCACGCGTGTAGAAGAATAGAATGTCCTTAACCACGGATGTTTGGGGTGTTCCGTAATTACGCGTGGCATGTCACCTAGTGTATGAAGCAATCTTAAAATGTGTAAGAAGTATTACCTTATTGTCCTCTTGGACGAACTAGGCTTTGACCTTGATAGCTTCAACCGATACCCGACAGACTTAAAACTCACAAGGTTTTAAGATCAAAGACCAACCGGGGTTGATTCTTCAAAGATTTTTTTCTATTTAAGCGCCGATTCTGAACCACATTGCACACAATGGTTTGGCGATGATTGCCAGCATGACCAGACTTTTGTCGATGGATCTTTGTAAACTTTGGTTCCATGAACAATGATCTTTATGCGTGATATCTATTTCAATCTCTCTCTAGCACTTACAGAATTTCACTAGTGCTAATGCAGCCTTTTCATACCGATTCGTGCAGTTGTTTTTGATATCTAAACGTCGGAATTATGAGATCAGACAAACATTACATGCCGCTTGTATAGGTAAAACGAAAGCAATTAATATAGAACACATTTGATGAGATTAAAGTTCAAATTTCAAAAAGTTCTGGAAATCTGTAGGACGGAAGTCTTGCCTAGATGTCAAAAGTCAAAAGTTGACAATCAATAATGCTCAAAATACACCGTAGCGACCCTATCGGATGGAAGAGTCGAAGTTATCATACGAGGGAAGATATTTCGAAGTTGCATTTTTCCATCCTACAGATTCCGTCCCACAGAAAATTTACTTTTTTTCTAAAGGCTGTTTTGTCATAGAAGTACGGGGCATACTGATCATTGGCATACATGATATTACAAGGCATGATCTAAATTGCAAAGCAGTAGTGATCAAATAATTAGAAACGCCGCAGTTTTGATAGGAAATGGAACTAAATACAAATTCTCAAAAAGGCAAAATCTATCGATTGCGTCCCACAGATTGACATCTCACAATATTTTTCATTGTCAAATCAGAGAATTATGAAAACTTTTATAACATATTATTTATTGGGTGGTACTTGTACTTTACATGAGATAAACTGGCCTTCATTAAAGTTATGTATAAAATGACAGCATCAATAGCTATCGAATTCCGTCCCACAGATTTTTGGTAACTCAAAACAGCGCCTTTTGTTGACGTGTTCTCATAATTTGCTTTTTTGTAGCCATTTTTCATTTATTGACGAACTTCCATCCGGTTGATTTTGGTGAGTGAATATCACTGTCTTTGCCAAAGAAGAAATTTCACACTAGCCGTCCAGAGACATTCTATTGAACCATATGTATCGATTTCCTCGCTAAATACCTAAACAATAGGTAATTACCCGCGTCATTAACTTTGACGTGTTTCTGACCATAGATATCTGAATAATTTTCGTTTGAAATTTGTGTGCTCGCAACATGATCATGGCACAACCATCATCTCCAATGAAAACCTGTGAACAACGATACGGAGAATGCAAAACTTGCATATCCGAACTGGACATTTGTTTGGTTTGTGACAAATGCGAAATGTTATTTCAATCATTTTATGCAAACTTACCATCGCGCGAATTTGTGCGAGTATTTCAAAACAAAGCTAAAGTACGAATGCATGATGTGGTTCTCCACGTACCCGGACAGACCGTTGAGAGAATCGAAAATTTCTTCGAGTACTCATAATGAGATGTAAATTTTTTCCAGAATTTCCGCCTTCCGGCTTTGTCAATGGAACATGTACATGTAGAAATGCAAGCAATGTAAATCTGGCCACAGTTCACAGACAATATAAATCCAACGGTCATCAAACTCAAGAAAAGCCAAAACGTTTATTCATCAAGTGTCCTTTTATTTCTCAAGATATCAACAGACAGATCTTGAACACAGTGAGAAGAAGTGGTCTAAATGACAAAGTTTACGTTTGTTTCTCTAACAAGCCCGTTAAACAATATTTTCGACCTCCTAAGGAGAGTTCCTTAGGCGATTCTTCTTGTAGAAGCTGCAGATGTGCTATCCGTGCCCATATGTGCCAAAGCAAGGGAGTGGTGTACAAAATTGTTTGCAAAATTTGTGGGATGATATACATTGGAGAGACTCAAAGAATGATAAAGAGCAGAATTATGGAGCACCTAAATCCAAACAACAACTGCAGCCATGTGGTATTGCATGCGATGAATATGCATAGAGGCCGAATTGACTTCGAATGGACATTACTGCACACAGGTGTCTCATATACTACTAAAAGGAGAACATTAGAGTCGCTATACATCAACAAATTTCCGAAGCAAAATCTGATGAATGGATGTTATGGACTTAACTTTGCTTGTCATTCATGAACTTCATCCTTTTCTTTCTTTTGTAAATAGGTCTTTTCCTTCATTTTACTTTAATTTGTATTTAGTAGTATTTACTCATTTTTGACTTCTGCTGTAAATTACTTTTTGAATGTTGCTCACGCTGCACTGGTAGTGGCCAGATTTACATTGCTTGCATTTCTACATGTTCCATTGACAAAGCCGGAAGGCGAAAATTCTGGAAAAAATTACATCTCATTACGAGTACCCGAAGAAATTTTCGATTCTCTGAAAGCTAAAGTACACACGTGAAGTCCGCATGTGCAAGAATTTTTCTACAAACATTTAAAACATTTAAGCGCAAAAAAACATATCAAAGGTAACATGATAGTCACAAACAAAATTAGGAAACTGAAATAGAAAAGTTCAAGCAGAGGCATCTTCATGAAAGAAATGATTTGCTAAAATCCATTAAAACCAACGAGTTGCAAATGAAAGAAAATGATGAAGAGATTAAAGAACTAAAAGCAGAAATTATTCAGGCGCGGTTGGCGGAAATGATTCGAGGAGAAAGGAGGAAAACAATAGAGAAGAGCAAAAAGACGATTAAAATGAATACACCGATGAGGATAATGCAAATGAAGATGAGGACATCATTCGAATATAAGACGAATTTGAAATTATGAAGAAGGGGCAACAACATCGAAGAAATACACTCAACATTAAATACAATACACCAAGTCAGATTCAGGACAGTCAGATCCAGCACACGGCACAAACATCATCAAATATTTCTTTCAGCATCCTCATTATCAAGACAACCAGAAGATGAGACAGGCAACCGACTGACAAACCCTAGCTGATCAACAAATACAGCAACCATCATCCCATCAAATGCAGCAGCGACATCAAGATTCAATGCGATTGAAATCTCATTACATTTGTGGCAAATGTGGATACATATCGTGGAGTTGCTGACATAACACCAACCGCTACACCAGACAACGCAGAGTGTTTTTCGACCAGCATACAAGACCAATGAGCTATCGAAATCAATGGTGGCATTTCAGAGACGAAGGAAATTAATTACCAGCGCAGATTTCCAAGAAATCAATTCAACGAGCGACCAACATACCACAGACTGTTGCAGCGACATAATTATTATGAAAATGAAAACTATCGAAGACCAGATAATCAATTTATTGAAGACAGAAATAGACAATCACCCAACTCAACATGAACAGCACAACAATTATTACATAATAGATGACAACAGAAATTATTGCTCAACACGCAACAATTATGTCGATTCGGAAATGAAACAAATTATAATTATTGTCGACTCCCATCAGATAGAAAATCGGAGGATATATAGACAAATGCAATGCGCTGAGATTTAATCAGTTTCTGCAATGATACGCTTTTGATAATTGCAAATGGCAGATTAGAAATTAATTCTGTGGATGTACCTACTTATCACCGTGCTCATAATAGCAAAGTTAAAAAAATTGTGATTGACTACCTTCTTTTATCAAAATCAATGATTAGATCAATTCTTATATTTTTCAAATAATGCAATTAATTGTCTACGCGGACCACTCTCCGATGCAAATTAATTGAAAAATAAAATTAATATCAAAACTTATGAAACAAAAGAAATTTTATAAAAAAGGCATCATATGAGACCATATAAATGGGCGAACAGTGCAACTGACAGCTTTGATCTGGAAATGTTTAACAGTAAATGTAAAAGCTTTAACAAACATTCTGGAAAATAATCTATCAATCGGCAGGATACAATGACTTGCGTAGAATTTACTCACTGTGCATAAAAAACACTGAAAGACCAAATAGAAAGATATTTTTTTTTGTTTTCCATTGAAATTAAAAATTGAAAACAATCCCTTGTAATGACGATGTTTCTATTTTTTAAGATAAGTAAAATTACAAAGTGTAAACCGCCCGACATTTCGTCCGCCGCGGACTTATTCATGGACAAACTGGCATTGGTAAGCGATGGTTTAAATATCAAAAATGAATTATCGTCAATTCGTGTTTCCTACACTCTAAACCAGCACCTCCTAAATCACACACTAAAGCAAGACACTATTCGTAACTAATAAAAAAATCCTAAAGCAAAGTGTTTTAGGAGGCTAGCGCACTGGGGTTATTGTTCTCTTTGGTATGTCAGCATTCTATTTCACGCAACCTCCTAAAATTCTAGTGTGTGGCGCTTTAGGATGCAGGTTTTCTCGATTTTAGGAGGTGCTGGTTTACAGTGTATTCATGGATGGACAATGGATCCTGATGTAATTCGCTTCAGCCACCCTAGTATGAATAGGGTTGCTGAGGCGATCGATGATATCGACATCAAAGTCGTCTATAGAAATCGATTCGTAGAGTCAATGTAACACTCATTGCATAATCTGCATGTAAGACGATATACAACATAGCGCATGCTACAATTATACTTATTAGGAAACGCTTGACAAACTTTGCAGTCACATTTTTCATTATAACTAAAATTGAAATCACTCTGATAGGTAAATCGTAATTCTTAGTTAATTTATTAATTTTACGGGTAGCTGCGTCGCTCACAAAATTTAATTTTAAATTGATTTTGTTAGAGCAGTTATGGTTACTAGTCGTAGGCTTATTAACGTTGGGGTACTTGAAAGGGTTGAACCCATTGATTTTTAGTTTTAGATCCATTTTAGTTTTACTATTTTCCAAATTGTTAGCGTCTGAGAAACGATTTTCTAGATATTTGTAACTATTGCTAACGAAGTTCGATTTTATATGAGACGGTATCCAGCTATCTATATGCATAGAATTGCCGGAGTGACATTCTTTATTATACCAGGTGAAGTCAATGCGGTCATTAACAGTTATACTAAGATCTACAAAATTGAGAACGTTGTCCTTTGGTACTTCGAGAGTAAACTGGATGGAATTATGAATCGAATTGAAAATATTTAAAATTTTACTAAAAGTCTCACTATCGTTAGTAAGGAATGGTCCCAGGATAATGTCATCAATATAGCGCTTGTAAAGACAAGGAGCAATATTATGCGAACTAAGTATTTCCAACGCTCTCTGTTCTATAGTAAACATGAATATAATCGCAAACGCTGGTGCAAAGTGTGAGCCCATTGGACAGCCACTAATTTGCAAATAAGTTTGATCTTGGTATTGGATTTCACAATTACAGCTAACAAACCTTAAGAAATCTTCCATATGGTAAATTCCATTTGTTCGCTCGTAACGCCGTGCGCACTTAAAACTGTTCTTATGATTTGGCAAGACATTATCATCACTCATGTCATATATCATATTACCACATTTTTATAATGGAATCACATGATTATAAATTTGAAGTTCAACTAGCCTTAGTATACCCACGAGAACTCAATTTGTGCCATGTTTGCTCGTAACGAAATTCGGACATGACTTTGGTGATCTCTTTTTTAATTCAAAAACTCTGCTCTGTTACACCGAATTTGATAAAATAAATTCTTGTAGGTTATCAATAGTGGTCTAATATTTAAGTACGTGTCAACTTTTCCGAGAAAGAATCACTTATACTGTGAAAAAATTGGCTAAGATTCTGTTCGCTCGTAACTTACTTTGCGTTCGCTCGTAACATTTATGTGTTCGCTCGTAACAGGCCTGACCAATCTACCATCATGAAGAAAAACCATAGATTTGTAAAATTCTTTACTGAAACATAGTTTATGAACTGAACATGAATGCTTGTATAAAATACACTAAGAAATTCACATGTCAAAGATATTCATTTCAAACTGAACACGATTTCGTCGACATGGAATTGGTTGAGAATCAACTTTCCGTAACTCATGCAAATGATACCATGATGAATCTTCCTGGAGAAGAACAAAATTATTTGTCATGATTGAATGCTGTTTATAAAAATTCACTTCAGCTTGCGCATTTTCAACATCGATCTGAGTGACTTTACACAAATATTTTTGCACGGATCTTTCATTCGTACTATGTACCTCAGCAATACAAAAATCATTAACTTTGATTTCAGCAGAGATTCTCTCCGGTTCGGTAGCTACACTCTGGTATGCGTGTTTACTCACTGGTTCCGGTGAAACAGGTAACAAAAACTGTTTATTCTGACCACTTTCAGAAACGCACCAAAAATGAGAATTGCGTATATCATGTACATGAACAGCATTTTCAAATACATCATTCAATTTCAACAAGTCAGCTTTTTCTGTTACGTCATTACACAGAATCGGGATAATTGAAGTTTGCCTATCAATGAGAGCATCCCGAAAGTCTTCGGCATTTTGAACAGAATGAGAACGTCTCATTACGCTCTCGTACACCATCCGTTTTGCCGTCCCCCCTATCCCATCGACTGGTCCTTTTCCATGACCACTTGCAAAAAAATTCCAAACTACTGTTTTCAGTCTATATCTCTCTAACAGAACAGACAGAAAACTGTACATAAATCTGTTTTTATATTGGGACGATGGTCCATCTGACCAGAACGAGATCTCTCGGGCATTCGTCAGGTCAAGTTTTTCAAGAATTTCTATCAGAAAAACACAAATGGTCATTTTTGAATGTTCGGCCGAGTCACTTACAACAACAAAAGATTTCATACCGGCAGAACTCCATACGCAACATGTAAAAACAGAAATCAATTTGTGACCCCAATAACCACTTTGAATCTCATCTTGAATTTTACAGTTATAGTTTTCTGCAAAATCAGTTTGAACTATAACTAATCCGGGATCAGATGTAACCAAAGACTTACACAGCTCAAAATGTTTTGACTGGTTCCTCTTGATTTGGTGATGTCTCACGACAATCCTAACTCTAAACAATGCTCTAAGTGATGTCTCTAAACAATCCTTAAATTCGTCCAGTGCCTGTCGAACTGAAGTTTCAATGTTAGTTTTACATAGTCCGGAAGGGATGGACTGCCATTTACTATACAATATGACAGCTTCAAAATCAGTAACAGTAAGGGAATCACAGTAATTTATGACAGATTTTGACAAACAATCATGACAGGAGAACTGTTTGCAGTCAACATGCTCACAGACGAGATTATTCGTCAACCATTTACTGTCGTAGGGGTTAACACCTATAATATAATCCGATTTCGACAAACTCGTGACAGACTGATAAAATTTTCATGAAGTTTACAAAGACAAACACATTCTGGGGTTTTTCGGGATAGCAAAACATGAACAGGTCTTAACTCACAAAATTTGGAAAATGAGAGTTTTATCTCAGGATTTTCAAGTATAAACATACCGTACGCTTCACGAAGAGTGTAGTGTAAATGTCGTTTTTGAAATTTGGTTTTTTATGTTTAGATCGTACAATGACTACATCATGGATACCTGGGCTCATACGACTTATATCATCACGCTGAAAGAATGAAGAAACTTGAGCACTCACTTCATCTGGAATCTGTCTTCCATTACTACTGGATCACCAGATTTTAATCCCACTAGTGATGTCGCAAGCTCTTCTATAATTATCTTCCGCTTTCTCGGTGATGTAGGTAACACTTTCCGGACTCGATATACAGCTTTCATCTTCGTCGACTTGGAAGAGTAGATACTGTCAATTGATTCATTGAGATTATCGAAGTTTTTTTGTTTCTTGTTTTCTCTGAATTTCCGCATACGCAATTTTGCCCCTTGCTTCACTCCTTCATATTTTAGTTTGTCCTTTTTAATTTTCATTCTGTATCGGGAGTGTCGCTCCTTCTCACTGGATTTGAATGCTTTGTCTTCTCGTCTCTTTAACCGATGTGACTTTTAGAGCAGCCTGTACCCCAGGTATGCAACCTTTCCTCTGACTGGCGTATTTGATTAGCATGAGAACGATCCCTTTTAACATATAATCACTTGATGATATCGGAAAATAGTAGTCATAACATATTTTCAAAACTTTGCTTTTTAGGTTATATTTGTCTAAAAATTTGATTTTTTCTTTTGTTTTTCAAATCGTTCTCATTTTGAAAATATAGACAGAAAAATGAAAACTAAGAAAATTTCTTGTACTTCAGTATATAATAAAAGAAACTGCTTGGGTGTTTGAAACTAATCCTAAATTTTAAAAATTCCCATCCGTGTCCTGTTTTACGTGGAATTTACCATATCGGTTACTTTGAAGCCATAGTTATCGATGATATTCCAGTTAGATCTCGCATAACTAACAACAGCATTAATGCCTTCCATTATGGGAATGCTGGTATATAGGTTCAGTGTTCATTTGGATCTGGGTACCCGTTTACTTGATCAGATTCGGAAATCTATCATCTTCAGTGTTCAGTGCGAATGTTTACTAATATTTGGGTGTCGGCTACCCCCGTGAAACCACTGGAAATTGCCTTTCTAGCCGAACAAAATTTTGCTTGTTTTATGTTTTTATCACTGGCTTTCATTCAATTCATTCATTTAATTTGGCATGTAGCGCTTTAAAGCCTTATATTCAATGCTTCTTCCAACTAAAGAATTGGCGCCTTTGACACATTAAAACTAAATAGAATTCTGCAGTTTTTTCTCCTCAAGATACTGAAGGTTGTGCCTGCGGCATTCAAAGTGTCAAAATCTATCTGAGGTACGCCAAGAGCCTGGAAGCATCGCCTATGACGCTCCTTCTGATACTTTGCATCCATAAACAGTGATTCAGCAAGAAAATGCCGCAAGCCTAACTTAGAATGAAGTAGTTAGTCCTATTAGCTTAAATTAGCTTAAATTTGCTTATATCCTAGAGTTGCTAGTTGCTAGTTGTTACAGTGTACCTAGAAATGATCTCCTAGTGTCTCCAAAAATGGTTCTCCCTTTGGTGTGCAATGCAATCACATGCCTCATTATTTGAGAATACAACCACACCTATTCGACGAGATGTGGAGGGGCATCGGCTACCTTGCTTAGTTAATTGTGACTTGTTATATTGTTTTTTCGCAAAATGGCGCTCGCATCCATGTGCATAAAACTTCATAATTATGATTGATCCATTTTCAATGCTAGCAATTAACAATAACATCAATCTAATTAACAGGCTGTATGGAATCAATTCACTACTGCCTACAGTAACATTCATATTTTTGGAGGACTGATACGTACTACGTAGCATTTACCTGCGAAATGATGCCCGGGAAGATTCCTGAATTTTATTTTTGAAAATGCGTGGGAATTTTGGTCAGAGCAATTTTTTGATTATTTTGTTATTAAAAGATTATTTTGTTGCTGGTATACCTATGTACATGTTTTTTATAATTATAGACATGTACCTTGCATGTAGGGTGCCACTAGGAAGAATAAGCCTCTCTCAATTGAATGGTGTCATTAGTAACTCGTGATCTGTTTATTTGCTGTTATTATTTCAAAATTGAGCAATTTGTTGAATTACTTGATCAGTGAGTTGGGCACAGTTGCAACTGAAGCCATGTAATAAGCCTTTTTACTCACTCTTTTGGAATTCATCAGTCTACTGAATTTATAATAGCAAGGTATGATGGGAGGGCATCGGAAATACACGGAAAACAGTGTTTGTTGACGTAAAATAAAAATCTGGTTAGTCTATGTACTCATTTTTTGAACATCCTTTTACATAAATGACGCAATAAACGTGCGCATGACTGTATTTAATTACCTTCAATGAAGTGATGCACACAGTGCAGAAATTGTCATGCCTGACCGAATTTTGACGTCGCGGCGGAATTCTTTCTAGTCGGCTACTGTGGCAACACTGCTTATGAGCAGAACGTTTTAAAAGAAAATATTTACATCCCATAGATAACTACAGATCCCTAGCTGATTACGTGATGTCGCCTACACTGTAAACCGCTGGATACGAAAATTACATACAAACATATACCAAAATCACATACAATTTGAAACTAGCATCTGATAAGAGATTCTCGCATGTTTACAGAGATCTGGTATGTTTTTCATAAGAAATCTCGCTTACTTTCGTATGTGATTGGTAGGCGATGTAGCGATACGAACTATTCTATCTGTGGTTGACTGTTTTACATTTAATACGAGTTGTTGGTATGTTTTATATACGAGACCCGATGCAAATTCGTCCTCATTCGTATGTGTTTAGTATGAAGAGCTTTAAGTAACATGGCAACAAATAAGTTATATTACATACTACTGTCAAATAACATTTTTCTAAGAAACTGAAAGAGAAGGCAGAAAGTGATCAGTCGCAGAACTCTCTGTCAGTTTATCTTGCTTCTGAATTTTGTTTTGGCAATGGTAACGGTAATCGCCCCGATGTCGCCAATAACGCCACGCTTTCAGAATTTGTTGCTTGGAAAACGGATTTACAAAGACAATCTGATGGACGTATTCCGCAGTTCAGAGCGCACAGACATAAAACAGATTACATCTACGGAGCTCAATGGGTAACCATCAGCAGTGACATGAAAAATATTCTCCTGCAATTGGTGAACGCAAGGGTAACTGACTGTGAAAACAGTACTGGAAACACTATTCCATCTCATCCTTATGCTATGGCAACTGCTCCAGGTGAAGTAAGACAATTTGTTGATCGCTCTCCCCCGTTGTTTCTGTTTGGAATTCGCGGTTCCAGTGATTTCAGCACAGCGTGGAGGTAAGTTCGTTTGCAGCACCATATTGAAAATATAACAGCAACAAAATATCGACACTATATCGAGACAAAGGTAAGTCAGGGTGCAATAGTGAAGAGCAATTGTACACTCAACGACAATGAATACATAACGCTAAGATTTACTCTTCTCAAATATTAAAATGTTCAAACGTGCATCAGATAGATCATGTCCAATATTTTCGGATGCTGGTATGGCTGCATTTCTATATCCGATGAATATTTGAGTAATTTTTGCCTATTAATTCAGTGCCTGATAGTGGACAATGGTTGTGATTGGCTCTGTCACTGATGCTGGCAGTTATGCTGCCGAAACATGTCTGCAAGTACACATTTACCGAAAACATTGCAGCTCCACAACTGTCCACGCGAAATTAGATAAGACTTCTAGAACTCTACATAATCTGCTAGACTTCTACAACATCATAGATTTCAAAATTTTGTGTGCGAACGGGCGCAGCATCTATCGAATAAATCAGTCAACGATCAGATGAACCAATTTTGCAATGCGAAAAAATGTGATGGTGCGCTATTGTCAAATAACAATAATGTCACTCCATCCTCTTCTTGCCCTGCGAGCTGATTGCAGTGAGTTGAAGAAAACATGACTATCGATCGTTTGTGGAGTTCGTGTCGTTTGCGCAGTTAAGGTTAAAAATGAAAGAGTGCGTGCGCTATTGTCAAATAATGATCCTGTCAGTCTCTCCTCTTCTTGCTCTACAAGCTGATTGCAGTGAGTTGAAGAAAACATGATTATCGATTGTTTTTGTGGAGTTCGTGTCGTTTGCGTACTTAAGGTAAATAATGAAAGAGTGCGTGCGCTATTGTTAAATAAATAACAATCCTGTCAGTCTCTCCTCTTCTTGCTCTACAAGCTGATTGCAGTGAGTTGAAGAAAACATGATTATCGATTGTTTTTGTGGAGTGCGTGTCGTTTGCGTAGTTAAGGCTAAAAATGAAAGAGAAAAGTCAAAACACGTTGCTTGCTTAAGAATAGAAATGATCAAGCTCGTGGGCTTTTGCTAAACTTGTACAAAACAGTGTGTCAAGTCGCTAGAAAAAGTAAACGGACTGAAAAAAAGTATAAATCTGTTGAACTTCTTCGCACTAAATTAAGTATGGTATTTGTTTACTGCTTGATATGATCACCACACTGTTATGGCATCGTTTGATGTGACGCTTGTCCTGGTTGACTAATAATAATGACCATTCAGTACAAGGTCAGCTAGCAGTTGTCAATCCTTCATTCATGCAAATTGCGCACAAATGGTAGAGAGAAATAGATTAGAAATAGAAATACCTCGATGCCACTGTCAGAGAATTCCTTCGCTTTCAAGAACGAAACCCAATTGTTAATGACGTCATAAAATGGTCACTAAATTCGGTTCTTTGTCCTCCACCGAGAGTCAGAATTTCGTGGGACTGAGCCCGACATGATTTTGGGCTGGACTGCTCCTTTAATCGTCGATCAATTTCTTATGTTCTGAAATAGAGAAATCGATCGTCGATTTGCTGCTAATTCGTAGATCTGCGCATTCCACCTAATTTCAACTATTGTTTTGGGACATCTTGAGAGTCAAACACAGGGTGACCAAATGGGATCTATTTAGAGACCGGTCTCTATTGTCCTCTATTTGGTCACTTTTTTTCGCCAGGTCTCTATTTTTAGAGACCAAAATTTCCCATGTACAGATGCATCAAATAGGCAATAGGCATACTCGTGAACTACTTAACTTAAAATCTAAATTTCAACGAAATAGTTTTGCTTTTCATTGCATTCCGAAACTTGATAACTGATAGCCTAGAATAAGACGGTTTTGTAAGATCGACTTTTTCGTTTCATAAGATATGGACTTTTCAATTTTTTTCTTCTCTAAGATCCAGTCATAGACAGCAGATCCGATCTAGTTTGGCTATAACATCCTAGTATACAGGGTGATCCAAAAAACAAATCCGACCTGCTGATTCCATTTCTGAAGTCTGATTTGCCGAATTCATCCTCAGTATTTAGCTATCGAGATATTATTGATTTTACATGAAAAATGCACATGTTCAGCACTTGAACCATGCATGTGTAAGTGCTGAAACATGGATGAAGTGTCAATCGATCCCAAAAAATGTGGCATTTTTATACAATTTGAACTCGGTAATGTTTATTGAATGTTTACTAAGAAATATTAATTAACATTATACATGTGTACACGAAATCGTATTTTACATACCATAATAATTTAGCATATATTAGAGGGTAAATATTAGCATAATCTGCCGTTCATCATTTTCAGGGAAAAGAAAACTTGACACCGGATGAGCAATTGGCTCTAATTGATCGGCTGGCTCATCGTCCTCATGTCAAAATTATCGTAGCTCCTCAAAATTATCAGGCTACCACTGCACTTTTAGCGAATGCAGGAAGTGTCTTAATCCACAAACTGACGGTAAGTAGATTTCGTTAATTCGAATTGGCCATTGATGGTTCGTCCGTTTATCGAAAACATGTTTCTATGAGAACTCCCTTAACTCCCTTCGATAGCCTGTAAATTCTAAAGTTATTAGTGTAAAATTTGGGCTCCAAAATTGGAGATTAAAAGAAATTATTGGATTATGTCGCGTCAATGGTGGTAATTAATAAACTTCCTAACCTTGTTTTTGCAGGAGTCAACATCCTACCAAGCAGATGAGAAAAATAATGCAAAAGGTAAAAATGTTTGCAGATGAAATGGATTCTTGAAATTCGCATTTCATTTACGAATCAACCCTGTCTGTGTGGCGGTAATTAACAAACTTTCCAACCTTATCTTTCCAGGAGTCAGTATCGTTCTACCAAACCCAAGCAGATGAAAAGATGAATGCACAGGTAAGTTATGGATAGGCATGCGAACTATAGTATCCATCGAATAAGTTTCGGAAGTCAAGGTAACTTAGCCTTTACTATCAACCGAAGAGAATATTGCGCTATAACTGACAATTTTGAACGACTGACGTTGAAGTTGCACATTATTATCGAAGCAAAATTATCGAAAATACTAAATTGTTGAGCTGAATCTTGTATCTTTTTTGTTTAGCAGAAAATTCCACCAAGATTAAAATTGAGAAGAACTCGCAAGTGGAGCACCGAGGCCCTGTTGATGTGGGCGTCTTCCGAAGAACAGGTGAGTTGAAATTGAATGAAAAGCTTGTAGTGTATATGATTGTTGATATCGTTAATATCGAATTGATATGTCAATACCTTAACTAGCCATAGCTATCATGTTGTGAAAGAAAAATCATAAATTACGTACTACATTGATCGAGTACCGATGCCGAGTACGACAGTGTCGCGAATTATCTGCTCTTGTTGATATTTTTCAACGTTATCTAACCCCTTCGCTCCTGAAACGTATATATATGTCCAAACATTTTCTTTAGTTAATGTTGGTCCTGACTGTGACCAGGCCAGAACACACATCAATAGCTTTATGTGTGTCTCAGAGCCAGAGCCCTCGACAATGATTGTAATTGACAAACGATCATCATCAATTAATCAGAAGCAACTGTCGCTAGGCATCATGATATGAAGAGCCCTGTAATTCGGATCAAAGACCAGGCCTATTACATATTGGCATCATATCACTTAATTGCAGCCACCTATTTAAGAATTAAGCTCATAAATTGTTCCTCTATCCTTGATAGAGCTTATTGGACCGCGGGTAGGCCCTACGTAAATTTCACATCTTGACACAATAGTGGCCTGCATATAAGTGTTTTGAAATGCCTTCCTTTGCCAATCGATTGTATGCTTTTCTACAAGCACACACATACAAGTTACAAACCTGAAAATTTTCCGCAACTTTGCGGATTTCCACCAAAATGAAGTTAAAGCCATCATCCTTGAGATTTGCTCAAAAATGTAGAATTGAAATAAGAGGGGTGGGGGAGTAGGTTTGTGATGGAATGAGTGGTCTAATTTTATGTGTCAAGTAAGCCATAACAACATTTTTGCTCAGACATACATGTAGTATCTTTTTCCTATTTCATTTATTATTATTGAGAATGTGCTCAGTCGGATTGAAATATGTCATTTGCACAAATGCTTGCATTGATTCTTTCTAGAAAAGGCTGATAAAGATATTGAGCTACATACAGAACCTAATAATCATAGTTTAAGCAAATGAAGAATAGAATGGATAAAGGACAATAGTCGATTTGTCACGCTCGACAAATAATCAATAACTTTACAGTAACTTCAAATTAAGGTGGACAAAAATTGGCAATAATTATTCAATGGATCAAGTCATTAATTTAATATTGACAGTGAAAGACTAAAACTGCAACAAAATTCCTGTACTAATCTGTGAATGGAAGCTGGAAATTCGCGTTATAATTGCAGATTGCTTCAGTCAAACTGACTTTCTATTTTATTTTTCTGATCTCTACATAACTGGTACTCCTTATTTTCTACAGAAAAAGATCATCGGGGAAGCAGACAACAACGCTTGCAGCAGTTGCAGTGTCAATTTTTTTCACTACACTGGTCCGGATTGGTGCAGTTGCACTGTCTGCGAGAAATGGTATTGCGGACTTTAATACAAATATCAGAAGAAGTTCATGTGCGGCAATTGTATGCCCAATTGGTATTAACGTTTCATGTTACTGATCCATCGATATTCTTGATCGTTGCAATAGATTTCAGGTCAATATATACTCACTGACATAAATAATGAAACCAACTATCATTGACTTGAATGGAAGTTTGTTTCATTTTTTTCTATGGTTTGAGATGATATCTCGCTTTCTATGTATCACCATTGAACTCCATAATATGATAAGGGAAATGATATAGGACCATCAAATTTCAAAATTTGATATTGATCACAGTAACAGCTAGAAGTTGAACAGAATCACCGCCTACTGCTGACCAGATTTGACTTATGAAATGGCGCACGATAACTTTACCAGAGGAATGGCAATTGGGATGATGCGTTGTGGGCTTAGTTCTACAACTGTTGCGAAAGAATTGAAAATTTCAAGGGTCGTTGTATGGAGGTGGTGGTGTCGTTGGAAAGCAGAAGGAAATGTGGAAAAGAGGAACGGATCAGGAAGACCAAGGGTATCATCCAAGCGGACAGATGCACGCTTAGTTTTAGCTGCTAAAAGAAACTGATTTGTGTCCGTCCCGAAGCTAATTGTGTACTGGAAGGTTGCTGGGAACGTTGCCTGTAGCTTTCGAACTGCATATCAAAGATTGCGAGAAGCTGGTATACAGTCTCGACGACCCGCTGTGAGAATTCCGTTGAGCCTGGAACATCGAAGGAGACGAGTGACGTGGTGTCAAGGTCATCAGTCGTGGAGTGACAGTCAGTGGGAACGCGTGCTCTGGACTGATGAATCGAGGTTTGCTCTCGATTTCAACGATGGTCGGATCCGTGTTCATCGCTTGCCAAGTGAACGATTTGCTCCATGTTGTGTCAAAGAACACGACCGGTACGTCGGCGGTAGTGTCATGGTTTGGGCCGGTATCTGGCACAATGGAAAAACACCAGCAATCGTAGTGAAAGGAACATTGACAGGACAGCGATATGCCGACGAGATCGTGACACCGGTCGTGGTTCCAGCAGTGACATCGACATCGAATCAATTGATTTTTCAGGATGACAACGCAAGGCCCCATCGCGCTTCAGTGGTCTCTAACAGGATAGCAAGCAGTAGAATCCCAACCTTGGAATGGCCCTCACGTTCTTCCGACCTCTCCCACATCGAGCACTGCTGGGATGAACTTGGTCGCAGAGTGAGGGAGAGGTACAACCACCCACCAGTGTCTTTGAAGATGTTGGCCGACAGACTGATCGAGCAGTGGAACCTCTTAGACCTGGCATTCATCCAGCGACTGTACTCATCCATGCCCTCACGCATCGATGCCTGTTTGGATGCTCGCAGTGGTCACACCCGTTTCTAACTTAAGTTGATAAAATCATGAGTATCAAATTAAATGTTTTTGTACATTTTAAATGTTTTAAATGTAATGAAACGTACAGTACAACCAAGTTTAAGTCATAAGTATTCATATCAGGACTTGTTTCATTCTTTTTGTCACTGAGTATATACCATTTTGAACCTATCAACTATTCTCAATTATTGCATGTACCGGGTACTTAAAATTCGTTTTGACAATCTTGGCACCCATAATCAAAACTAATTGATACATAGTATATTAGTTAATTAGAACAGTAAGAATGATTGGAGATAATCTAAAATACTTGTAATTTCGGTTCTACTCTCGTGTCGAACCTAATAAGCTTATAGCAACGTATTTGCTTGAGAATTTTTTTGATAGGCCATCACAGTATATTGTGCATGATCACGAGTATGGTCACAAATAAGTAATAATAATACATGTGATAAGTTTTATTCCGGAATGACAAACGCATGACGGATTTTATTTGACAAAGGAGCAAGTGTATCAGAAGTCAGACTGCATTGACGACAAAAGGCGAGCTGAGTGCAGCGGCTTGATGAAAACATGATTATCGAGTGCGTGTCGGTTGCGTCGTAAATGAGGAAGTCAAAAGTCAACGCTTAAGAAGAGAAATGATTTAGTGTACGAATCTGCTCTGCAAGAATAGGATAGGTCTAGAGCTTTTACCTTTTCATCGATAGAATAATTGTCACATGGGTATAGAGGAGCAAATGATCATAGACACAGAGTGAGAAAGTTTATCAGTGCGTCATTCTCAAATCGAGTCATTATCGTTACACAGATTCACGTGGACTGTTGTTTCTCTTGCTGAAGATGGGTGCACGTGATTTTGAAAATTATATTTATGCATTCTTGAATAACAACTTCACGTTTACCAGTTATCATATTTTCCTCCTAATCCTCCTATTTTTTTTGTTGAGTGATGCGAAACTCATAGGTCTAGATTTTTCCAAATCATTTTCGTATATTTCGTCTGAGTGATAGAAAATTCATTGAATTCAAATTGTATGTTAACTCATATTGATTTTTGCCACTTTAAATGAATCTCAATTAAAATATTTGGTTTATGACACATACCTGGCTTAGCCTGCCGGTGGAAATTCACGAACATGAAAATCGGAAACTTTAAAAGCCAATTCTTCAGAAAATGGACAAATGTGTTTCTGTGTGTTAAATGTTTCTTTCCTATTTTGTTAAATAATGCAGGTATCATTTTTTTCTGATGTGTGACATTTTGTCTCGGGTGCCCAATTCACTTTGCAAAAATAGCTGCTCAGTAGAAGAGTTAATAAAACCTAAGGGACGTCTGGGTATGGGTCTTTTCTCCTAACAAACCTTATTTCATTAAAATCGGAAGAAAAGCTTTCTAGCTACATCTGATAGCGTAAAGTTAACCCGATGAGAAAATTAAGAAAATATACGTGTCCAATGTTCGTAAGTTTCCGTATTTTCCGTATTCTTTTACACCTTGTCCGTATTTTCCGCATTTTTGACATCTCATCAGTTGTTTCAGTATTTTTTGCACCTCGCTTTAACAGAACTAACCCTGTCGTTGCCAAACGTATTTATTCAGGATTCTGAGTACCAAAATATGATAGTTGAAACTCTAGAATACTGGAAGTTTCGCCTGCGGCGCTTGAGAATACATTTAAGTCTGGAATTGCTCTTCTGGTCTCCAAAGTTTTGTTGGTGGCGCCATGAAAATGTCTATCAATTGATGATGACTGTAGTTTCGCTTTCGGAAAAATCTGCTGGCCTAGCTACAGCAATTCTACTTAGCGCTGAGCTTTCGGCTGTGGCATTTTATTTAAGTGCCAAATTCATAGATGCCAGTGTATCTATAATTGCACTGCAACCCATTTAAAAAGACCATTTTTAACGTGTTCTAAGGTCGGGCCTATTTCGCCTGGAGTGCTGCAGGCACTGGAAGTGTCGCACTCTGATATTTAATAGCAGTCTGTAAAGTCTAAACGGCTCTTTCGACTGAGACTCTATATGGGCGGCGATATGTATCAATGCGCCAAGAACCTTGAAGCTCTGCAAGCTTTGCATTATAAGGATTCGGTAGCTTAACTATTCTTCGTAAGGCAGAAGGTTTCGCCTGCAGAAGGCATTTCAAGTGTCAGTTAGTTCATATAGTTAACACTCCCGAGACAGTCCGTTAAGAATGCGTCGCTATAAGTGATTAATGATTGTTGTATTTCGCAGATGTTGTGTAAAATGTGAGATTTGATTTATGAATATTTCGCCAGTTTTTGTTAGTTAGATGATTTCTAATCTTTCTACTAATCACAAACCTTTGATGTGGTAATATTGTGTACCATTTTACATTCACCATCAATATGAATTTCATCGCAGCAAGGCTTTGTGTATATTATCATTAACATCCGAATTCATTTTCCTGATTTATAGCCTAGTCCGATGAGTCCGAAAAACTGACTGTTTCGCCTGCGGCGCCTACATTTCAGCACATCTAACCAAGGATAATATAGTTCGGGTAAGGAAGTTTGTCAACTGTCAAAAAAAGTGAATTGTCATGCTGCTAATTTTGTAGCTACACCATTTCACAATCTCCCACGTGTTATATGATATATAAAATTAGTAGTATGACAGAAAATCACTTCCACTATTTTTGTGATTTGACAATCTTTACTAGCCAAAATTTGCATCTAACCACCTTCCACCAAGAAGATGTCACAAGTACCGTAGCTTAGCCTACCGTACCCCTAGGGCCTCCTCCCCTAACGGCAGCAATGGAGGGTCGAGGGTCACATGTCAAATAGTACAAAGTGGAGTACGGTATATAACAGTTTCGGACTTTTCATCAACTCGCAATCGTAGCCATTTCTTAAAACCATTTAAGTCATTTCGCCTACTGATAATCTTATACGCACAGAGCATCACGATATGTATGTGTATTGAAGCAAGACAAAGTTAACCCGACATGTTTCGGCTGGTCTTTTCACTGTATTGCTGGGTACGCTCGGAACAGACCAGTCGAAACATGTCGGGTTAACTGTGTCTTGCTTCAATACACATACATATCGTGGTGCTCTAAGTCATTTTTCCATTCAGTTGGTTCTTAAAGAACGCTCACTAAGTGTCTTTAGCATAGATCTGTCGCTATATGTAGAAATAAGTAGAAATCCAGCATGACAGAATACATCTACATGTGTGTACGAACCGTGATTTGTAAAGATTTTCAATTTTCATTTGATACAATATGCGACCGATTGCTGTTTTTACTATTCTTATTCTTATTATTATTATTATTCCTGGTCTTAGAGTAAGGTGGTTGAAGAGTTATTATTATTCCTGGTAGTTTCCGTATTTTTTGGGATTTGCATCTACGAGCCCTGCGTATCTATGTATATTCCAGTCACTCATATCTACAATGTTACTGAGGAGACCAGTAGTCTTCCTCGCAAGTTGAAGAAGCATCAAAAAGTTTACCTTGAGGAGCACAACAAATTTGAGATATCTGCAGTCAATTAATTTTTTATGCGCCTACTAATGAGTTACAAACTCGACGGCTGTGATACGTTAGACCATAGAATTAGGTTTTTACCTAATACCTGAATTGAGGATTTCACTTGAAATCTGATTGGCCTACATTACTTTGAAATAATAAAGATGTCCATACTTTTATGTTGGGTTTTATGATGATTTTACTGTAAATTGTGTAACAAAAGTGCCTATATTGTATTTTTAAGATTCGAGTGATACATCTATCCTAACTTAAGCACATGGTATTATATTGTATTGCAGGCTGCATTGCAGGTATTGTATGATGTCATGCAAAACGGAAGACATTCAAACTACTGAATTTTATCTATAATGAAGAAATTACTAACTTCATAAAGATGTAATGAGCAAGACGTAGTGTTACGTAATGACAAAGAAACAAATCTAGAAATGAAGTGGTACCACGGTATCACAAATAGCAGAAACGAGGACGATATTCTTCTGCACACAATATTTTGTGTAGTTCGTCTTCAGAGATATTAAGCCCATGTAGACCAGGTTCTGCACTCCTTGACTATTCAGAAATCATTTATGCTAATCGATTTCGAGTAGTGCTGGCAAATTCACCTTTTCGTGAATGCAACTTCTTAAGTTTTTCATATTTCCTACTCTTGCTGGTCAGTTTTCTAAATTTGGTACACACATGTTGAAGATACTATACATACAGTTTACATGCAGTACATATACTTCACATAAATAGTTTACATAACCAACAGCCATTGTTGTGCATCCATCTACCAGTTTAACCGATTTCTCTTTCGGATGAACAGCCTACTCCAATTATTTGGTCTATACTCTGCAAAAGATGTCGCAGGAACAACTACTGATCTTCGGGAAAAACAATTATTCTGTTAGGTAAGTGTTACGAAAGCAACCCCACTGTTGGCAGATTTGGTTTCTGAAGGATAATGAAAATTTATCCTATAGGGATCTCTTTTCCTCTCTTCAGGTTTGATCAGCAATTCTACTTGTTTCACATACATTTTCTTAAGTTACTACATTGGTTCGAAGTACGTGTTAAGTATTAAAAAAGAAATCGCAAGAATACTGAGAGTTCGAAAGACACTTGAGAGAAAGGAATCCTGAATCAACACTTCTAATTGTCATTGTTATTGCATGTTCTTTTCAAATGTGTTGAAGTGTATTATAATTAATTATACTCCTGCTTTAAAGAAGTAGATGCATGAACGTATATTATACTCGTGCAAAATCAATAGCTTTATAGAAGCTTATTCATGCGACCATGAGGTCATACGCGTAAAAAAGGTCTGGTACTCTTAAATGCTTGTGTCACTCTCAAGGGAATCACATCCCATGTGACGTCAAGTTTTTTCTTCCTTAAAATAGATTGCGCGGAATAGGTCATTTGCGTACCAGAATGCCACCTACTGATTCGGAGAACTGCTACGCATGCGTAAGAAAGGTAGAATTGCGTATGCAATAAGGCCCATGTTGTTGTTGTCGAGATATTCCGCCCTGTTTTAGCCCCTTGATAGGGTTCGAATTGAATCACATACCCGTAAGCCTCTGCAAGTACCCAAACTTTATAACCTATCCTGATAGGCTTATTGTTGATTCTTTGTTTACTTCCATGGGAGCCGTAGTAAGGAATCATGGATTCATCCACGGATTTTGTTTCACAATTTGACGAATACTTCAAGAACTTCTTATTGAGGTTTGTGATGAGACGCAGCTTTGAAAACTTGTCACTTTTGTCTAAATTCGAGCTATCACATAATTGCAAATTTCGTGAATTCTTTCGAACTCATTACGTGGCATGTGTCCGACATGGCAGCAACAAAGAGATCCGGAGACAGACTCCAATACAATCGACGATCTGACAATCTGTGGTACCCACTCATTAAAAGCATTGCCAAAAATAAGCGAAATTTTTCCTTTGTGATGCCAAACTCTGTGTTACTTTTCTCTCTTCGTGCGTATAACGTTGTAAAGTCAACAATGTCTGAGATCAACATATCATCAAAGAACAATTCGAGCAGAGAGAGAGAGAGGTGTCCCAATTTCCTCTAAGTGGTTCACTTCAGGTGTGCTCTGTGAATTCCTTGATTTGATGTCACGATTAGTCCATCTCAAATCAGTCAGCAGTGGAGGCTTTTCATCACTCAAACGTCCTCTATGAATGCTGTCGTCTTGGATGGAGTTAGTCTGCAAGCCATCGCCCAAGGACTCACTTTGTGAATCATCATCCATGGCATTAGATATTCGATCACCGTAATTTATTCGAACGTCAGCCTCGGCCAATAGCTGATTGCCGCTCAATCGATTGATGTCAAAATCGTCCTCATCTGCACTGTCTTCCTCTGAACAATCTCCATCTCCAGGTGGCTGTATTGCAATGTCTGCACTCACAAACGACTCGTCATCTTCTAGCATTGCAACAACTTCATCCAACTTCAATTTCTTCACCATAATGAGATTCGCTGAACTATTCTCATGTAGACGAGAAAATGACTTTGTAGAGCACACTGATTCAAAATAGCAACTGTTACCGCATACTATGGTAGAGAAAGACTGTGAACTCGTGAGAAGACTGTAATACAGAAAATATCTATGTTCAGCAGCTTGACTATGCTGTGGAAACTCCTATCTCTCAATGTATCAAAATTGTCCGATATCCTCAGTACAATGAAGTTGTTAACAATGTGATAGTCTGCTTGAGAATTTGGGGATTGCCGTACGACCCAATTATTGATGCAAGCGCAAGGCACAGTTAAGGGTCAGAGAGATTTGTGTGTTTGATTTACACTGTTTCTCCGTTTATTCGGCGGAAATAGCTTTGATTTATCACACTCAAAATAAACATGCACTTTCTGCAGCATGTAACTAACAGAAACATGAAATTTACAGTCAATCTTCGCGAAAATTTTACTCAAGTAGCCGCACGTGCAAGATAAAATTACTTGCAGAGCATCAATCAAAAGAGCCGACCAACTATAAAGAAATTTCCAACAGAAAAAATTTGTTGTTATTTTCTAGTGCACAAGCCCCCTGACGACCATGTTCCCGTTGTGGGAATATTTTTCAAACAACTGGGAATCGAAGTAGATAATCAATTTTTCAAAAGATATGTCACCAATGGGTGGAGCATGCCAGGAGCTCACGACTCATCGGTCTGATGTGATTTGTTGATCCAAATTTCGATTATGAAGGCATTTGATCAGCACCATTGATAATTTTGAAATGATTTTCCAAAAAAATGGATTTCTCCTTCTCCATGACGCAACTTGTTGACTATATCACCATGAAACTGTCCGGCATATGTTTTTTGGATCATTGTTGTATATTATTAGCGTCCAACTCCTTCCTATTGTGTTCTTTCATGCTCAAAATCATGTCTTAAAAGAATGTTCCCGCAGCGGGAACATGGTCGTTAATGGGTCAAAGCATGGGGCAAAGCGTTCACCTGGAAGACGATGCATCTGACACGACCGTCATTGAAATTCAGAGTGAATCTCGATTCATCGGTCCACAAGACTTTGGAAAGGGTTTGAATGTTCAATCTCCTAACAGTGGCAATGACAGCCGAGGAGCGATGTGGTCTTGCGTTGTCGTCTTGGAAGACGAGATCCTCCACCCTGACCGCTGGGGCAACAACAGGAAGCACAATTTCATTGAGATACCTCTCTCCAGTCAACGTGCCTTTGATGATGATTGCTGTCGTTCGTCCGCCATGCCAAATGCGACCCACAGCATAACACTTCCACCACCATATCTGTCGTGTTCTTTAATACAGCATGGGGCAAAGCGTTCAGCTGGAAGACGATGCACTCTGACAGGACCGTCATTGAAATCCAGAGTGAATCTCGATTCATCGGTCCACAAAACTTTCTGGCAGTGATGGTCATTCCATGAGCGATGGGCATCACACCAGGCAACTCGTCTTCTGCGGTGCTCAAAACTCAATGGAATTAGGACAGCTGGTCGTCGCGATTGAATTCCAGCTTCTCGCAATCTTCGGCAAGCCGTTCGAACGATACAGTCTATATTTGAAGCACTCTCCAGTGTGCGACTAGCTTTGGGACTGACACAAATCTATTCCTCTTTGCAGCTAAAACTGGACGTGCTTCTGTCCTTCCTACAGATTTTCTTGGTCGACCTCTTCATTTTAACATCTCCTTCTGCTTTCCATCGACACCACCACCTCCAAACGACTCTCGATAGTTGCAGCTCTTCGGCAACACTCGCACAACTTCTACCACAACGAATCATTATAATAGCCGTATCTCTGGTAAACTGATCGTGTGCCATTTTATTTTACAAAAGCTGGATTTCAGTTCACGTTTATGTTCAATTTGTAAAAGCAATTGTGACAGTTGTATCGATATCAAAATTTGAAATTTGACCACCATAGATCTTTCTCCATTCTCTAATGTGTTGAATGGCAATACACAGAAAGCGAGATATTGCATCATACCTGAGAAAAAATGAAACAAACTTCATTTCAAGCCAATGATAGTTTGTTTCATTGATTATGTCAATGAGTACATATTGAGTTGTTTCTCAAGTTAAATAAATATTCTTGCTCTAAGATGACGTCTTTGAATATTGTGAACTTTTCGTCCTTTCACAGCCTGTCACAACAATCTGTCCGCTTCTTTCGTTGACTAATGTATACATTACAAAAAGTAACTGAATTCGTTTATTGGTTTCCCTACAATCCCAATAGCGGCGATTTCTAGAAAACGTCAATCAGCGCTGATTAATGGTCATCCCTAAATCCTGAAGCACTCAGAAAATCATGAAGATATGAGTGAATTAATCATTGTATGATCGATGCGTAGTACAGCCTATTACATACAGTGGAAACAATAATGAGCAGATATTGGCAATTTATCCATCTGTGACGCAAGTTTAATGACAGCATAACAAGAGCATTCTCAAGAGGGTGCCGTCACTTCATTCTCAATCAGACGGAAAAGATTTACTATTGTTGTCATTGGAATTCTTTACATTCATTGCATTAGTAATCAATATTGCTTACATATTATCGTCGAGGTGGCGGAGCAAAAATAACTTTCTATTAATAAGCTCAACGTCAGATACGTACTTCACCACTGAACTCGCTGCCTCGCGATATTACACGTTGTTCCGTGTCAGTTGACTGTATGCTGTGAAACTCGCTAGTGCATCATTACTCTCAGTATGCCTCTCGAAATGTCAAACAATAGAAGATCTTGGAAACATGCGTGCCCTGGCATCAAAAATCGAAAGTTGGCTTTCTTCATCCTATGTCTATTTGCTCTGGCTTACGGTACATTTCACACTATGCTCCCAGCGATGGTTACAACGTTAGAAAAGCGATTTGATCTGACAACGTCGGAAGTATCATGGCTTTTGTCAGCACACGAATTCGGATATTTACTGATTGTCTTCTTCGTAGCGCATTATGGAGGCCGAGGGAATCATGTCCGGTGCCTGGTGGGAAGTGCTGTGGGACTTGGAATCTCCGGATTTATCATGTATCTACCTTATCTATTGTTTGGGAATCGCTATCCCCCTGACGATCTCCTGGGTGTATCTAAATCGAAGATGAGCAGCGTCACTGATGCACAATCCCTGACATTGTCGGCCGTTTGCCATGAAAAAGGAAATGGAGCTCACGGTGGCTTGTTATCGTCAATAGATATTGAACATCAAAAGCGTGTGGCTTTGGCTCTGCAAATGATCGGCGGAGCAATGACTGGAGCAGCTGCATCTCCATTTTGGAATATTGGAATACCTTTTCTAGACGACATCTTTGGACAGAAAAGCGGGATATTTATCGGTGAGAAATCATGAAAATTTATAGATGAATTAATATTAACGGCTAAATAAAGTGCTCGCAGATAGATGACACTTAGTTCCAGTTTTCGACCGGAGTCCGGAGACGACTCCGGCCGACATAGGAATCGGACTCCGTATCCCTGATTGAAAAGAACATAGTTTTGACATAAGTTGTCACGCTGAAAAGTGCCGGATGAATTTGCGAATAATTTGCTTTTAAATTACCAGGCTTTTTCTTTTTTTCTTGTAAGCCGTGCTGATTTCGTTGTTTAATTTTCTTTCAAATCCTTTTTATTTTGTTCGGCTATGTTTGAAAACGCTTTGAATTTGGGGAAAACTTTGTTTCTTTCATGTCTTATTATTCTAAAAATGAATATGTTAAATACGGGGCCTGCACAAAAGAATGTCCGAACATTGAGAACTACCTTAAGTGACGAGTCAAAGTTACATGAGAGGTTTACATACCAGTATATGTTATTCTGAGGTTTATTTATGGTTAAATTGTTTTCATTTCGCCAGTGTATACATCCTAACCTTCTCCTACGAATTGGAAATTTCATTTTCCAGCAAGATGGGACGTCGCCTCACTAGCATCGTGTCGTCGTCTCGTGAACGATAGATGTCCTCAACGCTGGATTATAGACGACATGCCACCAAGAGGACAAAACACTTCATTCAACCTTGGCTCCCAATGAGTCCTGAAATCATCCAATGTGATTTTTCCTCTGGGTTCATGTAAAGCATGCGGTTTGCATGCTGCCTCTTCCAATAGATTTGTACGAGCTTAAGGGTAAGGCCACGTGACGAGTTTCTGAGCTGCGTGGTAGCCGTGCTGTGAAAATGTTTGTATGTGTTTCAATCGGAGCGGTGCGATGTGGCAGCTTGTCACAGCTAGCTTCGAAATGCGGTAATTTCTCTCTCAATTATCACAGTTCAAAACCAGGGATGCGGAGTCGGAGTCCCGGAGTCCTATCATTTTTGTTGGAGTCGGAGTCCTATCAAATGATAGGACTCCGGACTCCGGCCTATAACTAGACCCGAAATATAATACAAACAAATTGTTTATTCTCGTGCATAGCTGTCATTGTCTAGATGTCAACTTTCTCCGTCAAACAAAACTACAGACACTGCTGCATGCAAAGCTTTTAATAGTTGAGGGAATGAACCGTGACAGTGAAAAAAGGATTGTCTTTTCACTCGGTGATTAAGTAGAGAAGACTTCCTAGCCTCGATCATCTACGCGCCAATGGTCACATCAGAGACAAAAATGAAATGCTTGTTTGTTTGAGAACGCTACCTCTTACCCTCACGTTAATCGTGTGTGATGGCTCCTCCTAAGCGCATATTAAAATCGAAAGTGTACTGAAAGTGTACTCATATTTTTTGGAGATGGATAGGGATTTTCGTGCCTAGTAGAGACTGGAGAAAAACCGTGTGAAGCACACATTCAAGAAGATGGAAGCAGCCAAGTCGTATGCATCCAACTTTAAGCGACATTTGATAAACTTTCATCGAAAATGATTGATAATTGATACATCAATGATCACTAAAAATAGGTTTAGGTAAGCCTATAATGATCAGTGATGCAGGTTGCCAGTTTTTCAAAAAACTAGGCTATATATACTTGCCACCCGGAGTCGGAGTCCTATCAAAATGATAGGACTCCGCATCCCTGAAAACTCGAGCGGTGGAATAATCTATTTTTGGAACTAACGTAACAGCAAACCAGCAATTCTGACGAGTGGCGGGCGGTAATCAACCTGTTCGGCTCATTATGTGGCCGCGTAACTCTCACAACTCAAAGCTTGACAAAGCTATACGTCGGTGCTAGGTTAAAGTGCGGCTCGTCATGTGGCTTTTCCCTGAGACTCGTTTTACAGCAGCTCCGAACCCATGATACCCGAAATGCTACAAAATGTGTGGCATGAACAGATGTTATGCTTCGTGAGGGGACATATTGTATTTCCTGAATTTAGAATTTAATTGTAGTTTTCAGCTTATGACTTTTGTAAACTATTGCAAGGGATGAATAATCAGTAAAATCCTTAAGTAGTTAATTTTTAACAAGAAAATTAGCTGTGAAAGTGATTTTAAAGTTTGTGGTTCCACATTTTATCAAATTATTGCAACGGAAAATTTTGTTTTTGTACAGTTCGAAGCTTCGCATCCCAGAAAAACTTCCGAGGATGCCTTTCAAGGGATATTTTATCCTATCACAACATGCCTTTAAAGTTGGGACATTCTTTTGTGTTCACTCTGTAGAATAAATGATTATTAGCCAGACTATGGATCCTCCTCCAACAAAATTCAAAGAGCTTAATACTCGAATTGCAGCAACTATCCGAACGATGGCGAAAGAAATACTTCAAAATGTGTTGGATGAATTTGACTAGCGAGCGGATATTGTTCACGTTTCGCGAGACGACCACATTGAACGTTTATGATGTCATTTCTTGAATTTAGTTCTTATTTCAAACTGATGTCATTTATGAAACACACATGTAAAGTAAACGATAAACAATCAACGCAACAATCGTGATCAAATCACAGTCTTTCATTGGATACTTTATTTTTGACAAGAAAACTTAAGTGTGAAAGTGATTGTTAAAACTTAATAATTACAAATTGAACAAGTTTATTTGCGTTACTTTTACAAAGTCATGGCAAATGATAACTTTTGTTTGAAGTCGAATGAAGTTCCGTTTAAGCAGCATAATTTTGGTCTTTTTTACACAATCTAATACTTTACAATATTTCATTCTGTCACAAGAAGTCTTTAAAGTTGGGACATTCTTATGTGTGCACCCTGTAGAATAAATGAGATCACAGAATAATAGGAGAATGTGAGAGAAGTTTTAAGAGAATGCTATCTTTATTGACATGGAAATCAGTATAATGTTTTGAAGATGACCTGTATCATACATGCGAGCTTTCATGCCTTGATATGTGTAAGTACATTTTCTCGAGTATACCAGACGGGAAAAGAAGACCAATCGATGCAGCCATGATTCTGTTGTGGCTATATAGATTCTACGTGATTCAACGTTTCATTGATTAAGTGCAACCATGTAGACCTAAGTGGCTATCACACCCGGTCAGCCTTTATTACTTCAAGGTATTACTAATTGTGATATTATTCATAAGTTTGTGTAGGTTTCACAAACTTGATAATTGCTAGCAACACTGATTGTCAGAAAATCTCATTTATACTTGTGAGTAAACAGTTCTGTCGAATACAAATAATATCATATCGATTGAATAGACAATCAAAGAAGTAAAGGACACATGTACACCCGATCGAACTTTCATGACAATGAAGTGTAAATATACATTAGCAGCTAATCTTTTAATTGGGGAGGAGGCTCAACTTCGACTTTCAGCATGAAAATTACGACAGCTAAAGAATGCATGACATGCGCACTTGTAAGTATGATACGAAGAAAGTGAAGTTTATCAAAATAGGGGTCTGTGTGGGTATATTAGCTAACAATCAAAAATCTTCAGTACAGTGAGGATGTAAAGTAAATGAATTAACTTCAATTTGTGGTATCAACAGTCTAAAATACTTAAGCGTCACTGCGTCATACCTTGCAACATTCACAGTAAGCAGAAGGAAACGGCTAAAACTGCGCTATTATTGTTTTCATATATTAGTGTTTCTTTTATGTACATGGCAGCAAAATAGCATTCAATAATGTTTGGAGGGAGAGGCCAGCTGAAGATCTCCGTTCTAGTAAAACGTGATTTTCCATAAGCAATATTTTGATGGAATTTTGGGTCAATAATGAATAGTACTGCAAACCCTGCTGTCTTATCTAAAAGCAAAGCAGACATTTTATAATAAAAATTCTTATAATTATGAAACCCAATGAGTGTCGCCAGTAAATTTGATGTTGAACATGCACAAGCGTATGCCTTATGAATGATATCACCTCTAGAAATAGCTTGGGGAGCGGCACTGCAAAAATCAGCCCGTCATAGCCACATCGATTGTTGTACTTGGCGAAGAGACTGCAAAAACACATTTTTTATGCCAGTGGGTGTTTCGCATGGTGTAATGGTGAGACATTCATTAATAGATGAATGCTCCCGATCAGATTTGGAACCGGGCCTGACAACGGGCTGGGCCGGGCTTGGGCTTGTAAATGGGAAACACGGACGGAAGTGGACGTGCCTCAGGCCTTGAATTTTGGTGTATTGGTCTGAAATTTCATCAAAATATAAATGAAATTGTGAACGTTTTCCAATTTCTTTCTGATTTGGTTTAGTCAAATAGCAGCGATTGAAATCCAAAATCAATCTCTGCAGGTGTGTCGCACGAATCGGAGTGTCATGGATGACATCCACTTAAAGGCAGGCCATTTTTCATACTAATAAAGAAGGTGGGCAATTACCCACGTACTCGGATAAAAGTGCCCACTTCGGCAAATTTTAAGGTTTCAATCATATTTTGAAGTCAGAAATTGCTATATGTAAGAGCATCTTTCTCTCTCTCGATATGTGATCAATTGGCATTTAAGGTTATGGCATGTATTTCCTAGTACTTCAGTCTAAATGTCATTCAAAACTACTGAAATTCGAAGATATTCTAGTGAGCGCATGTGCTTTGTCTTTCCTTTGTTTAAGCAATTATATTTCATGAATTCAACCCTGCTAAGTTTCTGGCGACAAAGAATTTTTTACATTTAAAGGCTGTTTCCTATCATTTGGATTCTAGATTCTGTCGGCGAGATTGTGAAATCACTGCAATGTGTTGTACTTGATATAGCAGCTGTCCATACCAACGCCCGAAGTCGGTTTGATATTAGGCGTTTTAGTGTGTTCGGAGCTCCGCTACCGAAACCGACGAAAGAAAAATAGCTCAAAGGCATAGTGAACCAATGACTCGGCTATGAGATGTACAGGATGATCCTAGAATTAGTAGTCGGCCACCATTTGCAACATATTTAATCAATAATAAAGTTGTTCCTCCACTACTTCGTTTGGATGACCTGGAATGGTGGGAGTGTCGAAAGCTACAACTTTGACAGTCGAAGAAGCTAGCAGAGCCTGATCAGACAGACTATCTGAAGCGGACTGGAGTGAGCATTGAGGCGGAAGTTCAAAGTTGCAATCGATTCGCCAGCAGCTCCGACCGTATGGTTGTTCGTTTCATCTTGGAAGTAGTTTAGCGATTAGAATAATTTAAAATAAGAAAGTACACCGTAGGCCTACTCGTAGTGACTTTATTCGAAGAATGTCAGAATCTTTCACTTTTTTCTGTCGGCATTTAAATTGATGATATGGTGTAAGAAAGTTCTTTGTCCGATACCATAGACAGTAGACGAAAATAGTAACTATTAAGTAAAAGAATGTAATTAAGAACTATCAGATGATATCACTACAGAAAAATATATCGTTTAATATTGTGTCATACAGGGGCGGCGGTGCCGGGGGGACGTGTCCTCTGACCTTTTCTGACCTCAAAAAGGTGACTAGATGATGTAAAGTTTTATATTCAAGTTGCTAGGATAGTGATTATCATAAAAGGTAGACTGTGCTTGCATATCAATCCTAATAATTGAAGAGTAAATAAATTGCTATTGAGTTTCATTCATTTACCCTGCAATGCAATTAATAGCATTAGAAAAGATTTGTAGTGAGTACACGCATTGGCATTGAATGCTGCACAGTAATACGAGAAATATACTGAGAATGCTGCTCAGGTATCTAGACAGGCATTTCAGTCATTTATGAAAAAGGCGAGTGGCATTAGAAAATACTGTGTAGGCCTATCAGATCAGAAATTAATTTTGCTGAAAATGTTTCCTTCTTTTGATGGAGTCAATAGGCTTAATATATTCTACAAGCATGCAATTTCGTGTGGAAAATATGATATTTCGCACAAATGCTGTGATGCTGTCGGTAGTGATGCAAATGGAAAATTTTCCAATTTTTTCAAAATTTTCCGGAAAATTTTCCAGTGGAAAATTTTGAAATTTACTTTTTTGGTGATTGACATTTTTCCTTTGTTTTGGAGACCTGTCGCTTGAAAAGACTATGCAATATGCAAAGACCGAAAACTTCTCTATCATTTCTGCGTGTCACCTTTTGGAACCAACTGCACCCTTTCCATGTCTATTTCAGATCATCCCAAATGAATTTCAGATATTAGATGGATTTCAGATTTCTCTAATTGAATTTCAGATATCTATCAGAAACCCAACTTTGAAAGGATCTTAAATTCAACTGGAGAATCTCCAATTCATCTGGAAATGTCTGAAATTCATTTGGGTAGATCTCGGATGAAATCGATTTGGAACTGTCTGAACCATCTGAGCTAGAAATGGAAGATGTGCATGCAGTTTGTCCTCAACGAAGATCGGACAATATGCCAGAACTTAGAAACTGTCATAGATATTCTTCTACTCATCACAGATATCTTTAGTTTCCAAAATATCTTATGAGTTTGCAGTCTTCCAATATGGTCGCTCATGTAGCCTATAATGCTGCGTGGACTGTGTGCTTATTCTTCACATATTCATCAACATATGGAGAATTTGTATCACTATGATCAAGGCTGCGCAATAAAGCTTAACTTTCAAGCTAACAAGCAAACTCCAAAATTATTTTTGCTCCAGATCTTTCACATTGCATGAAATTATACCTCTATTGTAAAGCAAAATTCACGTTATCCCAAACGGTGTCTGTGTGATAACTAAAAATGCTAACAAAATGGCACAATTGCCACTGGTGGCAAAGGAATGTTCAAAATCCGCGGACGGAACTCGTATTACTACGATCGCTTTAATCGAAATAATGATGAAATCAATAGTTTTAGACCCAATTTATTGGTACTTAAGCTGCCTCGGCAGTGGAAGCGCTCAAATTATGAGGCCTATCAAAAAAATCCAAACTTTCAAAATTTTCCAAAATTTTCCATAATTTTCCAATATTTTCCAAAATTTTCCAATTTTTTCCATAATTTTCCACGGAAAATTTTGATTAAAAATTTTCCGGAAAATTTTCATCACTAGCTGTCGGTAAAGAATGCTATATCACATAAATTTGCCCACGCAGTCAATTTTCCTTAAAAATGGCCTTCTCAAAGGAATTTGCGGCCTCTTAGCTCACGATGAAGAGATGTGTACAACGCTTTTGTTTACTAGACTCTCATTCGCAGTTTGTACCGGGACCACTTGCTCCATCACACAACTTGCCTCGAGGAAATAAGTGGCCGCTGATTGCTGTCTTTCGATCAAACTGTGATAAGATATGAAAGCCAGAGATGGAGAAAGGAAAGATATGCAAACAGATCATTGTTTGAATGAGTCAGACATTCCCATCAGTCTGTGCATGCATCGTGCATGACAAGTCAAATGTTAAAGCTAGCTTATTACCCCTTGCCTAAAAGCATTTGACCACATCTGAGAAAGTATTTGTGTGACGGTCCATGAGTAAAAGCGCGAATTCAGCCAGGAAGATTGCATGCTGAGGTGTGAAGACTGCAAATAGAGAATTTTTGCTACTGTCTTATTCAGTGATCCTTCGTTTCTCATACTTCTGTGCAGCTCTTACTTTTATCGTGAGCAGCCAAAAGTATTGAAACTAGACGCACTTTCACGTCAACTTTCACACGTGGTGATAACTTAACAATTTAGTCAATACACTACATATATCTAACGATTTTGTCATAACGGGCCTTAAATAAAGTCCTGAGAATTCAAAATTAACATAGGCCTGACCGGGCGTTGGGCCTGAGTCCGACGGGCCGGGTTTGGGCATCCAAAAGTAGGCCCGTTTACAACTCTGCTCCCGATAAAGGATATTTTCACAATTCTAATACACTAATTTCCATGTGACTGAAGGTATCAATCTTTTAAAAATGCTTACTGCGAATATTGTGTGTTCTGCTTTTCTTTTGAATGTTTACTTCTATTGTTTATTGTCTGTTGTGCCACACGATGAATTCAACACAATCACTAACTATTTTTTAACTTGGCTCCATACAGGACTCTGTGGATCTGAGGAACACTCCCTGACCTGAAATCGGTTTGAATGGACCTTAGCTTGCTCATTTTCGTTCTATAAGTAGTTATTCATACTTTTTAATCCTGGGGATACCGGTAATTAGGTTTTAAACCTTATCTTCTTGTGGACCACAGCTTCAACAATTATTGGTATAAGGCTAAAGGAATCGCTAAAACTAAATTTTCATGAAGACTCATATCAAGCGGTCTACTTCTAAAATGGCCACAGGAAAAGTGCGACTGGAGCCGAATTGTCCTACCCCTCTATTGATAGGTTTTGCTGCATTTTCTGATATTCATTTTCATTTAATTTTCTACTTTTTTAGGCTGTCTATTTGCGGTCCGATGTGTCGGGCCAATTTTAGGATTTGCCGTTGCATCTGCCTTCAATTTGATCAATGAATCGTTGAAATTTCGAGTGTCAAGTTATCCAGCTGGTCAGAAAGATCCATTCTGGATTGGGGCGTGGTGGATTGGATTTCTTGTCATTGGAATTTCAGTATTGGCTATAGCACCTTGTCTTGCGTTATTCAATCGAAAGCATATGGTGAGAACTGCAGAAAGAGAAAAACTGGGAATCCAAGACGACAAACTACCGTTGGAATTGACTGATGATGATGATGATGATGAAGAAATAATAATGGATAAAGCATCAATGAATCAGAAAAAGTCGGTGCAGAAAACTGGCTCGAAAGGTCAGTTTTTTGTTAATGTATTTGATCAAGCGAAATATTAAATTGAAGTTACCACAGACAACTAGCATTCACAGGGACTACAACTGTGACATGGTTAATACACTGTGATTCATGAGCTACAGAGATACAAAAATAACTGCACTATGTACAATTTGAACATAGCAACAGCAATCAAATCGATCGCAAAAACATGTAAATTTTAGAATTTATTTCCATTTCGGATGAGACAGATCATATTACAGACAAGAAACTTGTGTGAAGTTGTATTCACCATCAAGACGGCCAATCATGCGCTAATCGCGCAAAAATTAGTATATTGCAATTGATAGAAAAACTGATCCAATCGGTCGTAGAAATATGCACATTTTAGAATTTATTTCTATTTAGGACGAGATAGATCATTGCAGACAAGAAGCTTTTGTTAAGTTATATGCATATCTTCAAGAGTATCTCGCAATGTCAATACTTAGAAATCAATGCTTACAATGCATATTTAGATATCACAGACATCACCTCCTTTTCTTCAAAATACAGGCATGCACACATAAATACATGCCCCTAATTTATCTGTTGACACTCGATTACACTGCTGACACTTGATTATTGACTATGAAAAATGAAATATAATCCCACTATATACAGAGGTGCTCGAATTAATAGAGTAAATGAAAATGAGCATCTCATAATCGTTTCTCTGAGATAAATGCTTGTTGCCTGATACCATTCCATTCTCTTTACTGATGCGACTGCTTAAAGTTAATAAATATTGCACTTTGATGCACTTTGATAGATATCTATGCAGAATGTTGATTCAGTCTTGCCGTTCAAATTTTCAAATTCAAATTGGAAATCAAACGAAATCAACAATTCTCTGTCACTTTACCAGCGTCGCGTCGAGATATGGGACGTGTAAGAGATATGAATGAGTTCTAGAAGGCAGAAATACTAACTTATCTCAAGTGTGGCAAGAATCAATCTGAAACTACGCGATTATGCTCAGTAAGTCAGCAATCTGTTAGCCGTATATTGCGCAATTTTACGGTTCATGACCTCTCGTCACGACAAAAAAATGTTTGCGGGAGAAAACCGGTTCTGAATGATAGGGCGAAGAGACTTTTAGTGAAAGAAGTGAGAAAAGACAGGAGAATAACCAGTGCTCAACTTAAACATTCTCTTAGTTCTTCAGGAATTGTAGTTGGGTGCAGCATAATCCGGCGATATTTGGTAAATTTGGGATATTCTGCTCATCGTCCTCGCTGCAAACCGAAACTTACTCCTACCATGAAAGCTAAACGGCTACAATGGTGTCTGGATCATCAGCACTGGTCCATAGAAGACTGGTTGAATGTAGGCTTTAATGATGAAAGCTCATTCCAAATCCTTGCCGACAAAGCCCAGTATATTCGTCGTCTACCATCAGAAGAATTCCATCCAGACTGCTTGAAACCAACGGTCAAGCATCCAACTTCCATCATGGTTTGGAGTATCATTTCTGGTAAAGGAACCGGTAGATTGATCGATGGTAAGCTGAATGCTGAAAAGTATATTGAAATTTTACGACATCGACTCTTGCCACAAGTAATTGTATTGGTACGGCAGTGAACATTTGACTCGTTTCACTTTTACTGCATACAAGACTCTGCTCCCTGTCATACGGCCAAGGTTGTTCTGAAATTTCTTCAAGCAGATCTTAAAGTGAAGGTTCTGAAGTGGCCGGGAAACTTCTCCGGATCTTAATCCGTTGGAAATTCTGTGGGAGATGTTGAAAAAGAAAATATCAATCGACCAACCAACAACAAAAAATGATTTAATCGCTTCATTGATACGTCACTGGTACAGAGACCAAGATATATGTGATGCCGTTCTTCCTTTAATTTCTTCGATGCCCCGGGGAATTCAGGCAGTTATCAATGCCAGAGGAGGCAATACAAAATACTGAAGCATTTCCTGTTACTTGTTCTGAAAAACTTTTGATACTCATTAATAGTATCTATTCAAATATACACACATTTTGGAAAAAGTCTGTTTACTCTAATGAGCACCACTGTAACTACTTGACAGCACCTTTCAGGTGTTTTGATTGTATTTCTCAGTGTGACCACTTTCAACAGTTGAGGAGACTAATGGTAGCTGCATACATGGAGCATGCTGTAAATAGGGGCCTTCTCTTGTTTGATTATGTTTCCGCATACCCATGGCCATGCTGGGGCAAATTTGATATTTGCAATTAGCATATTGAGTGAATCTTTGTCAGGCATTCATTAAATGCGAAATTTAACACATTACATGTACTGTCGCCTAAGTCAGTCCACCTGTAATAATTTTATAAATGCTGTTTTCTGCAAGCACAATGTAAATAGAATAGGCCTAATTAAATTTTGGGTTGCAAGTTGGAAAATGAGAACAAACGTGAATAAATACCTCCCATTTCATTTAATATCAAGATATTGCTTGAACATGATTTGAGAAGATATAAAAGTCCCTAGACCTTTTGGGGCACCATTGCCATGATGGGTTAAAATCAATGGCGCTGTATCCTTTATCTCGTTTTTACTTAAATTAGATCTCCACAAATCATAATCGATAAAGCAAAAAATATCGGCTTTGGCTATCAGTTTATCGGCTATCGCGGCAAAGCAGCTGCAATGAACTGCAATGTGCAAGTAATTAAATTCAACGCAAGTACGTAACCTCATACAAGGATTTTTATTATAGAAGCTACTATAGAGGTCTCAAACTTTCCTCTGGGAATTAAATTTGTATTTCTTGGAAAATTCCGTGTCTTCTGCAATAAAGTGAAATAGGCCTTAAAAAGCTTTTATTATTGTGGTTAATTTAGATCACTTTATAGGAATATTTACATTGGATAGATATTCACTATCGAATACATAACTCAAGTTGTAAAGAGCATGATAGGCATCTGGGATTCGCTTAATTCTGTCTGATTTATTAAGATACATTATCTCTCTAATTCACTGTCAACATATGAAAATAACTGAGACATTAAGATAAATGTTCATATTGGTATTTTGGCACAAAGACAACGAAAAGCAGAACAAATCCTGAATGTAGCTGTAGAATTGGTGGAATATTTTCTCATACATGTACCTGAATTACTACGACAGCATTTATGAGGAGCGTGGATAAGGTATTCACAATACTGTGTGTATACTTATGCATCCCTGTAGGTGATTGACATGAAATTCTGTGATCGATTTCATTTGAAATCTATTTAATGTGTCCGAAACCACAAGTTTATATAAAAATACAAAAATAATGAACAATATTGAACGCATTATTGAGCGTATTATTGGACACATTGGTGTTACTTATACTTTGTAGAGAAGATGATCATGTTATTGCCAGTACAGTGCAACTCTGATAACAGTGAACGTGATTAGGAGCTAAGTGCAATTGCAGCTATTTGTCAACGGGCTATTTGATTTGACTAATTATTCTAAATGATTCAATATTTGACTTATTCCTTCATTTTTGCTTCAGGTTTCATGGAAGTGACGAAAATGTATTGGGGAAATCCCGTCTTTGTATTTCTGATAATTGGAAAAGTATTTGAAATCATTGCACATATCGGCATCTTCGCGTTCTTTCCAAAATTTGTAGAATTTCATTTTCGAATGACAGCCAGTGAGGCGAATACCATGACGGGTAAACGTTTTAATAATCGACTAATAATAAAGACTTTTACATAGTCTTTTTCAATTTATCTTTTCAGCTATTGTTCTTGCGGGCTCTGCTATCGTGTCTACTGTGGGAAGTGGTCTTATCAGTCATGTTTTTCAAATGAGTCCTAAGGGAAATAATCTATTCAATGCAGTGGTCAATGTCATTTCTACGGCACTTTTCCCGCTTCTTTTTCTATTTGTCTGTCCAACGATACCCATATTGGGAAGTGATAATCAAAAGTGAGTGTGCATTACATGTACATGTCTGAGAATCTTTTTAGTTTATCAACTTTTTCCCAACGGAGGGCATACTGTATGTCCACTGCTCTGGCAATCATGATCAGTGTTGGAAAAGTCGGAATTGGAATTGGAATTGACCTTGATAAACCTCAATTCCACTTTTCCGACAGACCTGTGATAAATCTATTTGCACAAAGTTGAAATCACAGTGCTCGGTCGTTGTGTTAACTGCACGCAGAGATAAGAGAGAGATAGATCGACAGAGGGAGCCTTTATATTCTGTTATTGAATAATGGGTGTTAATTGTGACTTCGATGGGCGTACAGCCCCGGGCAATGTTAATTCAGAGATTAAGCAAACAATGAAAAGACAATCATCTTTGTTCAATCTGTTATTTAGTTATCTATCAAGTAAGATAATTAATCAAAATAAAACAATTGTTGAATTTAGTTCATGGTAGGATAAGCACAAAAAATGGAGATTAACTTAATTGTTGTACACACGAAAAACAATTGATTTGGAAAGAGGAAAATTTTACGCTGCATTAAAGGGCAGCAACCCTGTCAGTTGAAATCACAACATAGAAAGTGTCAACAAATTATTCTAATAATTAGTGATTCAACAGCACACAGGAACAACGAGGATAGGATAAGGGCACATGGGTTAGATTGAAACGAACAAACGTTAGATACATTAACATAATACACTATATGCGACATGCAAATATCGGGATTGAATCTTATTATGGAATTGGAATTGGAATTGAATTGAGCTGTTTCGACTGGAATTGGAATTAAAAAATTTCATTGGAATTATTCCAGCTCTGATCATGATACCTGGATGCAATGTAGAAGAGCATCGATATCGCCCTCTACAACTTCTAAAGCACAGAAATGTCCTGTACAAAATATTAATTGGTGTGTGAACTTTCTAATGGCGGTGTGTATTTGCAAAAAATTCGCTAGGCTTCGTTATATAAATAGCAATTAAGTACATATAGATATATATTTATATTATATATACATAATAGCAAATCTAAGTCATAGTTTGACAGATTGTGGAATGTTTTGAAATTTGGCTATGCATGTATATCGTCTCAATAATGAATGCCTTGCGAAGCCAGATTGGTTGAATTCACGGGAAAGTTACTGAGAAGCTTAACAAGAGATGGGTAAGATTGACCTTGGAAGATTTTCCTTGTAAAGTGGTCTACGTCGTTGTGGCGACAATACGCACGTATCGCATATGTGTATTTTAGGAACGCCGGTAATACCTACCAGCATAATATGTGCATTTTTAGAAATTTTCTTCGGTAAAAGTTATATTAGTGCTTATCCGGATCCCGCGTCAAAATTTCAGCGACTAATACAATCTAAATCCTAAGGAAAAGTAACTTAAAAATTTTGCCCTAGACTATTAGCAAGAAATATCTCACATGCGCATTCACAATATGGATTGTACTCAACTGCAGCCCCCTCGTGAATTAAATTTATGTTGAAAATATCCTGTCGATAGTAGAAGGATGTTGAAAGGCACATGTTGAAACGGTTCTCTTTTTCGACAAATATCGCAATCTACAAACAATTTTCTGCTTCTCGTGTAAAGTTTGTAATTTGACACATAGCCGGTATCAACCAATAACTTTGAAATCACATGTGAGATACTGTCGCAACAACGACGTAATTCCAGTGTATCTGCACACGCAACTTCAAATGTGATTATGAAGAGGGAGGACTACTTACAGATATCGGAACCAGTATGCAAATGACTGGAATAGGACTGAAAAATGACGGTTGAAATGCGACATTAATAATAAATACTACAAAAAGTAGCATTTATATAAAGGTTGAATTCCGATAGCTCTCTTCGATGCCTAAAATGTAATGCATTGTCATGCGAGATTCATAGATTCGTATTTATGCACAATGCTGTGTGCTCATATTGAAAGAGACACTTCGTTGAATGTCATTTCATAAAATATGTAGAAAAAGTACTTTACAAAATAAGTCAATTCAGTTAATTATCAAGGACATTGGCTATATGCAGGTTAAAATATATGCTCTCCCTTTTGTAAAGCGAAGGTTAAAAACAATATATGCATACAAATTTATGTCTCGAACGTTTCGGGTCCCGATTCCTTATCAACGAACCTTTATCTCGTTGATAAAGGGTCAGCACCCGAAAAGTCCGAGACATAAATTTGTATGCTTATATTGTTTTTAACCTTCGCTTTACTAAAGGGAGAGTATATATTTTAATTTGTATGTAGCCTGCATATAGCCATAAAAACCTCTCGTCGGAAGCAATTAATTATCAAGGAAATTTCATGAACCACATAATCACATACTGTACAGTACACTGAAGTCATGGACAGCTGTCCATGACTGAAGTCTTCACGGAAAAGTTGCGATCTCATTCTGCTTCTTGGATGAAATTTCAAGTTTTTAATTCAGTTTTCATGCGTATGATTATATGATTCACTACATACATTTATGTTTCATTTCTTGAATCTTAATAAGAATGTGTACCCATTTACATATTTTAAAGTTAATTATGATCATTGTCTTTCACTATGATATTTTGCATTTTCAGTGGCCGGAGGTTTGTGATATGATCGCGCCTAAGAAAATACTCTCATCGACTTATCAATAAGGCTGAGAGTTAAAGAAACAGCATCCCTCTTCTAATTAATAATTTAATAAACATCACCTTTCCTGGTTGTTATGACGTTGACGTGGAGGACTTGTTTCTTCTATGTTGCTATCATGATCAGTTCATTCCGTTGTGATTTCTTCAAAACTGGAAGAATATGCCTGTCTTATACTGGGTCTCAACTCGCGTTCATATAATTGCCGCTTTGGGATCAACATTGCTGCTCAATAATGTCCCAAAAGATGCCGGTCAAAATGCTGCAAATGGACACGACATGATTTATATTGTGTCTTTTTGGCAGTATTTTAAAATTTCAAATGAAAAATGGTCAGGATGTTTTTTGCTGACGATAAAATGTGTAGCCAACTACTTCGGTAAAATTTCAAAATTTTCGAAAATCTGTCAGTGAAATGGTGAATTTAAACTTTGAATTGCTATTTACAGTACGAAGATGACCGAGTTAGATCAAATGAGTACCTCCATCGGAAAGTTCCCATACTAAATGTGTTGCACCGTGAATTTCATTTGATTCGGAGCAGCACACTGGAAGAAAAGGAAGGGAGGGGTGAATATACACCCCTGGGATGTCGATTCACTTCAGACCGCGGTTTGGATAGGGTTAAACAAGACCTGCTTCATTTAAACCGTGATTGTGATCCCAGTCACGGTGACTTGAGTTTGAAATAAAGTGACTCAAGAATTCAGGAAAAATCTGAAATGCTTCGAGTTCACCCAAGATCCCAGTGATGCGAAAACGCACCCATTTGGCATCTTCTGAATTCATTTTGATGATATTTCGTTAAAAGTTACATAGATGACTCTTTGTTTACAATACAAAAATAGAGTGTTATATTTCATTAATGACAATCATGCGTGTACCTCTAAAAAATTACATGAATAAGTTTGATTCGATTGAAGTTCATTTGAGTTCACAAACGCATGTAATGTACATCACTAAAAATTTGTACATGTAGAACACATAAGAGAAAGAGAGTATTAACGAGATGGTATCATTTTCGATTAAAATAATGATAAAAAAGAAAAATGAAGTCGCTCTTCTATACGTCCGTTAAAGTGGTAACTCGAACTGTCTTGAGTGTATAGTTGTCTCGGCATGAGAGAGTGTATGTAGATTGCTATGGTAATTCATAATGTCGTAGAACACTTTCAGAGCACGTCTCCTTTGTTGGTCGTCGATGCAGTTATCTTGGCTCTCGTTTCCACAGATTATGCTGTTCAGTTTAAGTAATCTGTTGCAGTTTTTCTTGTTTAAGCCGATGAATGCAGGAGCATTGTATTCCCACACTGATCTGATAAACGCATTGTAAACCAAAATTAAATCGGACTTACAGATGCTAGATTCCTTCGGACGTCTCAGGATAAAAATTCTTCTGCTGGCGCTTTTGGGTGCGAGGTGGGATGATCTGGGAATCCCAGGTGAGTGTGTCATTGAATATGACGCCCAGAAACTTTAGTTCACGAACTAAATGGATTGATTCGGCAAGGAGGGTTATGTACAGGGTTGGCCGGTAAAAAACCACCCTGGTTTTTACCACCTGGTAAAAACCGGTAAAAACCTGGTAAAAACCACCAGCTTTTGACACCATTTTTCGGCTAAAACTGGCAAAAGCTATTTTTCCAGCATTACTTTACCACATTAGTTTTTTGGGTACTAAGGGATCATCGTCACTCCTTACTTTATTGATGAACGTTAGTCGCAATAAGTTCATTTACTTTTTCATCTTTCGAGAAACATTTAGGCCTGTATTTTCACAATTCAAGCCTATCAATATCATATTTCAATCAAGAATATGTTCCATGTATAGGTGCAAGAATATGTGTTATTATTAACCCATTAACGACAATGGCATAAATAAAGTACACCGAAAGAGTAACATATTTTTGATCGAAACCTATGCAGTTCGGCGACAATGACGTTCAAAACGATAAATTCATTTACAATACCACTGAACCACGTGTATTTCCTCAACATTTTATTTTAGTGTTTCTTTTCCCGCGACTTTTGAAACAATTTTCTACCAAAAAACATGGCGAATGAGTAAGTGTGAAATTATCTACTTTGAATATATTGCATCATCATAACTGTCGGCAAAGTAATGAATAATGATACTATTTGAATGAATGTAATGGATATTTGTTTCGTAATTAGTGTGTAGTATGAATAATTGATTATAGAAAAGTGTACTTTATTTAGTACGCTGTCATTAGGGTTGGCACATGGGACAAATCAAAGTCAGCAGATGAGAATTGCAGAATGCCCTTTTCTAATGACATCAGTTTTAGTTATGTGTAAAAGTACTTCAGTAAAGAGCAGTATCTTAATAATACAAGTTTATGATATTACTATACAGGTTTATTGTCTATAATTGAACCTTCATTAGCAATTTTTCCATAAAATCATGGATGCGCTACGATGGTAATCAATCACCGATCATTGACTTTAGCATTACAAGAAGGATGATGTATTTGTACGTTGAAAAATATACAAACAATGATATTGCAACAAAACAAAGTGAAAATAGTTAGTGGTGCTGGGGATCGAACGCGCGTCGCATAGCCGTGATGGTCGTAGTTTTACCCACTAGACTGTGACATGTTTCTTACGACATGTGAATCTGCCGCTTAGTGTTCTAAGTGCCTGAATTCCCCAGCTGCTTATTTACTCTTATCCTTCAGGGCCGACAAGTACGTGAGATTCTGCGAGACGGCGACCTTGGCAGAGGCGTTAGACACCGCTGAAAGTGGGATAAGACGGAGCTCACGAATTCGCGCGATTTATGCAACGCCGCCTAATCTCAATTATGATTTAGATGAAGATAGTGCTCCAGAAGACGAGTCCGATGAAATAAGTTTGAATAACCTGGGATCGGGTTTGCTGTCTGCTCCGGCTGCAATTGAAATTATTGAAGATGAGGATAGTGATGATGAACCTGCAGCTAAACGTCCTAAAATTGAAAATTGGGAGGAATCATCGGTTTCAAGCAGTCATTCCGTAGTCGCGAACGGAAGTCGACAATTTTGAGATCACCGATCTTGCAAAATCCATATAGGTATGATCGCAAAGATCATTGGCCGGTGACAATCGAGACACAGAAAAGATGTCAAGGGTGTTCTAATGGCAGATCAAAGCTCATCTGCGAAAAGTGCAACGTTGGGCTTCACACTTGGTGTTTAAAAAAATACCACTTACTGTAACAGTGACAACTCTACCGACAATGGCATACATATATGCCACCTCTGTAGAAAAAAGATGGCGGAACGAAATTTCACGGAAACGATGAATTTGTAATGAGAATAGATATTTGTGAAAAATTTCACTAGTTTTTTTAAATTTTGATTGCTAAAAAAAATCCGGGCGTTAATGGGTTAAAAATGTTGTTATGAAGCTGTTGTGCATTCTTCTAAGCGTGCATGCATTTTGTTGCTTTACGAATTCCATTCATTGTAAGATGCAACAGACGTCCATGCGGGAAGGAAATCACTTGGCTCTATGTAAAAGATCGAAAACAGGCATTTCATAGAAGCTAGAAGGGCAAGAAAATGTAGAAATCTGGCCTCGAATTTGATTACACGAATATTACTATGAAATTTATCTTGCACTCCCAGAAGGACCAGATTAACAGCATTGCCCTTCAACATTCCTGTTATGGTAATTTACCCTCACATATTTAAAGGATAAAGGGATGGTAAATGAATTTAATACCGAAAGTAAAGTTTTGATTTGAGCTCAAAATATGGAAACTTCAAGAACTTTAAACAAAGTTGAATATCACAATAATGTCACAATTGCTTGTCGCTCTCAGATTCTATTAACAAGATCAATTTTGCAGCATACTGGAAATGTTCTTTTGTTGAGATTATAACTGAAGCTGTTCAGACATACACTATACCTCACTTTATCAAGATTGCTGGTGCGAACTATGTTATTTAGTTATTATTTGTTCTTCTAAATCATGATTTTCTGCTTCAGTCACAAGCATTAGTACATTCAGTATATTTCTAAAAAAGTAGAAATGTATTCTAAGTGACTGTTGCACATTGCTTGATTTGGGAGCTGAGATTTTCCGGTGCAGACGCTTTTTGATAGAGTGTTCTCTCTGCGTTCATGAGAACTGAGTTCAAATCTAGATCTGATGAAACCTAAGCTGCTATTAGAATGCACTCTGCATTCTTCCTGAACAATCAACACAGAATAATGACAGGGATTATTGAGGAAAGTGCTTTGTTTAATCTAGTTCTCTGTATAAACCAGTTTTATTCATGTATTTATTTTAATCTTTTTCATTAATTTGATGATAATTCTGGGAGTATCTGACAACTTCTGTAACATGAACCAAAGAGCAAAAATGGTGCTGAAGTCTACATTTGTTCTTAAATAGCAAGAAAAGGGCAGAGCAATCGTAAACAAAAGACAACATCGCATGTCGTTCGTAATAAAAACATATCATGTGGTTCTATCACAGAATGAATGTCATGTTTTGGAACATAGGAGTTGCAAACTGCTAACCCGCATGCATCATAATGCTCTAACCCTAGCTTGCTGTTGATCATTTCGTGAAGAAATAGCCTGATTTTTCGGAATTTTAGTTTTAGCCGGTTTTTACCAGTTTTTGCCAATTTTTGCCAATTTTTGCCGGTTTTTACCACTTAGTAGCAAAAACCAGTTTTAGCCGGCAAAATGCCAACCCTGGTTATGTAGCTCGTTAGATTTCCTTTATTTACCTGCATGCATTGAAATGTTGGTTCTAAAATCAGTAGTTTTTGACACTGGAATTGAAACAAGGAGGTCATCAGCGTATTTGAGTATCAGGATATCGTCAGACATTGACTTTATGGACCCCATATGCGCGCAGAAAATCAAAAGGGCAAGCACGGAATCCTGTGTAACTCCAGAAGTCATTTTAATATGTAGAATTAACCCATTTGTGCCCGTTGATCGTTATAACGATCATCAACATTAAGATTTTGAAGTTAGGTTTTTAATGTCAACAAGGTTTCAAACTCACATTAATCAATTATTTTCTGGTTTTCTATGACAGAAAGAGTGTTTTAGTACATCAGTTCGTTTTTTATATTCATTTGCAAATTTTTGGCGCGGATCTGAATTTTGCTGTTATTTCCATCATGGCTGACAGGCGGAGAAATGCTAAATCAATTGCAAAAAGAAGGTGAGAAAGAATTCTTTTGTATCTATTCGGACTTGAAATAGTAAATTGTATCATAAAGCGTGTCTCAGAATATATTTAGATGCAATTAATTGTGGATGGATATATTTTCAGATGAGGTAAAAATTGATGATCGTTATAACGATCTATGGGAATTGGTTTTAACATTTCATGCAGAAAATTAGTTGATTATCCATATTGCCACGACTATAATTTTCATTAAATACAATCATTTTCGGCTCGATTTTCAAAAATATGCAATGCTTTATCATTTATTTCAATGGTGACTCTCTACGTTCGCAAGATTATCTATAGCTTGCTTCTAAAATATGTCACAAAATGTGTAGCCTTTCTGAAAAATTCCGATATTTGCGTTGAGGATTACAAGGGTTTCAACTTGCCATAACTAGTTATTATTTGAGTTTGATTATAAACGATAGATAGATCGCATTTATCATCTGTTAAAAGCATAGCTGGGCATTGGCAACATAAAATAGGCGCACATGGTAGGGGTTCGCACCCACCACCACGGAAAGGGAAGTTCAGCACTCAACCGATGCACTACCGCGCATGTTAACCATCAGTTCTATCTATTTGCACTTTTGATTTACTGGTTCAGTTACATGCTACTTGTTTATTGCTGAAGATACTCGTAATACAATGATGCAATAAAAAGACACTTTAGATTTCAATTTAGTTTAGTTGTTCTCATCAACTTTTGAAGGAGTCTATATTGACTTTCTTTGTTTCATGCGGTTCATCAAAAATAAATATTCTCTTTTTTTACAGACTGAATGAGATGATCGATGGCATTGAGGATGAAGAAGACGAGTTGCCCGATCAATTCGATGTAGTCATTCATCCACCAGGTGAAGGAGAAGACTCTGACGAAGAAGATGGAGATGAAGATCAACCACAGTTTCAAAACTTACCGCGGAACCTCCTAAATGCAATCGTGGAAGCTCCTGATGACGAAGAAGATGAAGAAGAAAATCATAGGACTCCGAAGCGGAAGAAAAAGATGGCTCGTCGGACTGACCCCTTTGAAAATTTGATTGAAAATTCCTGAAGCTGAAAAGCAGAAAGCTGTAGGGTTCGACGGGTGCACTGAGCCTGTAGACTTCTTTCTTCAATTCTCCAGTGATGAGGTTCTAAATTTTATTGTGAATCAAACGAATGATTATGCACTCATCAATCTTAGCACTGAAGAACTCATTGTTGTAATCGGTGTTCTTCTTGCTTCCGGTATCGTTCGTCAAACACGACGAAGAGATTTTTGGTCGTCGAATGATTTGAAGCGAAATCAAGTCATAACAAATTCGATTAGTCGTAACCGACTTGAAGAAATTTTTCCAAAACTGCATTTTGTCCCGTTGACAGCTCGTACTCAAAATGATAAATTGAAAAAATTGCGTCCTCTGATAAAGCTTCTCAATGACGAATTTCTACAGCATGCTCCGGATACAAATTTCTTCTCTGTGGATGAATCCATGGTGCCGTATTTCGGCCGCCATGGCTGTAAGCAGTTTACAAGAGGAAAGCCCATCAGATTCGGCTTCAAGATGTGGGTGTTGGCCACTGCGAAAGGCTACTGCGTGCAACTGCAACCTTACCCATGCATAGCAGAAAGAAAAGAGGATGATTCTGATTTTGTGAGTTCTGGAAACGTTGTGTTTTACTTTACGAAAATTCTTCGTGGTCATTTTACCGAAAAAAACCGCTATCGATCACACTGGACAATTATTTCACATCCCTTTCACTTTTGAAATCGATGAAAGATGATTTGAATGTCTCAGGAACGGGTACAATAAGGAGAAATAAGGTTCTATGCTATCCCTTTGATAACACAAGCATGCAAAATCGCGGTGAAATGATGTCGAAGTACAGTCCAGATTTCAAAACGAACTTGGTAGTTTGGCGTGATAACAAAGACGTACTGGTGGCTTCGACTATGTGTGGAGCAACTCCAATTTCATCAACAACAAGATTTTGCCGAAAGGTCAGTGTCTAGGAGCATTGCCTTATGATGTTTCTGTACACATATTTATGAAATATTATTTTCTTCCAGGAACGAAAGAGAATCACTCTTCCTCGTCCGGCGGCTGTTGCGCACTACAACTCAACGATGGGTGGCGTTGATTTGCTTGATGCAAATATTTCAAATTGCCGAACTAATATACGAGGAAAGAAATGGTACTATCCCATTTTCATCTATCTCGTGGATGTTGCATGTGTCAATGCCTGGATTGATTAACTACCGTCTGTGTTGTGATCAAAACGCATCCTACAATGATTTCCGCAGTCGAGTTCGACATCACTCGTGGCAAAAACTGATAGAAAGCGAAATTTTCGACAAGCAAAAAGTGACATCAGGTTTGACAACATCGGTCACTTGATTGTATTCACAGAAAAAGAACTTCGCTGCAAGTTCTGCAACAAGAACACAAAGTTTCGCTGTGTCAAATGTTGTATGAATTTACATGCCAAACAATGCTTCTTGCAGTATCACACTCGTGTATGATAGTAAATGTTGAAATGTACAAGCACATTCTCGTGCAGTAAGACATATTGTATTATGTTTTATGTATCATGAATGTAGAACTTAGCATATTTTATTGTCGCCTATATTGATGTTTTGATGTCATAAGCTCGCAATTTCTAATGGAGGACAAGTTCTAGTAACCATTTTTAATTCAATTATTTTTTTCAAAATGTTAACACCAATTCCCATTGATCGTTATAACGATCATCCTATATCTATGTAAGTACTGAATATTTTACGGAATTATTTTGGAAAAGTACTTAGAAGAGCCTAGTCATATAAAATTCAGAAGAAGAAATTGATACGCTTAATATAAATTATAGCGGGCATAAATGGGTTAACATGCAACATTCTAATATTTTGAAGACAGTGATGCATAATTATATGAGATGATATTTGTTCCGTGCCATGTGGTTGTTATGTGTCAAGAAACAGTTTGAATACCCAAGTCTATTTCATGCATGTTATACTTGTTTGTTTATATATACCGAAGAATGGCTTTGTTTAATCTTATTTGACTTCAATCCACCAACATGTTGCTTTCCTCGGTATTAAAGCTGGTTTGCTGGCAGCTGCATAATAAATTAAATCGTAATTTGTGACATTGTGTGTTATTAATTGAAATGTAATGTGTTTGTTTTGCCATTTTCATGCACTTGTGTCGTCCTTGTTAAATAAACCCAGTTGCTTGCTATTCTAATTCGGTAACTCGATAATCTTATGGTAATAGCAATGAAAATAATTCCATTTCACAAGGCAGTACACGTTTCAATGTCAGTTTAGCGTCTATTTTAGCGATAACAACATGAACAGGCGAAACCTCGTTTAACATCAAACTGAATAAGTACGTAACAATGGTAAAGTCATCGGGCTATCTCTGACATGCAGTCGATTTTAATTCCAGGAACTTTCGTCGCTCTCACGACTTAATCGCTAAGTGTTTGTTCAAAAGCTGGGACATGTCTGATGTATGCATTGAATGTGATTTCTAACATCAACACAGATTTTTTCAATGATAATGACATTTGAAATGATGTCAAGAAAATTTACATAATTCTACAACAATACAATGCAAACTTCGGTCAAGATCAGGTGATCGAGTTCGAAGTACACTGTAAACTGTAAATAGCCACTTGTCAGACAATTTATCAGCCAAATAAGTATTTTGGCTGATGCTACGTATTATCATATGAATTTCCTGCTTATCAGACAATTTTTGTCTCATCGCACGGACTAATTTGTATTATTACGTTTACTGCATATCATACTACTTATGACTAATATAAACACTTTTATCAAAATTGGATGGTATCCTTGATAATTTTCAATTATGAGAATATACAATGTTTAAATAAGTAGAGTTCTTTTGAAACTTGAAGGCATTGGAATAACCGGTCTGAATATTTGACATATTGATGCCATCTTTTAATTCTGTTTATACTATGTTCTATTCAACTTTCAAGGGCATATATACTTCCCGAGAGTTGACAGCGCCAGAACAAAAGACATCTTGGAAGATATCAGAGCAGTTCATAATCTGCATATAAGAATGCTTGTATGAGTGAGTTGGACAGCTTTAAATCAGATATGATTAGGAGTGTCCAGATATACTGTAAGTAGCTAGTGTCAAATTGTTCCAGTGTCAATATTTCTAGAAAAATAGACTGGCTGATATTTTGTGTGGTGATTGTCTCATCTTGTCTGTTCTGAACAGCCACTTTTGGCTGTTGATTGTCTGATGATGTCTGTTGCAATTGTCTGATCATTTTGGCTGTATACAGTTTACAGTGTAGACTCACTGTAAACCGTGCGCTCCTAAAGTAAGCTGAAAAACGAATGCATGGATCCCGAATGTTAGCAAGCATCTGGAGCAACATTAGGGACTTATGATTAAAAGATTTTCGGGAAGATTTTTAGGAAGATGATTATTTCATATATATATTATTATATGATAATTAATTTTGTAATATAATATTTACTATATTTTAAACTGACCTGATTTGAATGAAGCACCTGACACAAAAGTTTAGGGCTTAGTAAACCAAACATTTAAATCCACCAGTTCTTATTTATTTTCAGATCCTTTAGGCCAGTCCTACTCCTCCTATTAGCAGGCAAATTTTCTGCCGACAACATTGACCTTTCCTCCCTACACAAATATCAATTATTTGATGACTAATCTGATTATTTATTGGAACACCTTCATGTACCGGCATTATGCATGCAATTAAATGCACCAGCTGATGAACTCAGTAAAGCACGAAGAGTAGGAGACACTCACCACTGTCTAAGTGACTACTACCAGGGTGCTGTCATTTACAAACCAAAAGGCTATGAGCTCCTTCCTCTTTCGTAGCTCATTTTACGCAACTGAGACATTTGAAAACAACAAATTAAAACTGATGAAAATTGCATGCTTTTATGCACTTAACAGCTGAACACAACTACGTTCGCACATCATGGTTGACTTGGAGAGGAAATTTCAGATCCGCATCCATATCCACGAAAATTGAGAGGATATAGCGTATACAGCTCAAGTAATTCATGTGATCACACCCTGATGATGAAATTATACAAAAACTCCAAAGATATTCTTTCATGAGCTAAATATTTACCTTTTATAAAATGACAATAGCATTTTGTAATGCACAGCATACAACAGATCGCTTTTCCTACGTTTTTCGTCTACTCTCAAGAGAAGTACAGTGTTTCCAAATTTAGAGCAGAAAGTGTTCTACCTCGGAGTGTATCCAACATAACCAGATGTTGACTTAGCATTCATGCAAAAATGCATTCCTACTAACAAAGCGATATGTTTGATCAACATAAACAAGTTTGTCACTCTTCTTCAGATTCATCGGTTTTATACTTGAAATGAACCATAATGAGGATCACAATTCATCGCCTATATCATCTTTTCAATGTCTGAAGCAGGGGTGCGGAGTCGGAGTCCAATTAAATGATCCGGACTCCGGCCTATAACCAGACCCGAAATATAATACAAATTATTTATTCTCGTGCATAGTTGTCACTGTCTTGATGTCAACCTTCTCCGTCAAACAAAACTACAGGGACAACAGTGCATGCAAAGCTTGTAATAGTTGAGGGAATGAACCATGATAGTGAAAAAAGGATTGTCTTTTCACTCACTGATTTAATAGGGAAGACAAGCCTTCCTAGCCTCGATCACACCTGTGACCAAAGGTCACATCAGAGACAAAAATGAAATGCTAGTTTGTTTGAGAACATTACCTCTTACCCAAACGTTACTTGTATGATGTACTCATATTTTTTGAAGAAGGATTGGGGATTTTCCTGCCTGGTAGAGACTAGAGAAAAACCGTGTGAAGCACACATCACCAAGATGGGAAGAGCCGAGTCGCATGCATCCAATTGAAAGCGACATTTGATAGACTTTCATCGAGAATGATTGATAATTGAGGCAGCAATGATCACTAAAGATAGGTTCAGGTCGGACTACAATGATCTATGAAGTAGGTTACCAGTTTTTTTAAAAAACTAGGCTATGTATATACTGGCCACCCGAAGTCGGAGTCCTATCATTTTGATAGGACTCCACATCCCTGGTCTGAAATAATTTGACATTTAGTAAACAAATTGACTGCTTTCATTCTGATACAGAATGTACAAAATAATAATAGTGTAAATGATAGTGTAAATAAGCTTTTCCATCACAGCTGGTGACAGACTTTCATATTGAGTTCACTTGAGGTACAGTGATATTCCTCTTTATTATTTTAACTTATTTTTCTTTATTATTTATTTGTGTAATTTGAAAAAACATGTTTCTTCAATAATGTATTTGAAATCATGGCAGCAGCGACTGTGGAAGTATTAACTCAAAGAAATTGCTGCCATTTCCATGGATATCCAAGGCAAGCCTGTTGTACATTTACATCATTCTGCAAATGTCTAATTTTCGGCGCGCCTCGTTCCCTGCATAAATTCGTGACTACATTATTTAGACTAAAGGCCTGAAATTATGAAATTCTTTTGATTTGAAGCATACAATGTTGTATTCAACTTCATCATATCACACTTACAGGCGTCCAATTTATTTTGTTGGAATATAATTTTCGCTACATTTCTTTTCAGCCCGAGCTTTCAATGCTTTCCAAAAAATTGCTCATGCCCTCTCACTTACAAGCCAATCTGCATCGACAGTCAGAACTATTTCTCTGCATGCCAAGCTGGCTGCGAATCATACAACAAAACAATAGTGAGTTTCGACTTGTTGAGCACACGTAATTTGATAATATTTTGACAGTGCCAGCTGCTTTTCCAGGAAACCTACACAAATTGCTTGTGCAAAAACATAAGTGCAGCACCAGGAGTTTGTGAAGGGGCCTGCAGTGCCGTCTACTACTATGGAATGCTTATGTTTGTAATTCGTGTTATTGGCATCCTTGCAGCCGTGCAGAAGTCCCAGTTGTTAATGTCGTGAGTACAATACTTTGTATCATCATTTTTCAACTTCTGTCATGAATGATTAGCTCTTCATTAATAAGAAGCGCCGACGCATGATCGAAATGACACAGTCTGAAACCATAGAAATACAACACTCTATAATAAAAAACTAGAACACACAATATCACATAAACTTGGATTTTTGAGGGCAATAATTTTGGACATCATAGGAAGCCTGAAAATGTCCTGCATTGTTGCTCGAAAACGTTTATGTTAATAATATTGTGTGCAATTGAAATGAAGTGGGCAGTAATGTAGGAAAAAAAACGGGCAGCAATGCTATGAAATGCAGATATGGATTCTGATATGGAATGACTGAAATTTCTAAATTATCTTTCACATGCATTGATGCTGATATCATACTTACGCTATATAATGCCGCCTTCATTTTTCCATAATAGCTAAATTATGCACAACAATGCACATTGAAAACAATGCTATGGTTAGCACTACTTTTCCATCAGATATTCCTTCTTGCATCTCAAAGTCAATAAATGTTTATTTCCAAAACTTTTGGAAAATAATTGGAGAACATTCAAATACAACACGTTGAACACACTGAAGCACATTCATAGGAAAAGGCAGAAAAGGAGTGCGTGCGGTCAATGACAAAGAAGAAATTTTAATTAAGGAAGGAGAGGTGAATGAACTTTTGATCCTTTTTTGGATGTTAATAAGTAATTTCATTTTTTGGTATCTAATTTCTTAATTAATTATTTATTTACAGTCGACGACAGCAAGTTGGACTCAAACACTAAATTCTTTGAATATTGATATATTTTGCAAAAACATTTAGGCCTACATCAATATAACATAATTAGCACAATTACATGTAGCGTAATCAACATCATTCACATTTTTCAGAGCAAATTGGAATAGTTTATGTTTCTAATAACGCGTCTGCCACCCTTCTGCAGAAATGACCGCTTCAATTCTATCAGGCATGGAATCCACCATTTTCTGGCACATTTGCTGAATTTCAGTATCTCTATTCCACACATGAATGAATGCCGAGATAAGATCGTTCTTTGTGGTTGGCTGCCTGACCTTAATCCTCCTCTTGACGATGATCCACATGTTTTCGATGGGATTAAGGTCAGGTGAACACGCTGGGCATGGGAGAACTTGGATTTGTTGATGAGCCAAATGCTGCATAACACTTCTTCTTTTATGACACGGTGCATTGTCCTGCATAAATATGCCATTGCCATTCGGATGCCACTCTTGCAGTTGATGAAGGAGTCTACCATTCAAGATTTGGTCAATATAAGTAGCTGAATTCATGTTGATTCAACAACAGACGCTCGCCCAGTTCCATGATAAGAGAAGCAAGCCCGAAATTGAACTTGTGTTGGGCGCTTGCGAGAAAGATTGTAATGAGATGGTGTCAAAGGAACTCCATCGATCACCCTGACGTAGAGAGGACAATTGTCTTGGATGCGTATTATTGTTTCATCTCAGAAGTCCATGTCTCCAATGGCAGTGACGATGAGCCCTTGCCCATTCCAGACGCTTGACTGCATGATTCTCGGACAAAAAAGGGCGCCTGTACGGCTTGACTGCCTTGCAGTCTATCTATACCAAAGCTCTTTTTGCATAGTTCTTACACTGCAATCACCAGAGGGGCCTATAGTCCTTTGAATTTCAGCAGCATCGGCCCTCGGATTTCGCTGAGAAATGGATTTAATGTGGCGTAAGCCTCTATCACTGAAATGTTTATTGTGCCCACGACATTTCGCGCAATTTGCACGGTGAGTTCCTCTTTCTTTAAAGTCCTTTATGACCTTGGCTACCATGGATTGACTGACCTGTAAGTCACTAGCAATTTCGGGTTTTGGTAGTGTTTTCAGCTAAAGTCACAATTTGTAGTCTTAAATCATCATGCGAATTGCTTGCCATTTCCGACAATAACAACGAAGCAACTGCAGGCTAAACAGTAATTTCGAAGTCTATGTACCTACACGTACATCTTTCATTTTAAGCCAGCAAGTTAATCAATGATATTTCTTGTAAACCATAGAATATTAGATCTACATAATGCCACAGATATCATAGTGGATACAAAAATAGAAGTGAATCATTAAATAAAATGATCTAATTTTAGCTTGAGTCCAACTTGCTGTCGTCGACTGTGTGTCTAAAATCACACAGAATATCTAATTGTCAATGATGAGCAGGTTATTCATCTCTGAACATAAATATTGAGTTTCAAAGTCAATTGCAAGGCTCGAATGGTGACTCAAAATCACAATCTTTCATCTCCGCTAAAAATTATTTCTGACCATCATGTATAAAAAATTGTATATAAGGTGAGTGTCATAAAAGGAAGACAACTTGCTCCATTCACACTGAATCAAAAGCTGTAGCTAATGTTGTAGACCAGATAATAAAGAGCAACGCTAAAAGATTTCGAGTATCACGATGGCTATTGCTACATTTTCAAAAAATAATGTGGTGACAATTTTCGATTTCATGCATACTGGCTGGTCAAAGAAAGCTTCCAGGCACCGTCAAAGTAATAGACTTATCAAAGTCTTAGGTCAAAGAAATTGGCCCATTCTTTCATAGTCTGAGTTTACCAGGTATTCGACGACGTTTGATTCGACAAATAAAAGACATCATATGTCAGTCATCAGGATCAGGAATAGAGCTCCCAGGAGAAGTCTGCCCAATGGGAACAGAGCGAGCAACGTATGTATGAAGTGCAAGTTTCCGAGTTACAAAAAGCAAAAGATCGGTGATTTTTGTGTGTAGAATAGATTGATATTTAGCATGATATGATCTTTTCTGTAATTAAGCGAGACACCTGTCATGCTTAATTTTGAATGTGATCTACTAAAAGTATGAAATAATATTAAAGCAATGGTGCACAGACTCATGTTTTAAGGAAGAACGTGGAAACAACCATGCATGTTTCAAGTGGATTCACCACCCATCATCAGTGTACAAATGAGAGAAAAAACAATAAATTTACAATATTTATATACAGAGTTCAAATCGTTGCAATTGATTACTACAAAGCCAATTGCGTAGTTCAGGTCCGGACATTCAATAGTTCGTCGGAGTTGAATTCTTTGATGAAGAAGGCTTCAGTCAACTTGGTCAGCCACATGATCTGGAAATTAGTGACGTCAGGAAAGTGCAAATACATGCTAATTTCAGATGGCGGACTGCCTTTTAAGTGTTCATTTATTCTAGTGATAAAATGCCCTTTTGTTTCCCCAATGTAACATTTATTACAATGCTCACATGAGTATTTGTAAAGTATTGAAGATGAAAGCTCTTCAGGAATTTTGTCTTTGTTAGAGATAATCATACTACACTAGTTTTCAGAGTTTTGAAGTCTACCACGGTGACAAAATTCTTAGTAGAATATAGAGTTATAATTAGTTCCGACATATACAATTTGTCTGTCGGGTTCTTCACTGCTAAATGTAATAGAATTATCAAGAGAACGACAAACACTATCGCATACTTTATTGAATTCATTTTCAGTGTAGCCATTGTAAATGAAAATCTGTCTCAGATCATTTATGCATTCATCAATATGGTTCCTATCACTACAGAGTTTGATCACTCTATTAATCAAAGACTTCATAACAGAAATTGTGTATTTGTACGGACAATACGCGGAGGCTGGAACATAAAGACCAGTATAATTGCTTTTGATTCTCAAGCGGGTACGAATACAACAACAATCAACAAGAACAACAATTATCAACAATGAAAATCTTGATAACTCAAGAAAGTCGATAACTTTGTCGGCACGCTCTATAGTAAATTTGATAGATGGAACCAATGAATTGATGAATGACTGGAACTGATAACAGTCAGCATCATTTTGAAAACAGGCAATGACATCATCTACATAGCGCATGCAGATAAGTGGCTTTTGACCTTTGTAGTTAGTTATTTCTTTTTCAATAAGATTCATAGCAAACTGAGCCATGACAGGGGCAATATTTGAACCCATAGCTAAACTGTGAAACTGCTCATACACGTTCCTGTTGAATATAAAAGGAACGTTTTTACAAGCTAACGACAAGAGTTGTTTCAGAGTTTGCCTAGAGAATGAGATTTGATCGTTTTCAACGGTATTCAGGATGTGTTCAATAGTTTCATCTATCGGAATATATCGGAATATCGGAATAGTATATAGACTGGTGACATCAATACTACATAATTTTTGGTTACTCAAATTATGCTGCTGTAAAAGCTTGTTTTTAGCTTCAAAAGTGTATTTAATTGAAAAATCATTAGGAGCCAAAGGAAAAAAACGTTTGTGTCACCTTTTGCTAAATTACTGCTATGTGAATTGCACATATATAGACAGAACGAGGCGAAATGGAAGATCGTCTTTATTTTAATGTACTTTAGGGAGTCGATATAAACGAGGCGAACAATTGCCAGTGCTGCGAATGGTGTTGTAAAAATCATCAGATATCTGGTTATTATTCTTCAATTTAAGAAGCTGTTTTCCTTCTTTATGAATATTTTGCAATCAACAAAATCGGATAACTTTTTGAATTTGGTGGTATCACCAATTATATTTTCCATTTTATTCACATATTTGGTTCTATCAGAAATTGCAATTATTGTGTGTATTATTAATGTTAGGATTTTTATTCAAAGAATAAAGAGCCTTTTCATATCGATGACGATTTTGGGTGTCTTTTCACTTTTCTTTATTGAATTTTAACTGAAACTTCTGAGTTTAGATTTTATAAAGTCTTTATCATCATTAGATAGCAGTTCAAACCTATCAATATTTTGGTAACACGATTCAGCATTATCATCCTTGGAAGTAATAGCTTTATTGTCAAAGGGCCAACTCATGTTCATATCAAACATTAGAGTTTTATTCTCTATTTGAGTGAAACTTATCGAGGAATTATTTATGACCGTGTTTTCAACTAGAAATGGCCTTGCAGAATGTTGACTGTTGCATGAGGATTTCATGACGTATTTGATGCTTAACAATTTCTTCATAAACTATGCAATAATAGACATTCTGATGGCGCTCTATTTCTTTCCTGGCCATCTCGGTGATTAATTGAAGCTCTTTCTGGCTTTGAACTGATTGAAACTTGATTGAAACTTTCTAACCAAACTGGCTGAAGCCTAATTCATCAAAGAATTCAACTCCGACGACCTATTGAATATCCAGACCCGAACTACGCAATTGGCTTTGTGGTAATCAATTCCGACGATTTCAACTCACTTGTACACTGATGCTGGGTGGTGAATCCACCTGAATCATGTATGGTTGTTTCCACAAGAGTCGTTCTTCCTTCAAATAACAGTTCTTTTACGAAAATTGCTTGTTTTTTGTCAATGGTCGTCTTGACTAACACGCTCATTGTTTAAAATTGTTTTAGACATCGGACTGTTCTGTGCGTCGACCAGAGTTGAAATCAGCAGGCGGTCAGGTACCGATGAGAAATCTATACCGGTTTGACCAGTTTTGATTTTATGCTTTAATGCTATTCATTTTAACTCGGAAAGCTGCTCAGCTGTTTTGAAAAAAATGTATTGAAATTTTCAATATGACATCTCGAATTTCTACGGATATGATCATTTCTGAGGCAACATTCAGCACGATAACCTCGGCAACGTCAGGTGTAGTCCTCGGTTATGTTCTAATTCATTGCACCAACAGGAAAGCAATCGTGTGATTTGCAATAATAAATAGTATACTACGCAGAAGTGCAAGAAACCAGTTAACGATGATTTTTTCATTCTATTTTATCGCATTCGATAATGATTTTGTGGTCGATTATTGACCTACTATGTTCGAAGCGGATGAAATATTCAAAGTCAGAAAACTTTTATATTTCTACATGTTTAACTTTGGAAACATTTGGTTTGTCCTCAATGAAGATATCGGACAATTTCTTAGAAGATAAGAACTGACATGGATATTTTTTGTGCGCATCATAGATATCTTCAGTTTCCTCATTTCGCAAGAGTTATAGAGGTTTTTTTATAAGTCTTATGTCTGTGATGGGATGACACAGGCATTAGCTGACAGCTTTGCAAGTAATTGACCATTTACACTTTGTAATGAAAACAATTTATGACATGGAATATTTCGTTTTGACTTCAATCAAATGATAAATTCACAGCAATGCACAACTTTTATATTTGTTACATTTTGTACTTTAGTTAGCGATCGTTCCAAAAATAAAACACTGCATGCAAATCAATAAGCACTTATGCAAAGAAGCTTCATACATGTACAATTTTTCTGTCACAACAGTGTGTGATTTTAGACAAAAGCGAATGAATACCATAGCTATATGTGAGCAATAAGTGCAAGGAGTTATTTTTTCGCAAAACCAAGGAGGATTTCAAGTCACTTTCACTGAGTATGAAGTATCAATGTCATGTCTGTGTTGAAATATAGAAAGATTTACCGCTTATTGTGTTATACATTTTATCATAATTGCATGCTACGAAATTGGAGTGTTCGGCTAATAAAGACAACTCAATTAATCAAAGACTCACATCATTCAATTCAGTTATCAACATCTCTTGGTCTTTTCAATCCATCATTTCTAAGAGCAAAATTCATTAATAAATACATGCACATCATATCACATCAACAATTCTGAACAAAAATTGACTGCGCGCAAAATGTGTTAAGTCAATCCGATTGCAAAGCCGTTTCGTGCTTGTTACTTCTGCTGAAACTTAATATGCATTGACCTATTATGAAACTTCTGCTAAATAAAATGCTCTTTTTCTTGCTTGCAGTCTAGGAGACAAAGAAACAAAACCATTCGGGATTGCAACTATCAGTTTCTTTTACGGCTTTTTCGGTGAGTAGTAGGCCAATAAGTTTCATCGAGTCATTTTGCTACTTAGTTTCACTAAGCAACTCTTCGCTCACAAATTGAGTATAGTGTGCATTTTGTACCAAAGCCAGAAGCTATTGTGGCAAGAGAAGCGGATGACATCGATTGAAAGTAGAGTAAAACAACACGTATCTATACTTAATCTGCACTCATAAAGAATAATCTTTGCATTGAATTTGTGCTGATGCGATCGTTTTATTTTAATAAAAAGAAATGAAATTAATTTATCTTTCGACGCACAAATCATTTTTACTTCTATATATATATATATATATTTTTTTTTGTACGATAGATCGCCCAATCTGATAAAATTTTGAAAAACCATTGTGATTTCAGCAATGTATTCCGGACATGTTTCGATATATAAAATATCATCCTCAGCGGCAAGAAGAAAAAGGTAAAATCACAGCACACAGTTATATACAAATCTACAGATTCAGACGGAGTGGGTGAGAGCCACTCCTTTCATTAGAAAGGGCAGTCAAAGTTATCTCTAATCAAAATAGTTTCAAGAATTTTTGGAAATCTCGACCTGCCAATTACTGAGAAGTTCTCTTTCAAAGGTCGGTGCACATGCATAGATATCTCTGTCGGTAAAGGTTTTCCAGTGACATGTTCATTAATCCGAGTGGCTAAATGGCGTATAGTAACGCCGACGTATCGCATATTGCAGCGATCACAGGAATAAACGTAAACGATTTTAGACTTGAGCTCACTCGAGATAGTGTCCACATTCTGGCACATATGCAGAGTTTTGGAGGTCTTAAAAATCAATCTGATTTTAGTGTTTTCTGGCAAAGCTTTGTTGATAAATGAATCCGATTCTTTAATTCGTTGACGCCCTTACTAATAAAAGGAATGTTCCAATTTACAAATTTTACTTCAGGTCGGTCAGTGTGTCCATTGTTCAGCAATTTTTGTTCAACTTCGTCTTTGAGTTTTAGAATTACACTATCAGCGTAGCCATTCATACGACTGAAGTTTAGAATCTCCTCGGTAGCTTGTTCATATAAAAACTTGTGTGAGCAGATGCGAAAGGCTCTGTAAAACAAGGCGCGGAAGGCAGCCATCTGGTCAATGATGACTTCATAAGTAAAATTCGCAACGCTTTCAAAAGTTACTACTCTAAAAACAGTGTCCCCAAAATTTGGACAGACAAGATCAGATGTCTCCGTAAACTCTGTCGTAACAAAGATCTTATCATCTCGAGATTTGATAAAGGCAACGGAATTCTCATAGACAATCGTACAAACTACGTCCACAAAATGGAATCTATATTGTCTGACTCTTCTAAATTCAAACATTATGTAGGGATAAACGCTGCAAGAAAAATCCCTTCATCTTTGAAGAGGATAAATTGAACAGAAAGTTGATCGAGTTTCAAAAGAAAGGTTACTTTGATAAATCAGTTTTGTCTAAAATCAAGTCTACTGGCTTCACAGCCTGCTCGCTTGTATGGTTTGCCAAAAGTTCACAAGAATAACACTGACCACCACCATACCGGCCTTATATTTGAACATGAAGAACTCATACAAGACTGATTTATCAGAGTATCTGTGTAACATATTGAAGACGTATTTACCATCTACGTATGTTTTGAAAGATACTTTCAGTTTTGTCGAAGAATTGAAAGGCTTTGAATTTAAGAGTCGGCAATCCATAGAGATGTGCAGTTTTGATGTGATCAATTTGTTCGGCAATATACCAATTTCCAGAACAATTGACCACATCTTGACTCTCATTGATTTCGATCATTTTGAGCTTTCGAGAGTAGCTTTGAGGGAAATGCTGCATTTGGCTTGCACAAATGTGATATTTTCTTTCAACAACAAGCTGTATTCTCAGTTTGATGGTATGGCCATGGGCTCAAAGCTTGGTCCGACTATGGCCGCTTTTGTCATGAACATGATCGAAAGTAATTTTGAAAATTTTTCTGGTAGCAAACCTCTATTGTACAAACGCTACGTAGATGATTGCTTCTGTATTTTTCATAGCAAAACCGACATTGAGAATTTTTTCAAGTTTATCAATTCTCTTGATGATAATCTTCAATTTACTGTTGAATATGAAAATAATAAGTCTTTACGATTTTTGGACACCACTGTTTTCATAGATCAAGACCAGATCCGCATACGCTTTTCTTTTAAAAATACGAATACGGGTATGTACATCCCTAGTTCCGCTCTGGCTCCTTTTTCATACAAAATGGCTGCCTTCCGCGCCTTGTTTTACAGAGCCTTTCGCATCTGCTCACACAAGTTTTTATATGAACAAGCTACCGAGGAGATTCTAAACTTCAGTCGTATGAATGGCTACGCTGATAGTGTAATTCTAAAACTCAAAGACGAAGTTGAACAAAAATTGCTGAACAATGGACACACTGACCGACCTGAAGTAAAATTTGTAAATTGGAACATTCCTTTTATTAGTAAGGGCGTCAACGAATTAAAGAATCGGATTCATTTCATCAACAAAGCTTTGCCAGAAAACACTAAAATCAGATTGATTTTTAAGACCTCCAAAACTCTGCATATGTGCCAGAATGTGGACACTATCTCGAGTGAGCTCAAGTCTAAAATCGTTTACGTTTATTCCTGTGATCGCTGCAATATGCGATACGTCGGCGTTACTATACGCCATTTAGCCACTCGGATTAATGAACATGTCACTGGAAAACCTTTACCGACAGAGATATCTATGCATGTGCACCGACCTTTGAAAGAGAACTTCTCAGTAATTGGTAGGTCGAGATTTCCAAAAATTCTTGAAACTATTTTGATTAGAGATAACTTTGACGCCCTTTCTAATGAAAGGAGTGGCTCTCACCCACTCCGTCTGAATCTGTAGATTTGTATATAACTGTGTGCTGTGATTTTACCTTTTTCTTCTTGCCGCTGAGGATGATATTTTATATATCGAAACATGTCCGGAATACATTGCTGAAATCACAATGGTTTTTCAAAATATATATATATATATATATATATATATATATATATATATATATTTCAGCGAACCGCCCTTCTCAATCAGATTTTTAATTTACAGTGATCTCATTTAACAAGGACTATGATTTTAGAATCAAATCTGGAAATGTCAATAAAAATATTATGGGTGAATGGGGGAAGATAGTGAAGTCAAAGATAATAAAGTAAACATAGCACATTACTGTGCAAACTAGCCACAAAACAGTTTCATGCACAATTTTCTAATGCTGTTAAATTTGAGTGGTTCCATTCTGTTTCGTTATTGATCAGTTTTATGTTTTGTTCATTTTAACTTCTAATAATTACGGCCTTTCCATTGTGTTATTGTGATGCACTCCTGTGACTTTCATGCTGAAGTTTTGTTCAATTCCTTCATGCCAGTTTTCAGTGTCTCCACAATACAGATGATTCCTGTTTTTCCTTTAATTGTCTGATGTGTTCATTACCTCTTGTTCCTGCATTTCTCGATGAGATCATTGTATAAATTAAAAATCTGATTGAGAAGGGCGGTTATTGAGAGGTGAAAACAAATTATTTGTGCGTCGCAAGATAAATTAATTTCACTTCCTTTTGTTAAAATGTTATCTAAATCTTTCTTTACAAGTTCGGTTGATATTGCTAGAGAAGAAATAGATCGTTTCAGGCTATTTTTCACTAAATATCCCCAGATTTGCTTATACTGAAAAGTGGCTTTTTCATAACTTATTTTGAGAATTTCTAAATATTGGGATTTTTCAAACGATTTGCATTGTTATTGAACATATTCTACAAAATGAAGTTACATTGTCCGTGAGAGTTATGGAGTAATGAGAAGTCAAACAATCTCTACATGTGCTGGAATTCTCTGTACCATCCTCTGCATGATCGAGTACTGCTACGTGTTGGAAGTGCAAGCACTTATGAAGATAAGTACTTCAGTCGATGTTAGAGAAACATAAAAATCACGAATGATACATTTTAAAAATGTAGATTTAATTATGCCATGAGTCCGGACAATCACATCAATCATGTGTAACAGGAATCTGAGTCGATCTATCGATTGATAATTGAAATAGCATTTTTGTACGATCAATTAATTGAAGTTAGTAGTATATAGTGTGACATCCGGCGCGACGCTTCGCTTCGCTTGCGCCGGATGTCACACTTTTGCGGGTTTTTTCAAAAAATCAAAATTTCAAAAATTTCAAAAATTTAGGTAGACTTCAAATTTCACGTGGCCGAAGGGCGAAAATTTAAGCGTTTTTAAAAATACCCAATTTTCAAATTTTTCAAAATCTCAAAATTTGAGAATTACAATTTTCTCGCTTAAATCATGACCGTTCCAGGACACCGAAAATCATAAAAGTTAAGAATCTCAAAATTTGAGAATTACAATTTTCTCGCTTAAATCATGACCGTTCCAGGACACCAAAAATCATAAAAGTTGAGAATTTCAAATTCATGAATTTTATCCATCTTTCAGGTTTTTAAAATACAACATGTGACTAATAATATTTCTTTAAAAATGGAAGAAACAAAAGTGGATGAAACCGCAAGAATATATCCTTCGTTATCATATGAACGTAGTTCTACTTTAATGGACATTGAAAAAATGAATAAAGAAAAAAAGAAAGATAGAGTACGTTATATGAAAGATAAGGAATCTCAATTATTTTTAAGATTAGAGCATTATAAAAAATTAAGAAAGAGATGGAGTAAAGTTAAGAATGTAACACAAGGAATTGGCATATTCTTAACAATAAGTTTAGGTGCTTTAACAATTGTTATATCTTCAGGTGTTTTAGTAATTCCAGTAGTTGCTACAGCTTTAACAGGTACGGGTGTTTTTGCAACTTCACTTGTTACAATGTTAGATAAATCTTTAATAACTAAGAAACGAAAATCATTAAAAACTAAGCATTTGCATATTAAAGAAGTCTATGATAAACTACATTACTACTTTCAAAGAGTATGTGATGATAATGTTATTACGTTGGATGAGATTGAAAAATTTGATCAAATAGTTAATGAAGTAAATCAAACCTTTCAATTACAGTCCGAAAAAGTTGATGATAAGAATAGACAGGATGGCAAAATTTCTAGTGATGGTAAAATTTCTAATGAAGAAAATGACAAAATTTTTTTAGAAGAGCTAAAAACTTTAAGCGAAAATTTAAGCAAAACTTTATTAAACAAAACTTAAAACGAGAAAACTTTAAACGAAAAGATGTCAAACAACAAAGCAATAAAAAAATAATTTGTTCAGTAAAATGTTTTTGCTGTATTCCAATGTTACCACAAAATTCAAATATTATATTTTAAAAATGGATAAAATTAGAGCTGATAATTTTAAAAGAATAAAACAATTAGAAGAGTTAATAAAACAAAGAAATATTATGAAAGAAAATCATCTTCAACATAGAATGATAAAAGCTGGTATTCAATCTGATATGTTTGAAAAAATGCAGCAAACCGAGCAAGTAAAAACTGATTTTGAGAAAACTATGAAACCATTTAAAACTCTTGAAAAAGAAAGTACAAATAATGATAAACAAATTGATATAACAGATCCAGAGCACAAAACTATATTAGATGACTATGGATTACTAGAATCAAACATTAATAAGAAATTACCAAAATCTATGCAATTTGAACATTCTATTTCATTATAGATGAAAAACAATACCTAGATTTTATCTCGGACAAAAAGAAATATTTCCACAACCTTTTCGAGGTTTAATTTTTTCACCAGATAAATCTCCTTTTAATTTAGATAGAAATTTTGTTAATCTTTTAAGAGGAGCAGATTTAAATAATTATGCTGTAGATGATCTTATAAAATATAAAGCTATGTTAGATAGAGTTAAAGCAGGAAAAACTCTTAAACGTTATAGAGAATTAGAAAATTTATTATCAACGGGAGTTAAAGTAGGAAAAGGTTTATCTGAAAAACAGAAAACAGAAACAACCATATTTTTACCATATGATCCACAAGAATTACTAAATAGATTAAATATTTTAATATCTGCAATAAAAGAAGGACATTATTCTAGTTTCAATGAAATTCATGCTATATTAAAAAGACTGTTAGAAAAGAAGATTCTAAATGAAGAGGATTATAAAAGTGTAGCTGAAATATGTTGTTGTTTTTAATTTTTTATAAAAAAATATTTCATAAAAAAATATTTTTTCAAAATTTTAATTAAAAAATGTGTTCAGCAGATTTAGACAAAATTAATAATCATTTAGAAAATTTGACAGAGATTTTGGGTTCATCAAAATTTAGTACGACGTTAAAAATTATAACAACTACTTCATCACACACTTGTAATTTAGAACCCATTCTACATTTGGAACAAAATAAAAATTATCAAATTGCATTGACTAGTTTCTCTACATTTAACACTATTCAAAATGTTATAAAAGATGTGAATGATCAATTTAGATATTCTACTGATAAAGGCAAAACATGGAAAATATTAACTTTTCTTCCTGGTTCTTACGAAGTTGAATCAATATCAAATGAAATTAAGAGACATTTAGGTATACCATTTAAAGATAAGAAACAATTACATTTTGCAGTTGAACCGGCAGTCAATAAATTTTCTCTTACTTTAGACGAAAATCATCAAGTTGATTTTAATCATGATAGATCATTGTCAAAGCTATTAGGATATAATAAACAAACCTATAGTCAAGGTTATCATTTAGGTGAGAAGATTCCAAAAATTACTGAAATAAATTCAATTGTTGTACATTGTGACATTATTGAAGGAGGATATATAAATGGTAAATTGTCAAATTTAATATTTTGTTTTCCAGCTTTTACTGTACCCATTGGTTATAGATTAAATGTAATTCCGCAAACATTAATATATTTCCCTATTACAAGAAAAACTATTAACAACATTAACATGAGAATCACTGATGAAAAAGGAAAAGAAATAAATTTTGGAGGTGAAGAGATTATGATAGATCTTTTGGTTCGGGAGGTATAAACTCCTACGCGAAGCTAGAGAAGTTTAATTTTCTTCTTCTTTAGAAACAAAAAATAAAAAAAATTAAAATAAAATTTTTTAATTAAAAAATGAGTGAACTACCTCCATTTAATAAAAAAAAACTTAAATTTAATCATCATCCAAATTTATCTAATAAAGTTTTGTCAGTTATTTGTGGAAGATCAGGATGTGGAAAAACGTATCTATTATTTAAAATTTTAACGACTCCAAATTTTTTGGATTATAACAATCTTATAATTTATACAACAACGGCAGAACAACCCGTCTATCAATTTTTAAAATATGGATTTGAAAATAATCTTAAAAAAACAGCAATTGCTTCATTATTCAAAGAATATGAAAAATCTGAAGATGAAGAAGAAATAAGTTCGTGGTGTGAAGAAGCAGCAAAAAATAATCAGTTAGTTGAAACCAATAAAAATAAGCATATAAAGATACAATTAATAGATGATAGTGGTAATATGCAATATCCTAGTAAACTAGATAAAACAATGAAACATTGTGTAATTTTTGATGATTGTGTTAATGATAGAAATCAGTCAGTTCAGAGAAATTATTTCACAAGAGGTAGACATAATAACTGTAGTGTTTTTTATTTAACACAAAGTATGTATTCATTAGACGGAAGTGTTATTAGAAAGAATGGAAATATATTTATACTATTTGAAATAAATGCAAGAAACTTAAGTGATTTGTTAAGAGATTTACGTGTAAGAAATAAAGATGAATTTAAACAATCGTGTAACAATGCTTGGTCAAAAGATTATGGATTTATCACAATTAATATTGATAAAAAAATTCATGATAGAGTTATAGAAAATGTTTTCGCGGAGTGATCGAATAATTTTTTCTTATAAATTTTTTGTTAATAAAAATAAAAAAAATATGTTGAATGCTTACAAGATAGAGCATGTACCAGTTTTAAAAGATTATCGTCATCCTACAAATCCTGTAAATTCGAAGAAAGAAGTTAGATTTTATTATCATCATAAATACGTAGCGCTCGTTACAGATTATAAAACAAAACATGGTATTAAACCGTGTGTTAAAACAAAAGACTTTCCACTTTGTTTAAGAAGTTTCCGAGTATTTTTGGCGTATAATAATATATGGTGGTTGGTTAAGAAAGAACATTTAACAACACATGAATTAGAAACATTACATCAATTACATATTCCTGTGTATGTGTAAAAACGGAACCGAGGTTCTATGTAAAAATTCATTTTTTCTTTTAAAAAATATGAATCGTGAAATGTCTCTCGGACAAACGTCTAGGATTGATGAATTAATCAAGAAACAAACTGCTGAGTTTGATGCGCAAATTAAACATAGTAAACGTAGTAAACGTATTAAAAAACAGAAACGTACTAGGCGTAGTATTAGACGTAATACTAAAAAACAGAAACGTGGAACAAAAGAAATATTAGAAACTCCTATTAGTGATATCTTTTTTGATGATAGAATTAAGGATGAACTTGGTGATGATTTATGTAATTCATTTAATCCAAATGAAATTAAATATGAAAATGTATCTTTTATTAATGTAGTAAATGATATGCGGAAACTTTTAGCAAATGGTAAAATTATTAATTTACTTGGAAAAAGTATTAAAGATCAGGAAAATATAATTCAAAATTTTTACGTAACCTTCTATAATAAAAAATCATTTGAAACATGGTTTTCGAATCTGGATGAGAAATCCGATGCTAACGAATGGATTTTTACAGGTAATATTAAATATGAAGATTTTGGAATGAAGTTAGTACAAAGATCGCATAGAGGGGCAGGGATTAATATGAAATATAGAATCAAAGAATATTTCGGTGAATATTGTTATATTCCTTCTGAAGATTTTTGTTTTATTAAATGTTATAATGTTTTACGAGGTTTTAATGAAGAACAAGGAGAAATGATGAAAGAAATGTTTAATAATTTTTTATATAAAGAGAAAGCCACATCTAGAACAGGAGTAATGTCAAACTGCAAATTTTCTCAATTCAATAAATATTTTGGAGAATGCGTTCAATATTATAGTCCTGCCAATCGTCATTTAAATCCTAGAGGAATTGAAACGTTTCATAATTATGTTTATTACAATTATTTTCACGCAGGTTCAACAATTGGTCACTATTGTTTAATTAATAAATCTCATAAATTAAAAGCTATTAGAGAAATTGAAAATAATTTCAAACCCATATATAAAACAGTTACTGATGAAAATCTAACAACGCGTCCATATAAAATCATAACAAAGAAAAAAATTGACTATGGTTCAACATATATTTGGGATCTCGAAACTTTTCCCGATCCTAACTGTTCAACAGCTCATCCTATTCCTTACGCTGTAGGAGCTATTAATTTTAATAAATTTATATGTTGTTTACCGAAACAAAGATTGAAAGAATTAGAAACACGTTTGTTAAGTGATATGATTAAAATTAAACGATCAAAAGATGAAGATGAAATTAAAAAACTTAAAAAACAGATTAATGAGTATAATAATTTAACTGAATTAGAATTTAATAAAATTCAAAATTGTGTGAAAATATTTACGAGAACTGAGGATGATGAATGTTCGATCGGGGGAAACCCAGAGGACGTATGTCCGATCCATCAATTTTTTAAAACTCTTGGAAAATTTAATTATTCTAGAGTAACTTTAATAGCTCACAATGCATCAGGTTTTGATTCCTATTTTCCGATAAAAGCTAATTTTAAATTATCTAAACCGCCTCTTAAAACTTCAAGAGGAATATTGACTGCTTCATTACAAAATACTTATACAACTGAATGTGTTAGTAGATACATTCAAAAATCTTTTAGATTTAAAAACAATATGAAAAAAGATTCACCGTCAGGTAAATTAGCACTTCAAACTATTATAATGAAATGTAGTTATCAACATGTAAAAACAAGTCTTTCTAAATGGTGTGAGAATTTTAAAATTCCTACGAATGTGTGTAAATTAAATTATGAAATTGGAGACATAACACATGAAAATTATAAAGAAAAAGAAAATGAATGGAGACCATATTTAGTTAACGATATTCTTTCTTTAGCTTTTTGTATCTACAAATATAATAATGTTATGCAAGATTTAGTTGGTGAAGATATAACTACTAATTTGACATCCTCTGCTTTAACATTTAAGGGTTGGATGAAAAGCGTACAAAATGACAATATAAATATTCATTCTCATATAGATTTATGGGCTAGAAATTATATTAGAAAATCTGTTAAAGGTGGAAGAGTTTCAGCAAATATAAGAAAATACATATCGCCATTTTGTAACATCTTGTTACCAATATTAAAACAGTATTTACCTGGTCGCTGCGCTGGGCGGACTTTGTCCCTTGGTCGCTACGCTGGTGGGGCTTTGTCCCCTGGAAGTCATTTAATAGATTTAATGAAACAGTAACGAGATTTAGGAGATAAAACTGAAATTTGTAAGAAAATTTCAAATCAACTACTTGAACAAAAAAATGAATTTCTAATGGCTTTTGATGCAACATCTTTATATCCATCAGCTATGTATGATGAAAATTCAGAATACCCTAAAGCTGAATCAGCTAGAAAATTTCGTCAAGAAGAAGAGCGGGAAATAGTATATAAATTTAATACACAAACATTTAGACCTAAAACTGGAATATTCTCTGTTGTGTTTCAATATCCGAATGATATGTTTTTCTAACCAGTTCCTATAAAAGATAAAGTTAAAAATCAAAATGATAATTCTCATGTAAAAGTAATCAGGTTTAGAAATGGTATATGTTATGATGTATTAACTTCTATAGACATACAAGAAATTGTTAGATGTGGGGGAAAAATCTTACATATTACTGATGGTATAATTTATGAAAAAAATTATCAAGTTTCACCATTTCGAAATTATATTGAAAAACTTTTTAATTTGAGAAAAAGATATAAAACAGTAGGAAATACTGTAGGTTAATTAAATTATTGATGAATTCGCTATATGGCAAAACTGTGCAAAAAGATATAACCACTAAATATCATTTATGGAATGAGAATACATTGAGAAAAAATTTCACTCAAGAAGTAAAAGATTAAGAAAAATTAAATGATGAACAATATTTAGCGAAAGTAGAAATGGAAGATGATGAATTTCTCAAAACTAATATTGTAAAAGATGGGAAGACGTCATTCATGCCATCACACTTTGGTTCTTTCATTCTTTCTCACTCTAGAAGAATCATGAATAACTTTATTTTAGAAATTAATGGTTTCAACGAAAAATACATTCATTATACAGATACAGATTCAATATACATTTCTAATGAGCTCTTCAATAAATTAAATGCTGCTGGATATGTTGGTGGGGAATTGTGTCAAGGAAAAAATGATTATGGAAATGGTGGAATTATTTTTGCAATGTTTATTGCACCTAAAGTAAAATACTGTGTTACTGTAGATGAGCAAGGGAGACTTAGTGAAAAGAAAACATTCAAAGGATATTCACAAGATAAAGTAAAAGTAGAAGATTTTCTAAAATTATATTCGGGGAAAACATTGTCGACTACAGTTAATAAACCATGGAAAAGATCTTTAGAAACTGGAATTAGTATTCCTGATAAAAATAATAATACTGAAGAAAAAAAATTTTCTGGTCAAATAAATATTCTTAAACGTCAAGCACCTGATGAAAATGAAATTATGTTACCTTATAACGGAGAAGATATTCAAGCTGAAATATTTCAAACAATCATCTGTGAGAGTAATTTAAGTGATGATGATGACACGTGGGAATAATAATTTTTTATTACATTTAAAAATTTATAACATCTAAAAAATTTATTACATCTAAAAACTTATTACATCTAAAAACTTATTACATCTAAAAATTTTATTACATATGAAAATATATTTATCGAATATTTTGGTATTTTCTATTAAGTTTTATCATATTAAGTTTCATCATATTATGTTTTATCAAAAGATCATTTAAATTTATTTTCACTAACTATTGATTCTTCATCATCATCATCAATTGATTCTTCACATCATCATAAATTGTTTCTTCAACATCATAAATTACACTTTTTGGTATAGGATGCCATTCCCTGATAGGATACCATTCTCTTATTGGAATATCTAACTCTAAATTACATTTTTTATCTGATAATAATATAATAGAGAAAAATATTGGTCTTTGATCTCTTTTGGAAAATTTAATAACACCACCATAATCTGAATCACTTTTAGTTTTTATTAAAGATGATAAAATTTTAAATTGATTAGATGTAAATCCTAATTTAAATTTTGTAGACCCGAATCATAGCTGTCTAACAGTATCTTCAACTATACCATCATTATTATTTTCAATTGTAAGAAAATGAAATTTAGATAAATTTTTATAATTACTAATATTTTTATAATCTTTTTTACCATTTACACCATTTTCAGATGTTTCAGAATCATCATCCATATTATCATCATCTATATTATTATCATGATTATTATCATAAGATTCTTTAAGATTGGGCAAAGCCCTAGAACCTTCAGTTCGTTTATTATGATTATGATTATGGACATTGTTAATAGTATAAGGTGTTGTTCACATATAAATTTTTTCTTGTTGAGCTAAACCATTTATGTAAGATTTTAATAAATTAATATTTAAATTGGAATACAATCCTATATATATATCATCATCATATCTTTGCGGCATTTCTAATGTTTCTTGTTTATAAATTGTATCTCTATAATATACTTGACATAATAATTCTTCATTATGTTTTTTACTCTCTATGTGAATGTTATATTGATTTTGATCGTCAACAAATAATCTAATTTTTTCTTTCGAAAAAGATTTTAATTTTTTAACTAATTTTTTAATATTGATATAATTAATAATTTTATTTTCTATCCAATCAGTATTACTAATTGGTAACACTGCTCTAATAAAACCATAAACATTATTATGACCTATTATAACCATATTTTCTTTATTTAATTCAACATAAGCTACATCATTATATTTACTTACTATATCCATAAATTTAATAAATGGATCACCCGGAAATAAACAATAGTTAGTTTCTATAGAAGGTAAACCTTTTGTTTGTTCTGTAAATATTTCGGCTTGTAATTCAAACAAAAGATTTACATCTATACATGGATTTGTAATAGTATTATTATTAAAACATTTATTTTCAAATCCCGTTGATCTCGTCGATTAAGAAGAACAGGATGATGAGGACGAATATAATTTTTTTAAATTTGCTTTATCCATTTTTTTATTTTTATTAGAAAAAATTTTATTTTTTTATTGTTAAAAAATGATGTTACCAAATGTAGGTGGAGGTGCATATATCCCGAATAATCGTGAATTAGAAATAGAAATAGAAAATTATATTATGAAAACTGGAGACGTTTTATCTGGTCCATTGCATCTTTCTATTCTTCCGCAACAAAATACAGAGTTAACAAATAAACAATATGTTGATACACAAATCAATGACTTAAAAGAAAAATATATAAACGATGTTTTGGTTCCACTGATGAATGAATTAAAGTTGCTAAAACTTAATGACAAATCATTAAACGAAAAATTATTAAAACTTGATAAAAATGATAGAGAGCTAGAAGCATATATAGCAAAACTTTTTAAAAAGATTTCTGAACAGTCAAAAATTTTAATATTACTTTCTATAAAGTTAAAATCTGCAGTCATTAAAACTAAACATCAGATACAACTATTGAAAGAACAATTAGAAGATGAAATAGAAAAACTACCTGAAAGAATTAAAAAAAATTTAAAGCAGTTACAAACTACATTCCAAAAAAGTGTTGATGAATTAAGTTCTAAAATTACTCAACAAATGAAAAAGATGAATAGAATAACAAATGAAGTAAACTCACTTAATGAAAAAGTTGACAAAATGAAAACTCTTAAAATCAATTTAGAAAATGAATTAAAGAAAAATTTACAAGAAAACTCTAAAGAAAATACAGAACAGTTAGATGCTGTTAAAAGACAATTAGATGTTCTTAAAATTAAGTTAAATGCTCTTAAAGCGGCGTTGAAGATGAATCAGGAGAAAATGCAAGTTAATAGAAAAGAAATTAAAGTACATCACACGCTGCTTGACGCAATAGATAAAGTGCAACAGTCAATTAATAAAGTTATCTCGAAGTTGTTGTCCATTCACAAACGTAAATCTTAAACGGACCAAAGGCCTCGAGGCTTTAGCCGATCGTAAATATTTTTTCCCAAAAGTCAAATTTAATCCTAAAAAATGCCTATAATTCATGAACACAATCTTAAACATTTTTCTTCAAATCAAAAAATTGCTCATGAACCATCTATGAAATCTGTTTACCATTATGACAGTGTAGAAACAATCGGAACACAAAAGTTCCTAGGCACCGCAGGTGCCGTCCAAAAAGAAGGGGATGGCATCTTTTCTGGTATTGGTAGTATCGTTAACTTAATTAAAAATAATAAAGATTTGATTACATCTGCTGCAAAAGGAGCAGCTGCTATAGGTAGTACAGCTAGTGCAATATCAAATGCTGTTAAATATCAAAACGAATTAAAACAACTAGAAGCTATTCGTAAACTTAGGAATGATTCTGAAGAACTAAAAATTTAAAAAAACTTTCAGAGGAAACAAAAAATAAAATTGCTAACATAGCTGTTGGGGTAACCTTGAGGAGCGGAGCTCCGTCTGATAGTAAACATAAGAAGAAATCAGGCGTAGCCATAAAACGTTCAATTGAAGAAATAAGAGGCAATGGTATTAATAGCAACCTTCGGTCTAACCAGCAAAGCTGTAGCGGAGCTGGTCTAGCAAAATTCTAAAATTATATTTTTTAGTAAAATTATTTTAGTAAAATTTTTTAGCAAAATTATTTTAGTAAAATTTTTTCTGTGTGTGAGAAAAAACAAAAAGTCAAATTATTTTTTATAAAAATGTCTTCGCTTATCGAAAATAAATTTAGATTAGACGATGCTCCGTTCGTCAGTTACAATCAAAAAAGAATGACTATATAAGAATTGCTATGAATCCCGGATCTTCCAGTAGAGTAAATACTGGAGGTGATTTAATTTTTGAAGTTGATAATCAACAAAGTTATTTATATCTACCTGATTCATTTTTACACTGTGAATATTCTTTATATAGTGATGCCAATTTTACAACACCATTACCAGATACCGATAATATTGCACTAGAGAATAATTTCTTTCCAAAATTATTTACACAAATGCGTTTAGATGTTGCAACTCAAAATATAGAAACAATAAGTGATTCTCCAGGTGTAATTGATACAATGCTTAGATTTGTAACAATTGGTGAAAATAATAAAAAGTATGAAATCGAAGGTTGGTTTCCTGATACTAATGATGGTATAATTGTTGATGATTTATGTCACGCTGGAACAGATGCAGCAGGAATTGCGAAAGATGCAGAAAATATTGCAAAACATTTAAATAAAACAAATAATGATACATATAAAGAAAGACGTGAGTTTAACAAGAAAAGTAAGCAAACAGTAAATTGGTCATTGTCTCCATTATTCGGATATTTAGATTATGATAAAATATCATATCAATTAAAATTTAAATTAATAATTCATCGTACAGCAAATAATGAATTAATCTTTTTTGGTAAGACTGGAAAAAAAGCATATTTAAAAATTGATAGACTTGAATGGTGGATTAAGCATATTACTCCTAGTTTAGAGGTTGAAACAGCTATTGCAAAAAGATTAAATACTAACAAACCAATTCCAGTTAATTTTCTAAAGCGTACTGCTAGTTCAGTAACTTTTTCCGAACAAAGATTTAACTGGCATTTTACTAGAACTGCGAATACTCCAAGATATTTATTACTAACTTTTCAAAGAAATAATTCTCCAAGTTTTGATAAGAACAATAATCTCTTCCATATTAATACAATTCGAAGTTTACAAGTTTCATTAAATCAAACCCGATATCCAATTGATCCATTAAGATTCGATGATACCAATAATCAATTTATGGAAGGATATGATTCTTATCGAAATCTTTGTATAGAATTTGGAGTTGAACCACAATTAACTCCTGGAGATTGGAGACATTTATATCCTGTTTTCTGTTTCGATTTAAGTGCAGAATCTGAAGATATTATCAACACTGGTTGTGATGTAACAATTAATATTGAAAAGAAAGATTCCACAACTTCATTGATGGCTTATGGTTTATTGCTAGAAGATGTAAAATATTCAATTGAAATTCTTAATGGAAAGATGGCTAGGATAGGTTAGTAACCTGAGGACCTTTGGTCCGATAGGCTAAAGCCCAAGACTTCGTCGATTAATTAATTAAATTCTTAGATTAAAATTTTTTAGTAATTAGTAATAAAATTGTTTTGGTAACTAGAATAGATTAAAAAAATTCTTAACTTAAAATTTTTCATAACTAGAATAGATTAAAAATTTTGATAACTTAAAATTTTTTTATTAAAAATGTCGCAAGCGAAAAGTAATAATAATAAAACTGTTGAATTAAAATTACGTAATATTGTTGACAAAAATACCCCTAAAACTATTACGATTAACAAAAAAAAAGTATTACATAAGTAAACCAATGATAGAGAATATTCAATTACAAGAAGAAAAGAATGGCGGGATTCTCCCATTAATTCCACTAATAATAGGGGGCATAGCAGCTGCAGGAAGTGTTGCAGGTGGGACAGCTGGTATTGTCCAAGCAGTAAATAAAAATAAATCAGAGAAGGCAGCATTAGAAGAACAAAAACGTCATAATAGAGGGTTAGAGAAAGTTGCTAGGGGTGACGGAATAGTAGATAATTTTATTAGTAAATTAAAATTAGTTGATGAAGGAAAACGAGTTCTTAAAAATATTCTCCACAATGTTGATGATTTAATTAAAATTAAAGAAACTAAAGATGGTTCTGGAATATATCTAAGTCCTAGTATGATTCGGTAATAACCTCAGGACCTTTGGTCCGATCGGCTAAAGCCTCTGAACCTTTGGTTCTATAGGTTAGTAACCTGAGGACCTTTGGTCCGATTAGGTAAAACATTTATTTTATCTTTTAAAATGAATTCTACAAATTCCGAAAATTTAATTAAATTAAAAATTGCTAATTTAGATTTATTAAATTATTTATTAAACAAAAATAAAAACTCAAATTGTAAAATTTATGAAGGTAACGACGACAAACAAAGTTTGGCTACTACCTACAATGGTGACATACAAAAAACATTAGAAAACTTTCCTGGCTTTATTTGGAGTAAATATTCGAAAGAAAAACATCTTCCTGGTCTTTCATATACTGGTCCAGGAACTCGATTAGATATAAGACTAGATGAGAATAATAATCCGAAACCAGGTGAAGAACCAATAAATAGAGTAGATGCCGCCGCTTATAGACATGATTCAGCTTATCGAAATCATGATCTAAGTTCTCCTCATGCAGCTGATAAGAAGATGATTCAAGAATTAGATAGTATTCAAAATACTACATTTAGAGAAAAAATTGAAAGAATGTTTGTTAAGAAAGCTTTACAAGCTAAAATATTATTCGGACAGGGTTTAAATGAAACGACAGCAAAGCTGTCTGAGAGCAACGCTCGAACCTACGCGTCTGAAATGTCGAATGACCTAGGACGCTATGCGTCTGAAATTCATAAAGAATACAGAAAGCCGAAATATCTATTGAAAGTAAAAGTATTTAATAAAGATGATATTTGGAGTGCTGATCTTATTCATATGCCGAATGAAAGGGACTACAAATACGCATTGACCGTTATAGATTTATATGCACGATACGCTTGGGTAAAGCATTTAAAAAATAAAAGTGGTCTATCAGTTAAATATGCGTTTGAAGAAATCTTTAAAGAAAGTAAGAGAAAGCCAAAAAAATTGTTTGTTGATAAAGGGTCGGAATTTTATAACCGAAACGTTCAGCCACTATTTGAAACTGTTTATTCAACTGAAAATGCAGGGAAGGCCGTAGTGATAGAAAGATTCAATCGGACGTTAAAAAATAAATTACTCAAGAAATTTACTGAGCAAAGAAATCAGAAATGGTTGAAGATATTACCAGGAATTGTAGAAGAGTACAATAATAAAGTTCATTCTGGTATTGAAGAAACTCCAAAGAATGCTTCTGACGACCCTGATTTGATAAGAAAGAAAATATTCGAGAATAATTATTCGAATGAGAGTAATCCGAATTTGCAGAAACTTAAGCCGAAATTTAAAATTGGAGATAGAGTTAGAATATTTAAATATAAGAATAAATTTGAAAAAGGCTTTGTTGGCTATTGGACGAAAGAGATATTTGAAATTTGTAAAATAAATCAAACTTATCCGATTACTTATGAAATTAAAGATTTAGATAATGAGGATATCAGAGGCCGATTTTATCAAAATGAATTACAACGAACTGATTTTTAATTATCATTATTTTCATTAGGCGTAGCCATAGAACCTACGGTTCGTTCAATTCTAACATAATATCTAGAAATGGTACTCCTTCCTGTAATTTAAATAAAACATAAAGACATAATTGACCGCAATATGTAGTTCCTGGTTTTTGAATTTGAAATGTATTATAAATTCCATTGCCTAGTAATTTTTTGACTTCGTTTGTAGGTGGAAGTCCGTATGAGTCAAAATGATAATTAGAACAGTTTATATTTCTTTGTCCTGCTGACCAATGTACACCTTTTTCATCTGAGGTATGAAGATTTGTTATGAAATTTACAGTTTGAACTTTGTTCCGGGAACTGAAGGTTCCTGTTGGCTTATTTTTTAGGAATTGTTATTCGTCTCTCATTAGAACATGAAAATTCTTTATTCCTAATTCATTTGCGATTTTCTTTAGGTCGAAATTTGTCGTGGTTTGCGTTCCATATAATTAAAAAACTCCTTTATGTTGCTCATTTTATAATAAAAAAATTTCTTAAGGGACCCCTAGAAGTCAGAAAGGAGGGGGTATTGATTTAAAACTGTTCTCAAATGATGACTTTCCTTACTACTTATTCGATTTTGAAATGATAAATATATATAATTATTCTAATCTATGTTGTTTTACATATTTCCATTTTCTTCATGAACTTCTCAAAATGAATTAGAAAAAACTGAGTTTTAGATGGTTCTTGAATCACTGCTTGCTTGCTTGCTTTTCAGATGTAGTTGTCCACAAAATCATTTGTCTTGAATGGCTTGCAATTGTGATGTCTCTTCATCTTGAGTTGATGATGTCCCCGTTTGTAGATTTAAAACTATTTGACTTGTTTTCATGTCTTATTATAATAATCCATCTCAAGTTGTTCATCAAAAGAACGCTTCATTCTCGCCGTTTCACGTTTCACAATATATTGATTTTGTAAAGTTCTTCGCTTACGTTCTAATGCAGCAGCGCCTTTAACTTCATTTAAAATTCGCTGTGATATTTCACACGACGTCAAGAAATCATCAAAATCAATATCACTAATGTTTTCCAAACTTTTTTGTAGTTCCACAGTATTTATGAAATGATTCTTCTTTACAAATTCGTTGATCAGGCACACTTTTTTTGCGATTTGTCCTTTTGTCGTTTCAATACGATCACCCAAATGTTTACTCATCATGAATGATAGAAATGAATGAGATGAATTAAAATAAACTAACTATCTAATACTCCTTGAGAGAAGAACTTCATTCGTTAATGTGTTTCATTGTTTAAGTGATTGTTTAAGATTGCTATAACAACTATCTTGCATATCGGCGTTGCCCTTATGCGTTCTAAATTCACAATAAAAATTGCTTTTTTATTATCACCACACCCGCATGTGTTCTCAATTCACAAGAAGAATTGCTTTTTTTATTGCTGCCCGTATGTGTTTTAACCTATTCATGTGGAAACAGGAAACGCTAAATGAATTTTGCAAATCGATTTCTAAAACTGAATTTGAAAACAGACTTTGCAAACGGATTTTGAAAATGGATTTTGAAAACAGATTCTGAAAATAATTTACGTAGGGGTAAATTGAAATGTCAAAACTTTTACACACGCGTAAGTTGAAATGCCAAAAGTTTACCGATGAGTAAATTGAAATGACAAGAGATAGCACGATAATTTTAGGGGAAAGCTGCTAGATGTTTCTCTCTCTTCAATTATCAGCCAGTGTACGGGTTCATTGAATAATTTTGGGTTTATGAGTTACAATGATCTTCTAGTTCACACAATTAGTACTTTAAATAATGTTGAGCATACAATAACGAAGAATGTCTAAGTAATAATTGCGTCTTCTTAATTTATCATAATGCTCTAATCTTAATAATAATTGAGAACCATTTCACCTGTTTTTAATTGAGATAACGAAGGATATATTCTTGCGGTTTCATCCACTTTTGTTTCTTCCATTTTTAAAGAAATATTATTAGTCACATGTTGTATTTTAAAAACCTGAAAGATGGATAAAATTCATGAATTTGAAATTCTCAACTTTTATGATTTTTGGTGTCCTGGAACGGTCATGATTTAAGCGAGAAAATTGTAATTCTCAAATTTTGAGATTCTTAACTTTTATGATTTTCGGTGTCCTGGAACGGTCATGATTTAAGCGAGAAAATTGTAATTCTCAAATTTTGAGATTTTGAAAAATTTGAAAATTGGGTATTTTTAAAAACGCTTAAATTTTCGCCCTTCGGCCACGTGAAATTTGAAGTCTACCTAAATTTTTGAAATTTTTGAAATTTTGATTTTTTGAAAAAACCCCGCAAAAGTGTGACATCCGGCGCAAGCGAAGCGAAGCAAAGCGAAGCGAAGCGTCGCGCCGGATGTCACACTATTTACTACTGAAGTTGGTATTAATGAGCTATCATTCCGTTGAAATTCAGCCACCATGCATTCAATTAATTGTCATCAATTCATTAAAATTCAATTAATATTTGATAATCCCTGCGTCTCTTGTGGATAAAGGGATCATGGTGGTCAAAATGCACGCTCTGTCATTTTCATTCGTGTTAGAGAACAACGTCTACACTATCGAGCAGCTGATGAAAAGAATGTACAATTTCCTGAATGCCAGCAATTATAGTGAAGTTTTTGGCGAATTCAGCTTTTGTGCTCACGGAATCTTGATAGGGGAAGTGACAAAACCCTTAAACAGTCCATCGAATACATGATAGAGTTGTGCATTTACTTGGCTATGCAATTTTAATCATCAGATTGCTGCTACAATTTTTTCAGATTGTAGTGGCAATTTTTCAGATTGCAGTGACAATTTTTTCAGATTGTAGTGACAACTTTTCAGATTGTAGTGACAATTCTTTCAGATTGTAGTGACAATTTCTTCGTCACATTCTCTTCTAATGTTCATGTAAATAATTTGGCCCTCAATGGACAAAGACAAAGACCAAGATCCAAGCAAGTGCCTTCATCGGCAATAACCCAGCATCACCTGATCTGAAGCCAAATGCCATCAAGAGCCTCATTCAAGGTACTGAGGCAATGCCGTAGCCAGTTGGAACTCCGCATCTCTGAAGCAGTGTGCATAAGACTCGAGAATCCTTCTCTTTGTGTACACAGAGAATTGTTTATTGCTGTGACTCAACCTCTATTTTTCTTTTTACTTTATTTTATCATATCTTTTGACATGCGTTTTCAGTAGAGAGTTTGCTGTACCTTTATTCATTGTGACCTTCATGTAGTCCTGTTTGCGTCAGATAGAATGATCATGCCATTTTGATTTGTGTTCGTAAGCGTAATCCGTCCGTTGTGATCATTGTAGCTTTCATTCTGTCTTTTACCCTCAAAGAGACAGCATGCGCAGGGAATAAAGAAGAATTGTATGAGGTTCCGGCTTTTCAGTACATTATGAAATTAAAGCTGTAGAACAATGGTGACGGACTTTGCCATGATGAATACCATTAAAGTGAAGAATTGGAAGTAGTAACTGAAAGTGTTTAGGGTTTGACTTGGAAGAGACGTTGAGACTTTGGAAGAAATAAAACCGGAAAATGTTGTTCCAGTCATCACCCAATTGATGTTGTGTGATCATCTGCAGCAGAAAGACTTTGCCATGATGATCATTGTTTTAATGAAGAATTGGAAGCAGGCTTGCTTTTCCATTCAGTCGTTGTTCTCTTCATCTAGTTTCTGGGCCTTTCAGTTCTTCTGCTGTGCATGAACATTATACATCATCAACTAGAATCATTGCAATGTTGATCATGGTAATAAAGATTTGCATTGTCATCAAAATGAGACCTCATTTGTTAATTTCTGTTGAATAATTAGAAAGCTATGCTACTTTAAAATTTAGTCACGTTTTTTATGCCGCATCCTGTACTTAATGCCGTCTAATTTGCTATGTAATGCCATTGAAGAAGGAGAATTTCACCGTCTATCTTCGCAATCCCAGTGAAAACGGATCTAGCTGAGGTGATCCTTATGACTCATATTTTGGACTTGTTGACATCTCCATCTTGACATGTTTAAAAGTTCTAAGCTATACTCAGATGGGCTATGTAGAATATCATCACAGATTTGAGTTTTTTTACAGATAAAATTCTTGGACTGTCTATGTAAACGGATCTAAAAACGGATTCAGATCTACGGTGCAGCTGATTTCTTTCATGTTTCCACCATAGAGTAGGGATATTAGGTAGAGTGGTAACTCCGCATTCATTAAATCCCCAATGTGTATGCACTTTTGATTTTATTGAATGAACTCAAGGGAGATACAGGTGGCATTGTTTCCAAATGTGAGATATGCAATTTTTTCAGTTCTGCAGAGATTACGACGGAATTGAGTGTTCATGAATGTAATGCAGAAGGAATGGTGGTATTTCACAGATTCTCATGACAGCCTTGGAGATTTAATGTTTGCTAGCAAGTCAATGGGTTCCTATTATTTTCATGCCCAAACTCAAGCGTATTTTCTTCAGCGTGATCATATCGCAGGCAACCTGCCACTGGCACAGCAAAATCACATAATCTAAGACAATGACTTCATTTAACTTAGAAAGATGTAAATGGGTCCACATCACTATTCAGATTCAAGAAATTATACAAGAATTTAGTGAATCATAAAACCATGCCGGTGAAAATTGAATTATAAACTTGAAATTTCAGCCAAGAAAGCACGAATAGGGACGCAACTTTTTCATGAAGACTTTCATTATAATACAATTAATGCAATTCCCTTGATAATCAGCTTGATTTCCGCCTAGTTGGGATGTTTATTAGCAAATATTTATTCCTTTTGATATCCAACTTGTTTCATGCCACTACTTATGTAGGAGAGTCATCTCGGTAGTATATATATTGACAAATTTTGACTTTTCCAAAAGTGCTTAAATAATTTTTTGGACCACGGGATCGTGATCACCGCAAAAAGATGAATCTTTTGATATAAAAATGTTCACTGTATACAGAAACTTTTTTGAGTCGACACTTTACTTTATCTACTCTATGGTTTCCACAATGTTGCTAATGCCTCTCTCTTGATTTCAGGAGTTATAATGCCTGTGATTACGGGGAAAGTCATTTCGTCCATGTGTCTCGTCCGAAATCCATCAGCAACAGGGAAAAGCTTCTGTGTTCTATATGATGTGGATAAAATGAGAGTGACGCTTCACCTCATATCATTCTTAGGACAACTCGGCGGTTGTTTCTTCTATTGTCTTTCATGGTATAAGACACCAAAGACGCTTGATAAAGACGGCTATAAAAAACTGTCAAAGTTCACTTTTTGATATAGGCTACGTGTAAAGTGCAGTATTTTGTAATCATCAGAGAATACTAGTGAAACGTCAAGTGCTATTTTGTAAATCCTATAATTTTGAGAATAAAATCCATTTTGATATTTGCAATTATACTTTGTCTGACCCTGAAAGTAATGCAAGGATTCTGTATAGTTGCTGTCTGTCCTTTTCAGAGGATTTTTCAAATCGCATTTTCAAGTCGTAGTTGACATATTTTCACAATGTTGTTCAACGTTGCTAACCGTGTTGGCCTGGTAACCCGCACATGGATGGCATTCTGCACATTTCAAATGTACAAAATTATAGTTATTGACGCCTTAGTCACGAATGCAACGTGGCATACCTAAGAGCCCGTTCAATCATAAGTTGGTGTACCGGTACGTTAAGCACCTCATGAGTGGTGTGGCAATTCCTACAGAAATCGCCAATTCGAGTAGAGTTTGTAGATTACTTAACCAATGACAGCGCGAGCATAATTTTTGATGTGCACACAACGACTATCAGAAATCATGCTCGCGCCTTCTAAACGCTCAAGCCTTCTGAACGCTATTCACTAGGTGACATGCCACGCTCAATCACGCGCAATTACACATGACCCAAACATCAGTGGCTATGTGGGATATTGCTGCAATATTAGTTACATAAGTTAGTATAGTTGGCAGTCCTGTTATATAGACTTTGCGTCTCATGTGTCTGCATGTATCAGAGGCTAAATACTAGCGCGTGGCATCACCTAGTGTTAACTGTCGTTGATAATGTTTCGCGGGGAATTCGTGCGACTTTCAAGGCCAGGCTTGCACTGGTGATTATGTATGAATTTACGGCGGCAATGATGGAATTCCAAAAAGCTTAGATTCATGTAGAATCTATCAATGTTCGGAAATTCATAAGCTATATACACTAGCGGCCACTTTAATTGCATCAGGTTGTGAACAAATAATTCGCATCAAAATATAGCAAACCATAGCCAGTGTGAAGATCAAAAACATCATCTTCCAGGTCAAATCATGTTATTCAGATTACTCAAATCATCAGGATCTTCACGAAGTTTTCTTTCTCAGGTATACAGGTCGAACAATTCGATCAGTAGTGAATATTGTATTTCCACACCGATCAATTCTTCGATTCTTTTAGACATACTTGTACAGTAGATTCAAATAGTTTTATGCATGATTCTTGGATGCGCTCATTATGACACCATAGCTTGATCACATTTGAGATTAGTTTTTGCTTACTTGAGACGTCGTCATTACTGAGTCGGTTTTAAACGATGGGCCACAATGTCTAAACTGGCGCCAAGTTGGGCCAATTTGCTGGGAAATTAAGAACTGGCACGTCTTTTGATTGCAAATGTTATGATGATTTCTTGCTCCGATTCCAAGGCGCTTGATCATGCTGCAATATTCCAATCGTCATTGATAGAGTTCGAGGATAATTCGATGACTTTAAAGCACTGTTCCGAATCCATCATACCTTCACAAACATGGAAATGTCAGTGCCTGATAAGATAAAAAAATCCCCAAAACATGACCTTTGAGGATGTTTCACACTTTGATTCACATCCTCAGGAGACAGGGAAGGGTTCACCAGGGGCACGACGAACGAATTGATTTTGGTATCCTTGTACGATGTGACTTTCATCAGTGAAAAACACATTCTTCCATTGATTGGGCGTCCAGGAGCGATGTTTTTTGCCCATGGGAGCCTCTTCTTAATCATTTCAGAAGTCAGGAGCTGCTTCTTGTATGGTTGTTTAGAAATTCTTCCATTCTTGAGGAGAACCCGTCGGACAGTTCTCCTGCTAACCTTAAAATTAAGATTGTGTTCGTTCGAAGTCATAGGTGGCTGTTTCTTGCTCTCTTGCATAAGCAACCGTTTTCTCTAGGGGTCATTTTTTTCTTTATACCTCACTTGCCTTCCTCGCTGCACTGTTTACCATAGACCGACAATTATCCTACAAAATTACTGACAAAATCAACCGACGATTGTCAACTCCAATATCCTGCGACATCCGACGAATTTGTAGGTTCTCCAGCGACATCGAAACAGATGCTTTGTATGCAAATTAACTAAACAAAAACTGTTGAATAATGATTGATTTTTTCGATTAGTGATTGCTTGACTTTTGGGCAATCTCTATTATTGTGTGGCAAAACCATGATTTATTTTGACATAATTTAATGAATTACCTACATTTTTGATAAAATTTAAGCTATAATTCATTGCTATTCATTTTGTCGCTTTTTGTCAGATATTGTAGGTGTTCAGTGGCAATTATCCTACAAGAACTAACAATGACCGACAAAATAGATTTTGAAAGATAAATGTCTGTCAATTGTCAGTCAACGGTTTACAGTGTACTGCATGTATAAGAGAATCGAAGAATTGTTAAAAAATCGTGGTTGATGTATTCGATACTGATCGAATTGTTTGACCTGCAAACCTGAGAAAGAAAACTTCGTAATGATCCTGATGATTTGAGTAATCTGAATAACATGATTTGACCTGGAAGATGCTGTTTTTGATCTTCACACTGTCCATGGTTTGCTGTATTTTAATGTAGATAATTTTTCCATTAAATGATGCAATTAAAGTGGCCACTACTGTAAAAATGATATTGCTGAAATGATAAAGATCATACTTAATAAGAAAATCCCGAGAAGAAATAACTTCATTCCATAGTAACATGAACAACGTATGTCAAGTTTGTTGAGTATCTTGTTAGTAGAGTAGGAGTATTTTATATGACTCAGCAAAAAAGTAACGGCAGTCACAATTCTCAATAATTTTTGTGGAAGTTGTTCTTAAATTACATGGGTACTTCAGTGGTATTTATTTTCATTCATGGACCCTGGGGCTTTTCAATCCCTGTAATCCGTCTCTGTCTCGTGGCGAGGGGTCGTCTTCTTGGGCTTAATGGAGGAGTCCCGCAACAAAGCGGCGCGGCTCTGGGAAGTCTGGATAGATGTAAGATGTGATATCCTGGATTTGTATTTGTCAGTTGGCAGCTGGATTGCTTACCCGTCGCTGATTGAGAGGGAGGCGAATATAATTTGCAGTTTCACCACTTTGCTACCTTTTAGAGTACACAATGATGAAGCCCAGTGTTTGGTTGAGCACCTAGCGGATTCGAGAGGGAGATGGTCTATCTGACCATCGTGGTATATCACGTTCCACCTATCATCGGAGAGGGAGGGGTTGATTTCGGTCCCCCGTAGTATCTTCGCTGCTACCTGTCTGGTAGGCGTTCACGATGCATTCATTTCGGTTGATCATCCAGTCTGCTGAAGACGGAGCTGACCCTCAGGTTGGCGTGGTACAGTGAAGGTCTTACCTGTCCTTTGACAAGGGAGACTTATGTCGTTGTAGCATCATGCTACTACTTGTCTGATTTCACGATTATGTCCTGGTTGATCATTATTGAACTTCTAGTTTACTTTGATAGGAAGTTGACTTTTGTCGACGAAGACAACGAGTTGCACCTGTCCTTCAGAGTGAGAGGGAGGCGGGTTCTCGGCTGTGATATGAATCCTTTTCCGCATGCATACATGACGACCTGTAACAACCTACTCATTCACTGACGAGCAGGGAGTTGTGTGCTAGATAACCTTTTGAGATGGCGGGCCGAAACCCAACACCGAGTATCTGCTTTCTGACCAGAAGGAACCTACCCCTGTATCTCAGAGCAAAGGTCACTAAGCGAAATGAGCTCTCGTTCCATAACCGCACTACCTTTTAAACGAGGAAGAGCCATCTGGGAAAGATAGTGGGGAGTACTAACCAGACTAAAGGTGTTGTACATACCCGCGGAGGGTGGCTTAAAAGATGACGGTTCGTGGTAGCTGTGATGGTGGGCTCAAACGTTTCCCTAAAGGGTACCAGACGACCGTTGAGTGTGTGAACAGCGTCGTATTTCAGAGGCTTAGGCTTCTTCGTTCGGCTAGCTCACTTAGCTCCGAGTCTTCGTCTCGTCGCACGATCGCGTCGCCTCTCTTCGCCGTCGACCATCAGATTTCGCTCACTACGTTCGCTTAATCTAGCATCGAACTTGCGTCCGCTCTCCCATCCCTATTCAATCCTTTTCCAAACATAAGCCTATCAGCTGTAGCTGTCGAGTTATAAGTGAAACAATAACAATGGAGATACACGCATAATACCGGGTATATGAAGATTGTAGAGCGTAAAAATCAAAGAGTAGCGCACGAGCGCTCTTTTTAATCTAAGAAAAAGTGTCTGAAGAATAAAGAAAGAACTAATGTAAAAATCTGTTGCATGTTCACTGCCTTCAAAACTTTTTACACCACTCTCCCTCAAAAAATCAGTGGCATCAGCAACTGATCGGCTTATATGAAACAATCGAAGAAATGATTTGATGTACTAAAGAGGATAGGAATAAAAAGACGCATAAATTGTAGATGTGATAATCTCAGCCTCCATATCATGTTCGAGATTTACATTAGATATATTAAGAAAATTCAAAGATAGCTAATTACTAATTATTCAAAAAAAATAATAAATGCATAGAAAAATGTCATGACAATTTTAAGTCTATAAAAACTACGCATAGAACTCACCTCGCCGAGTCGAAGACCTACACGTCTTCACCACATTGACAATTATGATTTCTGAACTTTCGCCTTCTTTCATTTAATTAATATCTAAATCATACATCATCTTTATTAGAACCTATTCAGTTTAATACCTCAAATAAATGACTTTAAAATCGTCAAATACACAGCAGAATTTTGGAGTTTCTGATAGTTATGATCTAACATGCTAGCAATTATCATTCACACCTAAAAAGTGACATCCCGGGTGTGTCCAGAGAATTTCTTTCTAGATCATTATCGCTTAAATTAGAATTAACATCTCAACAATCGTCAAAATGTGAAGATTTGCACGCTGGTCGGGTCGTGGGATATTCTATACCACGTCTCGCGTTGGCGGTCAGGATTTTCAGGCTTCACCTCGGCAGCGAGAAATTTAAGGAAATCCGCTATCCTGTTAACGCCTACATCAATGGTTGTCTGCACAGATCTAGAAAGGGGTAGATGGACTACTCCCCGATTTGCGTGACGCCTGCTTTCCCTGCCACGCGCGCGCACAGTCCCTGTATGTAGGCAAGAAACAAATGTTGGCATGAACGTGTCTGTGAGAATGTGATGATAATAAGCACATTAACTTTCAACGACAATAGTAATTGATAAAACAGGAAAATAGTTTGTAGAATGCTATGGAGCTATTTTTAGAGGCTGGGATGTTCCATTCAATGGAGTTGCAACGTATTTATTTTTAGACGCAGGGAAATCCTATTCTATCGAGTTACATAGTATATATTTCTATACACGGGGAAGTCCCACTCCCAGACTCATTCCCATTCGTCAATTCTGTATTATTGTAGAAGTTTACCGGATATTTCAACTTTTGCAGCTCGATAAGATCACAGAAATTCGGCAGCCATGTCTAGCAGTTCCGACACTGAAGATGTGACCCCTACAAAGCGGAGAAATTGCGATATACCTTTCAAACTTGAAGTTGTT
>CAJQUW010008692.1:0-28033 GCA_907163375.1 Prostheceraeus crozeri
CCCTGTCTATAGCTAAACGTATTTTGATTTGGCGAGCCTCTTAATGTCGGCAAACACAAACATTTTGAGCAATCTTTATCCACATTTCAACCACATTCTCACTTTTACATTGCCGCGATTAGATGCATGATAAAAGCACATGCATATCTCATAGGAAATGACCTGAAGACATTCCATGCCAAAAATTATGACTCTGGGATTAGTACTTTTCCTTTATTCAGAGGAGAAACATAGAAAAATTCATTTTTAACAAAAAACTGCATCCATCTACGTCCCATTGGTATTTACAAGTGTTTTTTCTTTGATTCTTGTCTGACAAGAAGATAGGAATCTCACTAGAACTCGGCAGACGTGCCGATTCTTGCCAGGCAGGCATAGGGTGTACATCATTCTGTGAAAGTCTCACTTTCGGCCTCGTTCCCTGCAGGAACTCGTTCTGGCTGCCTGGCTTGCCGGACTATATACGTATCAAAGAACACACGGAAAAATAAACAATCATAGGTTTGTAACAACATACAATTCAGTGCTCAAACAATAACATCATGATAGGTAATAAGTTCGATATCAATATCATCGGGTCCGATATCGAAGTGAAGCCAATCTTCGTCTTCGTGCAAGTAAATCAGTAATCCAACAACAGCAGCTATTAAACATCAGCTCCAGCATGAAATGGACTATCTGAAAGAATTTATATTCCTCTAATTTCTATTCTCTTTTCTCTATGCAGTCATTTTGCATTTGAATTTTATGTAAGATTCGTTTGTCAATGTAACTAAGATCTGTGACACTAGATATTTAAATTACCTAAAGATGGCTTCGAGAAAAAGACTGAAATATAATTAGAAATATTTTGTTATTATACTCATATAAGTTTGCTTGGCATTCCCTGACTTTTGAACTAATCCCAAAACAACAACACCAAAAGAGATTTAATTATGCAAAATATGCTATTTCCTTGAATTTTATATGCTCTGAATGGCAAAAGAAAATCAGAATCGGGCTTGAGATTGCAAATTTATCAAAATATTTGAGAAAGGTTTTGAGAAAGATAATGAATAGGACTTTTGTTTTTCTAGGGGGTACTCTTGATTTCGCTCGAGTATCAGTGCTTAGTCTGCAGAACATCATGTTGTTCGAATACAGCATGTCTAAATACTAAATACTACCCACACACACAACCTATTACTGGATGAGAGATGAAAACTGATATTCGCTGCACGAATTCCCTGAATCTATCATTATTAGGTGCTAATTTGAAATAACTCCATATCACCTTTATCACTTCAATATTCATGTTCATGCTAACGTCAATCAAGTCGTAATGTATCATATCACGAAAAAATATTACTTTGACAGTATATGATTTTTAACCGGCGTTTTTGCTAATTCTACATTGCAAATTTGTTCAATGTAGACTGATGATATTATTTTCTAATATTAGATTTATTAAGGAATATTCTTGCATTATATACTCAGAGAAGTAAAGACTGACGTCTTTGCACAGAAGCACGAATAATGCCCTCTTCCATTCAGTTGCCTAATTTCAACTTTCAATAAAGTGACGGATACGTAACTATGGTAACCGATAGCCTGTTTATTGACTATAATGATCTACCTACTATTTCATTGATAGAAATATGATGAATTCAATTGTGAGATTCACCGTTGGTCGACGCAAATTGCTACTCTTGAGGACAATACAAGAGGAAATGTTTCCAAAAATCCTCACATTGCTTTTAGGACAAACAAACTCTTCCTGTTCATCATTTTGTTTACCGAAGTAATATTCACCAATTTCATAAAGCGTTGGCATTGAGAGGAATGTAAACCGATGTATCCAGAGACATTTTCGGGATTACGAAATCCGTCTGGAAAGAAAGTATACATTTTGTTTTTAGTGTAGCCGCAATTTTTCATTCAAATTGCTTTGGATTGTTTTGCCGTTCGTATTTAAGTCACGAAGTGCGATAACTTTATAATTCTGATACATATCTTTCTAATAAAATATTTCTTCTTTTGCGATACAAACTGCAGAATTTTGTGCTCGAATAATTCGTGCATTTTCAAATGGACTTCATTTTCGGGAGGTAATAAAATAAATTTTGTTATTTCTGTCGATGGAACTAATTTGTTGATAGTGTTCCTTAGGAGTCTGTGAGTCTGCATACAGTAAAGTGAAATAGAACGTCATAATGCTTGTCATAGAAATCCGACTTTCGGTTTGCCTAACCCTCACCGCACTGAGGGGGGGCAAATTTCTCCCCCTGGTGATCTCACAAAATATCATACATACCAATTTTGCCAAGCCACACAACATTCGAGAGGGCATTGAAAGAGGACTCAAGAAAACAGCATTATTTTTACTTCTAAGGTCATCCGTGGGCTGAGGTGAAGGTCAAAGGTAAAAAAAACACAATTTTTAATAAATTTCCATCTGATCACTATTTTTCAATTGGAAAATGACAACAAAACTAATAAACCATACACTAATCAAAGGATCTGGTCAAGCTGGTTAATGAAGTGATGATTATTTATCGTTATGAGATTGCGTCATTGCACTAGATGAGGTCAAAGGTTCAGATAATTCTTACTTTTAGTTTAACTCAAATAGCTCTAAAATCGCACATTTTAGTATTTAGTTTCTGAAGGTGAGGAAGCAACCCAATGCGGTGAACTTCTATCGAGAAATTGAGGCTAAAAACAACATGATTGTGAACATTTTCAATAATTGCTGATTAGATTCAGAACTAAGAATAACAAAAAAATATATTTGAAATTTGAATTTCAAATTTCAAACATGCATGCATAATAAGCAGATAATTTCCAATTAAAAAACATTGCATTTGTGAATATCTTTGCATGTTTACTGATGGGAAAACTCCTTTCTGTAACCTCAACTCATTTCATCAAGGATTGTTACCGCAATATACATCAAGGTGAATATACCGAAATCTGCTTAAACTATTCCAGACATTCAAATTTTAGAATAAGTCTCACGCCAAAAGTATTGAGCCAAATTTATCTTACTTCGGTCAAATTACGGAGAAAGTACACTAGCGTAAATCTGGTGACCATAGCTTGCTATTCAGAAGTATTGATATTCAGAAAATTCTTCAGGGGACAGGGGCAGCGAGAAGCGCCTCCGCACCAGTGGGGCGAGGGTCAAGTTAGTGAGACTACAATGGACAACAGCTGTCCGCTGATGGTAATTTCAGCGTTCGACTTTGCGCATATTGCTAGATCTTTTGAAGAAGCAAATTACTGAAACATGCAACAGTTGTAGATTTTTAAATATCTAATTCAAAAGCCACAATAAGTAATGAAAGTTTATTCCCGAGCTTTCGACCAACGTACAGTGGACATAATCATGGGCAGTGAAAGAAAATCAGAATTACATTTATATAGGAAACCGGAAACTTGACAATCACTCAAAAGAAGGAAAATTGATAAGAGGGACGACAGGTGAGGGGATAACAAGAGTCGGTAAACATCAAGGCGGGAAACTGATGCCATTAGACACGAGGCTGGCTACATGGGGGTTCAAAGTTATGACACCTTGGTTCAAATTTACAGTGTTGGATTTCCACGTCTTAATTAGTGATGATTCAATCACTTTGCGAGAATGCACATCTGGACATTTATAGATAAGTCTACTATTATCAAAATTAAAAGAATGATTATTATCAAAAGAATGGACAAACATGGCATTGTTAAAATTCCTATTGCGAAAATCAAGTTTGTGTTCCTTAATTCTAGTATCTAAACAACGACCTGTTTCACCTATATAGAATTTATCACAATCGTTACAATTAATCTTATAAATACCGCGGAAACATTCTGCCTGGGGGCATTAGAAACAACAAAAGACTTAATCTTATTGGGGTATGAAAAAGCGAGATTACAATCCAGCGATTTACGGAACCTAGAATGCACTTGAGTATCTAGAGATGGGACAACCGGAACACTAAAATAAAAATTCTTTTTCTCAACCTCAACATGAGGTCGAGTTTTATAAAAAGAACATTTGGCTTTATATTGAGCTTTATACAGAATAGATGGGGGATAAGCCAATTGGGACAACGATCTAAAAATGCGATCAAATTCATCACTAAGGTACTCATGGCTACAAATTCTGAGGGCACGTAAAAATAACCCTTGGGCAACACTAATTTTGACAGATAGGGGATGAAAGGAAAAAAAGTGGAGGTAGGAATCAGTATGGGTGGGTTTACGATAAACTTTAAAGGACAACCGGTTGGAGCTACGCAAAATAAGAACATCTAAAAACGGAATGCATGAATTAGTTTCCCATTCATGTGTGAAAGAAAGGGATGGATATAGGGAATTCATGAAAAAGAGAAAAGCATCAACATTGAAATTATCAGGAACCAAAGCTAAAATATCATCCACATAGCGCACGAAAAAGGAGGGACTGGGACCATTGAAAGATGGAAGAAGTTCATCTTCTATATGCTCTAAAAAGAGGTTGGCTAAAACGGGAGAAAGAGGGTTACCCATAGAAAATCCAAAAATTTGCTGGTAGAAAATCCCATCACACGTAAAAAAGCTGTTAGAAGCCGAAAGTTTGATTAAATCTAAAAGACAAGCAATTGGAATAGGGAGCTGATGGTCGATTGAAGGAAGTCGGCGAGATAAAAAGTCTAAAGTGGGTTCTAGAGGCACATTGGTAAAAAGCGAAACAGCATCAAAAGAAATAAACCGATCTGATGGTCTCAGGGACAAAGACTTAAGCCTAGAAATAAGATCGCCACTATGTTTAAGATGTGAAGAGGAGAATTTTCCTAAAAATGGGGTCATCAAAGTGGAGAGTTTTTTAGCCAGGCGATAGGCTGGTGAATTGATGAAGGAGATAATAGGGCGCAGAGGACAACCTTCTTTATGAACCTTGGGGAGGCCATAAGCGTACGGTAATGACGGAAGGGAGGACTTATAAGACATGATAAAAGACTTAGAATCTGGGTAAGTTTCTGACAAAAACCTTGAGACCACGATTGAAATCAGATTGAATATTGGATAGAGGGTTAAAAGAAATGCGTTTATATTTGGAACTATCACTAAAAATATCATGTAGTTTAGAATTGTAAGCAAAAGAATCTAGAAGGACAATCTTACCGCCTTTGTCAGCCTGGGAAATCTTAATAGCATCTTTCTTCTTCAGAGAAATAAGGGCATCTATGTAGCGCTTGGGAAAAGCAGACTGAGTGGAAAGATCATTAAAAACAGAACTATAACAGAGGACAAGTAACCATTACTTATCGAATTGTTGTACAAAATGTTAAAATTGCGGACAAAGTGAGGGAAATGTTTTTGGTTAGCAGGGAGAGCAAATTTAAGACCAAACCCAAGGACTTCAAGTTCATATTTAGAAGGAGAATACGAAGATAAGTTAATAACGTTGTTGTTCTTACTATACTTGCTCCAAATACTTGTATCACACAGATGGGTGAGTTGGGATTCCAGGCGGGATCGCAGGGCAGATACTTTCTTGTTGCGGATGAACCGGATAGTCTCTTCAATATCATTGACAAGAGCCGGGGAGTGGATAGCACCATTGAGGTTGCGACGGGCTTTACGTAACTCGAAGAAGTGAAATTCACACTTAGCCTTGGCCTCCAGAACGGCCGCTTGTAAAGCACTACGGGCACTGTCAGGAAACGGATCAGTAGGTTTATGACGAAATACCCACTTCATTGAACGTGGCACCACCTTCTCTTCCATACAACGTTCAGAAAATGCAAGCGTTCTTTTTGGGAATGGGATTGAATGGAACACTTTTCAAGACGACGGAACAGGGGCAGGATCAAGGGGAAGCAGGAACACAGGAGACGAATGAAGGCGAAATAATCCGTGGCTAACATAATCGATGTAATTTAAAGTATTATCACTTTGAGTCAAATAAATATCTAATTCAAAAGCCACAATAAGTAATGAAAGTTTATTCCCGAGCTTTCGACCAACGTACAGTGGACATAATCATGGGCAGTGAAAGAAAATCAGAATTACATTTATATAGGAAACCGGAAACTTGACAATCACTCAAAAGAAGGAAAATTGATAAGAGGGACGACAGGTGAGGGGATAACAAGAGTCGGTAAACATCAAGGCGGGAAACTGATGCCATTAGACACGAGGCTGGCTACATGGGGGTTCAAAGTTATGACACCTTGGTTCAAATTTACAGTGTTGGATTTCCACGTCTTAATTAGTGATGATTTCAATCACTTTGCGAGAATGCACATCTGGACATTTATAGATAAGTCTACTATTATCAAAATTAAAAGAATGATTATTATCAAAAGAATGGACAAACATGGCATTGTTAAAATTCCTATTGCGAAAATCAAGTTTGTGTTCCTTAATTCTAGTATCTAAACAACGACCTGTTTCACCTATATAGAATTTATCACAATCGTTACAATTAATCTTATAAATACCCGCGGAAACATTCTGCCTGGGGGCATTAGAAACAACAAAAGACTTAATCTTATTGGGGTATGAAAAAGCGAGATTACAATCCAGCGATTTACGTAACCTAGAATGCACTTGAGTATCTAGAGATGGGACAAACGGAACACTAAAATAAAAATTCTTTTTCTCAACCTCAACATGAGGTCGAGTTTTATAAAAAGAACATTTGGCTTTATATTGAGCTTTATACAGAATAGATGGGGGATAAGCCAATTGGGACAACGATCTAAAAATGCGATCAAATTCATCACTAAGGTACTCATGGCTACAAATTCTGAGGGCACGTAAAAATAACCCTTGGGCAACACTAATTTTGACAGATAGGGGATGAAAGGAAAAAAAGTGGAGGTAGGAATCAGTATGGGTGGGTTTACGATAAACTTTAAAGGACAACCGGTTGGAGCTACGCAAAATAAGAACATCTAAAAACGGAATGCATGAATTAGTTTCCCATTCATGTGTGAAAGAAAGGGATGGATATAGGGAATTCATGAAAAAGAGAAAAGCATCAACATTGAAATTATCAGGAACCAAAGCTAAAATATCATCCACATAGCGCACGAAAAAGGAGGGACTGGGACCATTGAAAGATGGAAGAAGTTCATCTTCTATATGCTCTAAAAAGAGGTTGGCTAAAACGGGAGAAAGAGGGTTACCCATAGAAAATCCAAAAATTTGCTGGTAGAAAATCCCATCACACGTAAAAAAGCTGTTAGAAGCCGAAAGTTTGATTAAATCTAAAAGACAAGCAATTGGAATAGGGAGCTGATGGTCGATTGAAGGAAGTCGGCGAGATAAAAAGTCTAAAGTGGGTTCTAGAGGCACATTGGTAAAAAGCGAAACAGCATCAAAAGAAATAAACCGATCTGATGGTCTCAGGGACAAAGACTTAAGCCTAGAAATAAGATCGCCACTATGTTTAAGATGTGAAGAGGAGAATTTTCCTAAAAATGGGGTCATCAAAGTGGAGAGTTTTTTAGCCAGGCGATAGGCTGGTGAATTGATGAAGGAGATAATAGGGCGCAGAGGACAACCTTCTTTATGAACCTTGGGGAGGCCATAAGCGTACGGTAATGACGGAAGGGAGGACTTATAAGACATGATAAAAGACTTAGAATCTGGGTAAGTTTCTGACAAAACCTTGAGACCACGATTGAAATCAGATTGAATTTTGGATAGAGGGTTAAAAGAAATGCGTTTATATTTGGAACTATCACTAAAAATATCATGTAGTTTAGAATTGTAAGCAAAAGAATCTAGAAGGACAATCTTACCGCCTTTGTCAGCCTGGGAAATCTTAATAGCATCTTTCTTCTTCAGAGAAATAAGGGCATCTATGTAGCGCTTGGGAAAAGCAGACTGAGTGGAAAGATCATTAAAAACAGAACTTATAACAGAGGACAAGTAACCATTACTTATCGAATTGTTGTACAAAATGTTAAAATTGCGGACAAAGTGAGGGAAATGTTTTTGGTTAGCAGGGAGAGCTCATTACTTATTGTGGCTTTTGAATTAGATATTTATTTGACTCAAAGTGATAATACTTTAAATTACATCGATTATGTTAGCCACGGATTATTTCGCCTTCATTCGTCTCCTGTGTTCCTGCTTCCCCTTGATCCTGCCCCTGTTCCGTCGTCTTGAAAAGTGTTCCATTCAATCCCATTCCCAAAAAGAACGCTTGCATTTTCTGAAACGTTGTATGGAAGAGAAGGTGGTGCCACGTTCAATGAAGTGGGTATTTCGTCATAAACCTACTGATCCGTTTCCTGACAGTGCCCGTAGTGCTTTACAAGCGGCCGTTCTGGAGGCCAAGGCTAAGTGTGAATTTCACTTCTTCGAGTTACGTAAAGCCCGTCGCAACCTCAATGGTGCTATCCACTCCCCGGCTCTTGTCAATGATATTGAAGAGACTATCCGGTTCATCCGCAACAAGAAAGTATCTGCCCTGCGATCCCGCCTGGAATCCCAACTCACCCATCTGTGTGATACAAGTATTTGGAGCAAGTATAGTAAGAACAACAACGTTATTAACTTATCTTCGTATTCTCCTTCTAAATATGAACTTGAAGTCCTTGGGTTTGGTCTTAAATTTGCTCTCCCTGCTAACCAAAAACATTTCCCTCACTTTGTCCGCAATTTTAACATTTTGTACAACAATTCGATAAGTAATGGTTACTTGTCCTCTGTTATAAGTTCTGTTTTTAATGATCTTTCCACTCAGTCTGCTTTTCCCAAGCGCTACATAGATGCCCTTATTTCTCTGAAGAAGAAAGATGCTATTAAGATTTCCCAGGCTGACAAAGGCGGTAAGATTGTCCTTCTAGATTCTTTTGCTTACAATTCTAAACTACATGATATTTTTAGTGATAGTTCCAAATATAAACGCATTTCTTTTAACCCTCTATCCAAAATTCAATCTGATTTCAATCGTGGTCTCAAGGTTTTGTCAGAAACTTACCCAGATTCTAAGTCTTTTATCATGTCTTATAAGTCCTCCCTTCCGTCATTACCGTACGCTTATGGCCTCCCCAAGGTTCATAAAGAAGGTTGTCCTCTGCGCCCTATTATCTCCTTCATCAATTCACCAGCCTATCGCCTGGCTAAAAAACTCTCCACTTTGATGACCCCATTTTTAGGAAAATTCTCCTCTTCACATCTTAAACATAGTGGCGATCTTATTTCTAGGCTTAAGTCTTTGTCCCTGAGACCATCAGATCGGTTTATTTCTTTTGATGCTGTTTCGCTTTTTACCAATGTGCCTCTAGAACCCACTTTAGACTTTTTATCTCGCCGACTTCCTTCAATCGACCATCAGCTCCCTATTCCAATTGCTTGTCTTTTAGATTTAATCAAACTTTCGGCTTCTAACAGCTTTTTTACGTGTGATGGGATTTTCTACCAGCAAATTTTTGGATTTTCTATGGGTAACCCTCTTTCTCCCGTTTTAGCCAACCTCTTTTTAGAGCATATAGAAGATGAACTTCTTCCATCTTTCAATGGTCCCAGTCCCTCCTTTTTCGTGCGCTATGTGGATGATATTTTAGCTTTGGTTCCTGATAATTTCAATGTTGATGCTTTTCTCTTTTTCATGAATTCCCTATATCCATCCCTTTCTTTCACACATGAATGGGAAACTAATTCATGCATTCCGTTTTTAGATGTTCTTATTTTGCGTAGCTCCAACCGGTTGTCCTTTAAAGTTTATCGTAAACCCACCCATACTGATTCCTACCTCCACTTTTTTTCCTTTCATCCCCTATCTGTCAAAATTAGTGTTGCCCAAGGGTTATTTTTACGTGCCCTCAGAATTTGTAGCCATGAGTACCTTAGTGATGAATTTGATCGCATTTTTAGATCGTTGTCCCAATTGGCTTATCCCCCATCTATTCTGTATAAAGCTCAATATAAAGCCAAATGTTCTTTTTATAAAACTCGACCTCATGTTGAGGTTGAGAAAAAGAATTTTTATTTTAGTGTTCCGTTTGTCCCATCTCTAGATACTCAAGTGCATTCTAGGTTACGTAAATCGCTGGATTGTAATCTCGCTTTTTCATACCCCAATAAGATTAAGTCTTTTGTTGTTTCTAATGCCCCCAGGCAGAATGTTTCCGCGGGTATTTATAAGATTAATTGTAACGATTGTGATAAATTCTATATAGGTGAAACAGGTCGTTGTTTAGATACTAGAATTAAGGAACACAAACTTGATTTTCGCAATAGGAATTTTAACAATGCCATGTTTGTCCATTCTTTTGATAATAATCATTCTTTTAATTTTGATAATAGTAGACTTATCTATAAATGTCCAGATGTGCATTCTCGCAAAGTGATTGAATCATCACTAATTAAGACGTGGAAATCCAACACTGTAAATTTGAACCAAGGTGTCATAACTTTGAACCCCCATGTAGCCAGCCTCGTGTCTAATGGCATCAGTTTCCCGCCTTGATGTTTACCGACTCTTGTTATCCCCTCACCTGTCGTCCCTCTTATCAATTTTCCTTCTTTTGAGTGATTGTCAAGTTTCCGGTTTCCTATATAAATGTAATTCTGATTTTCTTTCACTGCCCATGATTATGTCCACTGTACGTTGGTCGAAAGCTCGGGAATAAACTTTCATTACTTATTGTGGCTTTTGAATTAGATATTTATTTGACTCAAAGTGATAATACTTTAAATTACATCGATTATGTTAGCCACGGATTATTTCGCCTTCATTCGTCTCCTGTGTTCCTGCTTCCCCTTGATCCTGCCCCTGTTCCGTCGTCTTGAAAAGTGTTCCATTCAATCCCATTCCCAAAAAGAACGCTTGCATTTTCTGAAACGTTGTATGGAAGAGAAGGTGGTGCCACGTTCAATGAAGTGGGTATTTCGTCATAAACCTACTGATCCGTTTCCTGACAGTGCCCGTAGTGCTTTACAAGCGGCCGTTCTGGAGGCCAAGGCTAAGTGTGAATTTCACTTCTTCGAGTTACGTAAAGCCCGTCGCAACCTCAATGGTGCTATCCACTCCCCGGCTCTTGTCAATGATATTGAAGAGACTATCCGGTTCATCCGCAACAAGAAAGTATCTGCCCTGCGATCCCGCCTGGAATCCCAACTCACCCATCTGTGTGATACAAGTATTTGGAGCAAGTATAGTAAGAACAACAACGTTATTAACTTATCTTCGTATTCTCCTTCTAAATATGAACTTGAAGTCCTTGGGTTTGGTCTTAAATTTGCTCTCCCTGCTAACCAAAAACATTTCCCTCACTTTGTCCGCAATTTTAACATTTTGTACAACAATTCGATAAGTAATGGTTACTTGTCCTCTGTTATAAGTTCTGTTTTTAATGATCTTTCCACTCAGTCTGCTTTTCCCAAGCGCTACATAGATGCCCTTATTTCTCTGAAGAAGAAAGATGCTATTAAGATTTCCCAGGCTGACAAAGGCGGTAAGATTGTCCTTCTAGATTCTTTTGCTTACAATTCTAAACTACATGATATTTTTAGTGATAGTTCCAAATATAAACGCATTTCTTTTAACCCTCTATCCAAAATTCAATCTGATTTCAATCGTGGTCTCAAGGTTTTGTCAGAAACTTACCCAGATTCTAAGTCTTTTATCATGTCTTATAAGTCCTCCCTTCCGTCATTACCGTACGCTTATGGCCTCCCCAAGGTTCATAAAGAAGGTTGTCCTCTGCGCCCTATTATCTCCTTCATCAATTCACCAGCCTATCGCCTGGCTAAAAAACTCTCCACTTTGATGACCCCATTTTTAGGAAAATTCTCCTCTTCACATCTTAAACATAGTGGCGATCTTATTTCTAGGCTTAAGTCTTTGTCCCTGAGACCATCAGATCGGTTTATTTCTTTTGATGCTGTTTCGCTTTTTACCAATGTGCCTCTAGAACCCACTTTAGACTTTTTATCTCGCCGACTTCCTTCAATCGACCATCAGCTCCCTATTCCAATTGCTTGTCTTTTAGATTTAATCAAACTTTCGGCTTCTAACAGCTTTTTTACGTGTGATGGGATTTTCTACCAGCAAATTTTTGGATTTTCTATGGGTAACCCTCTTTCTCCCGTTTTAGCCAACCTCTTTTTAGAGCATATAGAAGATGAACTTCTTCCATCTTTCAATGGTCCCAGTCCCTCCTTTTTCGTGCGCTATGTGGATGATATTTTAGCTTTGGTTCCTGATAATTTCAATGTTGATGCTTTTCTCTTTTTCATGAATTCCCTATATCCATCCCTTTCTTTCACACATGAATGGGAAACTAATTCATGCATTCCGTTTTTAGATGTTCTTATTTTGCGTAGCTCCAACCGGTTGTCCTTTAAAGTTTATCGTAAACCCACCCATACTGATTCCTACCTCCACTTTTTTTCCTTTCATCCCCTATCTGTCAAAATTAGTGTTGCCCAAGGGTTATTTTTACGTGCCCTCAGAATTTGTAGCCATGAGTACCTTAGTGATGAATTTGATCGCATTTTTAGATCGTTGTCCCAATTGGCTTATCCCCCATCTATTCTGTATAAAGCTCAATATAAAGCCAAATGTTCTTTTTATAAAACTCGACCTCATGTTGAGGTTGAGAAAAAGAATTTTTATTTTAGTGTTCCGTTTGTCCCATCTCTAGATACTCAAGTGCATTCTAGGTTACGTAAATCGCTGGATTGTAATCTCGCTTTTTCATACCCCAATAAGATTAAGTCTTTTGTTGTTTCTAATGCCCCCAGGCAGAATGTTTCCGCGGGTATTTATAAGATTAATTGTAACGATTGTGATAAATTCTATATAGGTGAAACAGGTCGTTGTTTAGATACTAGAATTAAGGAACACAAACTTGATTTTCGCAATAGGAATTTTAACAATGCCATGTTTGTCCATTCTTTTGATAATAATCATTCTTTTAATTTTGATAATAGTAGACTTATCTATAAATGTCCAGATGTGCATTCTCGCAAAGTGATTGAATCATCACTAATTAAGACGTGGAAATCCAACACTGTAAATTTGAACCAAGGTGTCATAACTTTGAACCCCCATGTAGCCAGCCTCGTGTCTAATGGCATCAGTTTCCCGCCTTGATGTTTACCGACTCTTGTTATCCCCTCACCTGTCGTCCCTCTTATCAATTTTCCTTCTTTTGAGTGATTGTCAAGTTTCCGGTTTCCTATATAAATGTAATTCTGATTTTCTTTCACTGCCCATGATTATGTCCACTGTACGTTGGTCGAAAGCTCGGGAATAAACTTTCATTACTTATTGTGGCTTTTGAATTAGATATTTATTTGACTCAAAGTGATAATACTTTAAATTACATCGATTATGTTAGCCACGGATTATTTCGCCTTCATTCGTCTCCTGTGTTCCTGCTTCCCCTTGATCCTGCCCCTGTTCCGTCGTCTTGAAAAGTGTTCCATTCAATCCCATTCCCAAAAAGAACGCTTGCATTTTCTGAAACGTTGTATGGAAGAGAAGGTGGTGCCACGTTCAATGAAGTGGGTATTTCGTCATAAACCTACTGATCCGTTTCCTGACAGTGCCCGTAGTGCTTTACAAGCGGCCGTTCTGGAGGCCAAGGCTAAGTGTGAATTTCACTTCTTCGAGTTACGTAAAGCCCGTCGCAACCTCAATGGTGCTATCCACTCCCCGGCTCTTGTCAATGATATTGAAGAGACTATCCGGTTCATCCGCAACAAGAAAGTATCTGCCCTGCGATCCCGCCTGGAATCCCAACTCACCCATCTGTGTGATACAAGTATTTGGAGCAAGTATAGTAAGAACAACAACGTTATTAACTTATCTTCGTATTCTCCTTCTAAATATGAACTTGAAGTCCTTGGGTTTGGTCTTAAATTTGCTCTCCCTGCTAACCAAAAACATTTCCCTCACTTTGTCCGCAATTTTAACATTTTGTACAACAATTCGATAAGTAATGGTTACTTGTCCTCTGTTATAAGTTCTGTTTTTAATGATCTTTCCACTCAGTCTGCTTTTCCCAAGCGCTACATAGATGCCCTTATTTCTCTGAAGAAGAAAGATGCTATTAAGATTTCCCAGGCTGACAAAGGCGGTAAGATTGTCCTTCTAGATTCTTTTGCTTACAATTCTAAACTACATGATATTTTTAGTGATAGTTCCAAATATAAACGCATTTCTTTTAACCCTCTATCCAAAATTCAATCTGATTTCAATCGTGGTCTCAAGGTTTTGTCAGAAACTTACCCAGATTCTAAGTCTTTTATCATGTCTTATAAGTCCTCCCTTCCGTCATTACCGTACGCTTATGGCCTCCCCAAGGTTCATAAAGAAGGTTGTCCTCTGCGCCCTATTATCTCCTTCATCAATTCACCAGCCTATCGCCTGGCTAAAAAACTCTCCACTTTGATGACCCCATTTTTAGGAAAATTCTCCTCTTCACATCTTAAACATAGTGGCGATCTTATTTCTAGGCTTAAGTCTTTGTCCCTGAGACCATCAGATCGGTTTATTTCTTTTGATGCTGTTTCGCTTTTTACCAATGTGCCTCTAGAACCCACTTTAGACTTTTTATCTCGCCGACTTCCTTCAATCGACCATCAGCTCCCTATTCCAATTGCTTGTCTTTTAGATTTAATCAAACTTTCGGCTTCTAACAGCTTTTTTACGTGTGATGGGATTTTCTACCAGCAAATTTTTGGATTTTCTATGGGTAACCCTCTTTCTCCCGTTTTAGCCAACCTCTTTTTAGAGCATATAGAAGATGAACTTCTTCCATCTTTCAATGGTCCCAGTCCCTCCTTTTTCGTGCGCTATGTGGATGATATTTTAGCTTTGGTTCCTGATAATTTCAATGTTGATGCTTTTCTCTTTTTCATGAATTCCCTATATCCATCCCTTTCTTTCACACATGAATGGGAAACTAATTCATGCATTCCGTTTTTAGATGTTCTTATTTTGCGTAGCTCCAACCGGTTGTCCTTTAAAGTTTATCGTAAACCCACCCATACTGATTCCTACCTCCACTTTTTTTCCTTTCATCCCCTATCTGTCAAAATTAGTGTTGCCCAAGGGTTATTTTTACGTGCCCTCAGAATTTGTAGCCATGAGTACCTTAGTGATGAATTTGATCGCATTTTTAGATCGTTGTCCCAATTGGCTTATCCCCCATCTATTCTGTATAAAGCTCAATATAAAGCCAAATGTTCTTTTTATAAAACTCGACCTCATGTTGAGGTTGAGAAAAAGAATTTTTATTTTAGTGTTCCGTTTGTCCCATCTCTAGATACTCAAGTGCATTCTAGGTTACGTAAATCGCTGGATTGTAATCTCGCTTTTTCATACCCCAATAAGATTAAGTCTTTTGTTGTTTCTAATGCCCCCAGGCAGAATGTTTCCGCGGGTATTTATAAGATTAATTGTAACGATTGTGATAAATTCTATATAGGTGAAACAGGTCGTTGTTTAGATACTAGAATTAAGGAACACAAACTTGATTTTCGCAATAGGAATTTTAACAATGCCATGTTTGTCCATTCTTTTGATAATAATCATTCTTTTAATTTTGATAATAGTAGACTTATCTATAAATGTCCAGATGTGCATTCTCGCAAAGTGATTGAATCATCACTAATTAAGACGTGGAAATCCAACACTGTAAATTTGAACCAAGGTGTCATAACTTTGAACCCCCATGTAGCCAGCCTCGTGTCTAATGGCATCAGTTTCCCGCCTTGATGTTTACCGACTCTTGTTATCCCCTCACCTGTCGTCCCTCTTATCAATTTTCCTTCTTTTGAGTGATTGTCAAGTTTCCGGTTTCCTATATAAATGTAATTCTGATTTTCTTTCACTGCCCATGATTATGTCCACTGTACGTTGGTCGAAAGCTCGGGAATAAACTTTCATTACTTATTGTGGCTTTTGAATTAGATATTTATTTGACTCAAAGTGATAATACTTTAAATTACATCGATTATGTTAGCCACGGATTATTTCGCCTTCATTCGTCTCCTGTGTTCCTGCTTCCCCTTGATCCTGCCCCTGTTCCGTCGTCTTGAAAAGTGTTCCATTCAATCCCATTCCCAAAAAGAACGCTTGCATTTTCTGAAACGTTGTATGGAAGAGAAGGTGGTGCCACGTTCAATGAAGTGGGTATTTCGTCATAAACCTACTGATCCGTTTCCTGACAGTGCCCGTAGTGCTTTACAAGCGGCCGTTCTGGAGGCCAAGGCTAAGTGTGAATTTCACTTCTTCGAGTTACGTAAAGCCCGTCGCAACCTCAATGGTGCTATCCACTCCCGGCTCTTGTCAATGATATTGAAGAGACTATCCGGTTCATCCGCAACAAGAAAGTATCTGCCCTGCGATCCCGCCTGGAATCCCAACTCACCCATCTGTGTGATACAAGTATTTGGAGCAAGTATAGTAAGAACAACAACGTTATTAACTTATCTTCGTATTCTCCTTCTAAATATGAACTTGAAGTCCTTGGGTTTGGTCTTAAATTTGCTCTCCCTGCTAACCAAAAACATTTCCCTCACTTTGTCCGCAATTTTAACATTTTGTACAACAATTCGATAAGTAATGGTTACTTGTCCTCTGTTATAAGTTCTGTTTTTAATGATCTTTCCACTCAGTCTGCTTTTCCCAAGCGCTACATAGATGCCCTTATTTCTCTGAAGAAGAAAGATGCTATTAAGATTTCCCAGGCTGACAAAGGCGGTAAGATTGTCCTTCTAGATTCTTTTGCTTACAATTCTAAACTACATGATATTTTTAGTGATAGTTCCAAATATAAACGCATTTCTTTTAACCCTCTATCCAAAATTCAATCTGATTTCAATCGTGGTCTCAAGGTTTTGTCAGAAACTTACCCAGATTCTAAGTCTTTTATCATGTCTTATAAGTCCTCCCTTCCGTCATTACCGTACGCTTATGGCCTCCCCAAGGTTCATAAAGAAGGTTGTCCTCTGCGCCCTATTATCTCCTTCATCAATTCACCAGCCTATCGCCTGGCTAAAAAAAAAAACTCTCCACTTTGATGACCCCATTTTTAGGAAAATTCTCCTCTTCACATCTTAAACATAGTGGCGATCTTATTTCTAGGCTTAAGTCTTTGTCCCTGAGACCATCAGATCGGTTTATTTCTTTTGATGCTGTTTCGCTTTTTACCAATGTGCCTCTAGAACCCACTTTAGACTTTTTATCTCGCCGACTTCCTTCAATCGACCATCAGCTCCCTATTCCAATTGCTTGTCTTTTAGATTTAATCAAACTTTCGGCTTCTAACAGCTTTTTTACGTGTGATGGGATTTTCTACCAGCAAATTTTTGGATTTTCTATGGGTAACCCTCTTTCTCCCGTTTTAGCCAACCTCTTTTTAGAGCATATAGAAGATGAACTTCTTCCATCTTTCAATGGTCCCAGTCCCTCCTTTTTCGTGCGCTATGTGGATGATATTTTAGCTTTGGTTCCTGATAATTTCAATGTTGATGCTTTTCTCTTTTTCATGAATTCCCTATATCCATCCCTTTCTTTCACACATGAATGGGAAACTAATTCATGCATTCCGTTTTTAGATGTTCTTATTTTGCGTAGCTCCAACCGGTTGTCCTTTAAAGTTTATCGTAAACCCACCCATACTGATTCCTACCTCCACTTTTTTTCCTTTCATCCCCTATCTGTCAAAATTAGTGTTGCCCAAGGGTTATTTTTACGTGCCCTCAGAATTTGTAGCCATGAGTACCTTAGTGATGAATTTGATCGCATTTTTAGATCGTTGTCCCAATTGGCTTATCCCCCATCTATTCTGTATAAAGCTCAATATAAAGCCAAATGTTCTTTTTATAAAACTCGACCTCATGTTGAGGTTGAGAAAAAGAATTTTTATTTTAGTGTTCCGTTTGTCCCATCTCTAGATACTCAAGTGCATTCTAGGTTACGTAAATCGCTGGATTGTAATCTCGCTTTTTCATACCCCAATAAGATTAAGTCTTTTGTTGTTTCTAATGCCCCCAGGCAGAATGTTTCCGCGGGTATTTATAAGATTAATTGTAACGATTGTGATAAATTCTATATAGGTGAAACAGGTCGTTGTTTAGATACTAGAATTAAGGAACACAAACTTGATTTTCGCAATAGGAATTTTAACAATGCCATGTTTGTCCATTCTTTTGATAATAATCATTCTTTTAATTTTGATAATAGTAGACTTATCTATAAATGTCCAGATGTGCATTCTCGCAAAGTGATTGAATCATCACTAATTAAGACGTGGAAATCCAACACTGTAAATTTGAACCAAGGTGTCATAACTTTGAACCCCCATGTAGCCAGCCTCGTGTCTAATGGCATCAGTTTCCCGCCTTGATGTTTACCGACTCTTGTTATCCCCTCACCTGTCGTCCCTCTTATCAATTTTCCTTCTTTTGAGTGATTGTCAAGTTTCCGGTTTCCTATATAAATGTAATTCTGATTTTCTTTCACTGCCCATGATTATGTCCACTGTACGTTGGTCGAAAGCTCGGGAATAAACTTTCATTACTTATTGTGGCTTTTGAATTAGATATTTATTTGACTCAAAGTGATAATACTTTAAATTACATCGATTGTAGATTTTTACCACAATTAAGGCAATTCATTGTAAGTCACTTCATCAAAGTGCTTATATATATATATATATATATATATATATATATATATATATATATATATATATATATATATATATATATATATGTATATATGTTTCAAACATAATTGACCCAACTTCATAATATTTTTGAAAGAAAAACTAAGTTTTCTCTTAACCGAACATGTTTCGGAATGTAAAATCATTCCATCTTCAGCGGCAGACACAAGTAAAGGTAAAATCAGGGTTTTATATACAGAATTCATGGCGTGATACAAATACAGTTCAAAGTAAAAGCTTTCAAGACAAAACTGCGGAGAAAGAGAGTCAGGGTGACAAATTCAAGTACAATGGTACTGATCTGTTCCTTTCATTAGATAGCCAATCCGATTTTTCTTTCAGTATAGTAGAAATTACATATATTACATTATGTATATGATAAGCTACTGATTTGAGGATATTCAATGGTCAGAATCCACGAGTCCGAAGGACGAGTGAATTCTGATACCATTGAAATCCGAAAATCAGCAGCTTAACATTATATAGCCAACGATACAACTTAGAAATCTATGCTCGCATCCATCTGAGGATTTCTGGACCTGCATACTTTTCTAGACTTCCTTGATCCATCCAAACCACTACGTAATCTGTTACAAATTTGGCGGAATAGAGATCTTCTATATTCTATTTTTCAGGAGATTATATGACCCCTATGTAAATTTCCTATCCATATAATCTACTCCAGAATCACACATCATAGAAATCATGTGAAGGTGTAGTAGATTATATGGTTTGGATACTCTTCAAAGAACAATGACATGACGTCAGTAGAGTTGGCTATATCAGTATAGTAGACTTTACATATCAATGGATATATAGTTGATGGATTTCGTCGGGAGGTTCATAATATGAGAAAAACAATAATTTGTCGTTAGTCTCTCCCCAATACTTTTTTCCAATATGCGAGTGTTTTGAATAAAAAGGCAGATGTTATGCGCCAGACGTTTCGCGTACCAGCCGCTTTCTCAATGGCAAAAGCGTTTCTCATTTTTGGCATTGAGAAAGCGGCTGGTACGCGAAACGTATGGCGCATAACATATGCCTTAATGTATATATGTAGCCGGTCAGCCTACGCCATTTTCGTTTCGTAAACGAGATATTCAACATCTTGTGAAAAAGAGAAAAGAAAATTAACGGTCAGCAAAGAATCAAACGCTGAGAGAGAGAACATAGAAATTAACAGTAACATAGAAAGTCCAAGAATGGAAATTGCATGAAAATTATGGCACACGCCGGGGAACTAAGTTGGGGCAAAACGCAAATTGTGCGAGCTGGTTTCCATGTTTTCTTATTTGTATATATATTTATCAAGTCAAATTGTGATCTGGATTGCTGCCCCTTGTCCAAAGATCATACACAAAAGCAATAGTGAATTACAAAATACTGCGGCGACAGGATGACAAAGAAAGAAATCCTTTAAAACGTTCTGTACGTTCATCATTTTGAAATATCGCTCCTATAATCTATCAAGAGTATTATCAGTCACATATGCAACTTGCAATGTCGATTTACAGAACATACATTGCTCCAGCTTGAAATCAGAGGTCAAGAAATCTCAGAGTATTCATTTTACTTGAAAGGGCTCCCCTGTTCACTATATTTGAACAATTTTCAAAATCTTTACATGCTTTCGAACATCAGCTTCCAAAATATCATCACACTATATCACATGTGTCATTTAATGATTAATTGAAAAGTTCCAGCGACTATTCACTTATCTGAGAAATTATTGTCGGTGAGGTGAAGAAGCTTTCAATGTGTTTATTCGACAAAAGCGCTAGGTTTCTTAACCGTATGAAGGAGAAATCATCCTATAATTAGAATTTTTTCTATTGAATTCTTGAGATATTTTTACAACCAGTGCACCGCCCACTTTCAATTATGACTTTGTGGACCAATTTTTAATTCGAATTTTGAAAAATAGTTGTTAATGACTGCTGCAAATCGACACAATATACCAGCCCAGGGAATAGCAGGCTATGCCACATGAAACAATGCCACCATCTCACTTAATATTATCTTCATAAAAATCCTGCATTAATTTGCTGCCAACAACTTCCACAACCAACTTGGCAAATAGTTTGACTATGATACAATGTTTTAGATCGAATCTGATCTACAAACCATAGATTTTTCCATGTGCCATCATTGTACATAGGCAAGATATCAAACTTCCATTCTAGTGTACTATTATCTACTTCTATGAGAGAGAGAGAGATGCGAATATATCTATTAATGAACTGACAGAAGAAAGAAATTCAATGTGCGAATAACGTGATTGTTGATGAAAGAAAAAACGACGATAAAAATGATATCATGAAAATTGATTAATGGTCCATGTCAAAAAAAGGAGATTAAAAATTCCGTGATAAGAACGAAATGTGGTCGGGTCGAAAGCTACCGAGCAGAGATTAAAGGAAACTCTTTAAATTTTCAAAAGAAAGTGGATTTATCGTCAAGTGTCAAACATTTGCATAAATTAGAGACGATGAGAAATTGAAACAACAACTACCAACAGCAACACATACGACATCTTCAGTAGCTGTTAGAAGAACTCCGGGCTCTCGCGGTGTAACTTGACTACAGGAGTAACAACTACAACTGCCTACCAGCGAGCAACAACACAGTAGCGTATGCGGCAACACATCAGCGAGCGCGATTGAAGATTGACGGTATAAATGACACTGATATTCATGATATTTATGATATTATTTTGGTATAAGTGAGTCCGATCGAATTGAAGTGAATTCAACATCAAGAAGTGAACTGCAAGTTTAAAGTTTTTCTTTTATCGTTGAGTATCGTATTTGTATAACTATAATCTTGAAAATTAATATTGTCAATTGTTGTGATTGGAAGTTGAATAATATTTCATGCCATTGCCATTTTAATTGAATCATTAATTATTAGAATAATTTGTTGACACTGTCTATATTGTGATTTGAACTGACAGGCTGCCCTTTAATGCAGGGTTAATTTTCCTCTTTCCAAACCGATTGTTTTTCGTGTGTACAACAACATCGTCAATTCCAATTCCAATTCCGACGAAAAATGGAATTAATTCCGGGTCGGAATTAATTCCAATTCCGACTTTTCCAACTCTGTCTCAAGGCATGTAGACGCACTCATTATATTTGATTTCCTCTTGCACAGTACATTGACCACAACTTCAACCGGTTTCAAGACTTCGATCAGATTCTTCAACAAACGCAGATGTGCTTCGGTGATCTCGAATTTATGATCACAATCAATGAGAGCTTTCAGAACGCAATTTTGTACTTCGATAAATCTGTCGATCATGTGAAGAAGAGAGTTCCATCGCGTTTTAACGTCACTCACTAGCTGCAAACGTTTGCATATTGTCGTTCATTATGTGAATCTGTAACCTTTCATTCCGCAATGGGCTTCGTCTGAAGAAGTGGGTTACTCTTCAGACTAGGTCAATAGCATCCTTCAGTTCCTTCTTGAGCTCAATTTTGACGTTTTCAACGCATACTTCTAATCCGATTGCTTCCGCTTCTTCTTCTTCTTGGCAATCGCCATCGTCTTCTGATGACTGGTTCCCATCAGAAGGCTCAGTTTGGAGACAGGTATCATGTTTGCTGTAGAGCATGTCGCATACTGCAACGTGAATTCCATGAGCATAACATGGCTGGTGAATATTTGGAATCTGACGGCCAAATTTAGCCATCATGCTACAGTAGTCCGTCGTTACTGCAACAACATCAGTTGCCAAATTGAGTTCATATGCACTTATATGTCTCCTCACTAATTCCTCACAGCGAACAGCCGTTAGGCTTCCAGAAATCGGACATAGACCAAGATTATGCAGCTTGACATTGTTAGTCCGGCAGCCAGAGCGAGTTTCTGCAGGGAACGAGGCCGAAAGTGAGACTTTCACAGAATGTTGTACACCCTATGCCTACTACGAATCTGCACGTCTGCCGAGTTCTAGTGAGTTCCTCTCCTTGTCAGACAAGATCAAAGAAAAACACATGTAAATCCAATGGGACGCAAATTGCAGTTTTTGGCTAAAATGAAATTTTCTATGTTTTCTCTGATTAAAGGAAAAGTACTAAGCCCAGAGTCATAATTTTTGGCATGGAATATCTTCAGGTCATTTCCTATGATGGGCATGTGCTTTTATCATGCATCTATTCGGAAATGTATATGAGAATGTGGTTCAATGTGGATAAAGTTCCTAAAAATGCTTGTGTTTGCCGACATAAAGAGGCTCGCCAAATCTGAATGTGTTTAGCTTCATAGACAGAAGTGCATGAACATGAAAGGAAATGACCTGAGGACATTCCATGCCAAAAATTATGACTCTGGGCTTAGTACTTTTCGTCTAATCAGAGAAAACATAGAAAATTTCATTTTAGCCAAAAACTGCAATCTGCGTCCCATTGGATTTACATGTGTTTTTCTTTGATCTTGTCTGACAAGAAGAGGAACTCACTAGAACTCGGCAGACGTGCAGATTCGTAGTAGGCATAGGGTGTACATCATTCTGTGAAAGTCTCACTTTCGGCCTCGTTCCCTGCAGGAACTCGTTCTGGCTGCCGGACTATATACGTATCAAAGAACACACGAAAAATAAACAATCATTGGTTTGTAAATATACAATTCAGTGCTCAAACAATAACATCATGATAGGTAATAAGTTCGATATCAATATCATCGGGTCCGATATCGATGAAGCCAATCTTCGTCTTCGTGAAGTAATAGTAATCCAACAACAGCAGCTATAAACATCAGCTCCAGCATGAAATGGACTATCTGAAAGAATTTCTATTCCTCTAATTTCTATTCTCTTTTCTCTAGCAGTCATTTTGCATTTGAATTTTATGTAAGATTCGTTTGTCAATGTAACTAAGATCTGTGACACTAATATTTAAATTACCTAAAGATGGCTTCGAGAAAAAGACTGAAATTAATTAGAAATATTTCGTTATTATACTCATATAAGTTTGCTTGGCATTCCCTGACTTTTGAACTAATCCCAAAACAACAACACCAAAAGAGATAATTATGCAAAATATGCTATTTCCTTGAATTTATGCTCTGAATGGCAAAAGAAAATCATAATCGGGCTTGAGATTGCAAATTTATCAAAATATTTGAGAAAGGTTTGAGAAAGATAATGAATAGGACTTTTGTTTTTCTAGGGGTACTCTTGATTTCGCTCGAGTATCAGTGCTTCTGCAGAACATCATGTTGTTCGAATACAGCATGTCTAAATACTAAATACTACCCACACACACAACCTCTACTGGATGAGAGATGAAAATGATTTCGCTGCACGAATTCCTGAATCTATCATTAATAGGGCTAATTTGAATAACTCCATATCACCTTTATCACTTCAAATTCATGTTCATGCTAACGTCAATCAAGTCGTAATGTATCATATCAGAAAAATATTACTTTGCAGTTATGATTTTTAACCGGTTTGCTAATTCTACATCTGCAAATTTGTTCAATGTAGACTGATGATATTATTTTCTAATATTAGATTTATTAAGGAATATTCTTGCATTATATACTCAGAAGTAAAGACTGACGTCTTTGCACAGAAGCACGAAAATGCCCTCTTCCATTCAGTTGCCTAATTTCAACTTTCAATAAAGTGACGGATACGTAACTGGTAACCGATAGCCTGTTTATTGACTATAATGATCTACCTACAAATTCATTGATAGAAATATGATGAATTCAATTGTGAGATTCACCGTTGGTCGACGCAAATTGCTACTCTTGAGGACAATACAAGAGGAAATGTTTCCAAAATCCTCACATTGCTTTTAGGACAAACAAACTCTTCCTGTTCATCATTTTGTTTACCGAAGTAATATTCACCAATTTCAAAAGCTTTGGCATTGAGAGGAATGTAAACCGATGTATCAGAGACATTTCGGTTACGAATCCGTCTGGAAAGAAAGTATACATTTTGTTTTTAGTGTAGCCGCCAATTTTTCATTCAAATTGCTTTGGATTGTTTTGCCGTTCGTTATTTAAGTCACGAAGTGCGATAACTTTATAATTCTGATACATATCTTTCTAATAAAATATTTCTTCTTTTGCGATACAACTGCAGAATTTTGTGCTCGAATAATTCGTGCATTTTCAAATGACTTCATTTTCGGGAGGTAATAAAATAAATTTTGTTATTTCTGTCGATGGAACTATTGTTGATAGTGTTCCTTAGGAGTCTGTGAGTCTGCATACAGTAAAGTGAAATAGAACGTCATAATGCTTGTCATAGAAATCCGACTTTCGGTTTGCCTAACCCTCACCGCACTGAGGGGGGGCAAATTTCTCCCCCTGGTGATCTCACAAAATATCATACCAATTTTGCCAAGCCACACAACATTCGAGAGGGCATTGAAAGAGGACTCAAGAAAACAGCATTATTTTTACTTCTAAGGTCATCCGTGGGCTGAGGTGAAGGTCAAAGGTAAAAAAAACACCAATTTTTAATAAATTTCCATCTGATCACTATTTTTCAATTGGAAAATGACAACAAAACTAATAAACCATACACTAATCAAAGGATCTGGTCAAGCTGGTTAATGAAGTGATGATTATTTATCGTTATGAGATTGCGTCATTGCACTAGATGAGGTCAAAGGTCAGATAATTCTTACTTTTAGTTTAACTCAAATAGCACTAAAACCGCACATTTTAGTATTTAGTTTCTGCAGGTGAAGAAACAGCCCATTTCGGTGAACTTTTATCGAGGCTAAAAGCAGCATGATTCTGAACATTTTCAATAATTGCTGATTAGATTCAGAACTAAGAATAACAAAAAAATATATTTGAAATTTGAATTTCAAATTTCAAACATGCATGCATAATAAGCAGATAATTTCCAATTAAAAAACATTGCATTTGTGAATATCTTTGCATGTTTACTGATGGGAAAACTCCTTTCTGTAACCTCAACTCATTTCATCAAGGATTGTTACCGCAATATACATCAGAGGTGAATATACCGAAATCTGCTAAACTATTCCAGACATTCAAATTTTAGAATAAGTCTCACGCCAAAAGTATTGAGCCAAATTTATCTTTCTTCGGTCAAATTACGGAGAAAGTACACTAGCGTAAATCTGGTGACCATAGCTTGCTATTCAGAAGTATTGATATTCAGAAAATTCTTCAGGGGACAGGGGCAGCGAGAAGCGCCTCCGCACCAGTGGGGCGAGGGTCAAGTTAGTGAGACTACAATGGACAACAGCTGTCCGCTGATGGTAATTTCAGCGTTCGACTTTGCGCATATTGCTAGATCTTTTGAAGAAGCAAATTACTGAAACATGCAACAGTTGTAGATTTTTACCACAATTAAGGCAATTCATTGTAAGTCACTTCATCAAAGTGCTTATATATATATATATATATATATATATATATATATATATATATATATATGTATATATGTTTCAAACATAATTGACCCAACTTCATAATATTTTTGAAAGAAAAACTAAGTTTTCTCTTAACCGAACATGTTTCGGAATGTAAAATCATTCCATCTTCAGCGGCAGACACAAGTAAAGGTAAAATCAGGGTTTTATATACAGAATTCATGGCGTGATACAAATACAGTTCAAAGTAAAAGCTTTCAAGACAAAACTGCGGAGAAAGAGAGTCAGGGTGACAAATTCAAGTACAATGGTACTGATCTGTTCCTTTCATTAGATAGCCAATCCGATTTTTCTTTCAGTATAGTAGAAATCAGGGTTTCGGAGTCCTAAAATTTTGATAGGACTCCGACTCCGACTCCGACTCCGGGTTTTCAAAGTTTAAGGACTCCGACTAAATCTTAAGGACTCCGACTCCGACTCCGACTCCGGGCACCGAAGATTCTCCAGTCTTCTCAACTCACAATTTTGGCTCTAAGTTATGCAACTATAAACTTCATTTATGTAAATGACATTTTTACATGTCTGCGTCACGAGCCACTTGAATGGCCTCCACATCTTCCATAGTATCATTGTAATCTACTCTTAATCATCCCCAGAGAATAGTCCCACCAACCATGCAAAATGAACAATTGACAGACATTCGCATATTAAATGACCAATACTGCGCGTGCGCCATAGGCTTATTAAGAAATAACTTTGAGCATCAAATTTTCACTTCAATTCATAGCTATACGTCTATATCAAATCAATTGGAGGATAACAAATTATGTATAGTAGTAGCTAGAATGTTTGATGTAGGCTAATCAACTTGTTAAGTTATGTATAAAGTAAGTTATATTAATTGTATAAAATGATCAAATGATTAAATATAATAAAGATATTTGTCTAGAATGTAGATTAATGTCGCTAGAGAAACTCGGAAGATAAAATGATGGAAAATATATTTTTGAAAATGCCATCTTTTATTGAGGCTACAACAATTTTACTACTAAGTCGGAGTCCGGAGTCCTATCATTTGATAGGACTCCGACTCCGACTCCGGCCAAATGATAGGACTCCGGGGGACTCCGACTCCGACTCCGACTCCGAAACCCTGGTAGAAATTACATATATTACATTATGTATATGATAAGCTACTGATTTGAGGATATTCAATGGTCAGAATCCACGAGTCCGAAGGACGAGTGAATTCTGATACCATTGAAATCCGAAAATCAGCAGCTTAACATTATATAGCCAACGATACAACTTAGAAATCTATGCTCGCATCCATCTGAGGATTTCTGGACCTGCATACTTTTCTAGACTTCCTTGATCCATCCAAACCACTACGTAATCTGTTACAAATTTGGCGGAATAGAGATCTTCTATATTCTATTTTTCAGGAGATTATATGACCCCTATGTAAATTTCCTATCCATATAATCTACTCCAGAATCACACATCATAGAAATCATGTGAAGGTGTAGTAGATTATATGGTTTGGATACTCTTCAAAGAACAATGACATGACGTCAGTAGAGTTGGCTATATCAGTATAGTAGACTTTACATATCAATGGATATATAGTTGATGGATTTCGTCGGAGGTTCATAATATGAGAAAAACAATAATTTGTCGTTAGTCTCTCCCCAATACTTTTTTCCAATATGCGAGTGTTTTGAATAAAAAAGGCAGATGTTATGCGCCAGACGTTTCGCGTACCAGCCGCTTTCTCAATGGCAAAAGCGTTTCTCATTTTTGGCATTGAGAAAGCGGCTGGTACGCGAAACGTCCCCCCTATGGCGCATAACATATGCCTTAATGTATATATGTAGCCGGTCAGCCTACGCCATTTTCGTTTCGTAAACGAGATATTCAACATCTTGTGAAAAAGAGAAAAGAAAATTAACGGTCAGCAAAGAATCAAACGCTGAGAGAGAGAACATAGAAATTAACAGTAACATA
>CAJQUW010008693.1:0-110333 GCA_907163375.1 Prostheceraeus crozeri
CATGAACTGAAATACAAATTTATATTTATCTATGTAGGTGCAATTAATTTTTTCAACATATTTTAACAATAAAAATTATATCGATTATGGACCCAGACGGTATTAATAACCTTTTTTATGAGATGCATTAATTCTTTTCTGGGGATAGCTGGGGCGACCGACCCCAACCCAGCGCGTCCGCAGGTGACGGATAGCGGAAGGCCTCTAGATATAGAGGTTCGCCACGAATAAGGGTTTCCGCCTAAATAAGTAACCGCGGACCAACCGCGGTGATTTCCAGAGGGCGAGGTGGAGCAACCAGGTGGTGGCTGGGGCTCTCAAGAAATACCTCAAGTACACTCAATGAAGGAATCACCCGGCAAGCTAAGACGCCATAAAACCTTTCACCTCTGCTGCGCCGTGGGAGACAACAACGTTTGGATGTCAGGCTGCTACAGGATTGGCACCTCGAACGAAAAAGGCTAGTCCGCGCCTTGGGGCAAATCAAAGGCTAAGGGAGAAACCCCTAACAGAAAACCTTCAACACATCAGCCAGGGCAGCGCTGTATAGGAGTATCATGACCCATTCGTTTATGGATTCATGCAAGTAAAGGATAAATCGGTGGAGGCTACCGCGTCCGGGGGCAACCGACGCGCCGAAAAACCGGGCATCGGCGAAAAATATGCGAAGAGCCGAAGAAAGAAAACTGATTAGGATGGCGACTTTGGATGTGGGAACGTTGTCGGGAAGGAGTGCTGAAGTAGTGGATTTTATGAATAGGAGAAGGTGTAAGATTTTGTGTGTACAGGAAACGAAGTGGAAGTCGGATAGAGCAAGGATGCTTGGAGATGGGTTCAAACTGATTCATGCAGGAGGGAATGGAAAGTTTGATGAGGTGGGTGTGATTCTGGAGAAGGATCTTGTTGAGAAAGTGTGGCGTACGGAGAGGTGGAAAGGTACGTAGGATCTTGATAGTGATGAAAATTTTCCGGAAAATTTAGAATCAAAATTTTTCATGGAAAATTTTGGAAAAATCAGAAAATTTTGGAAAAAATCGGAAAATTTTGGAAAATTTGAAAGTTCTGATTTTTTGTGATAAGCCCTGTATGCTTTGACCGCTTCCACAGCCGAGGCAGCTACACACCAATAGAATGGGTCTATAAAACTGGTGATTTTGATCAATATTTTGAATAAAACGATTTTGAAAAATGAAGAAATTTGAATTTTTGTGATATAATTTTTACGTTTTCTATCACAGCCGAGGCCATAGGACACATCATTGATCTAAAACTCTGGATTTCATCATATCATTTCGGATTAAAACAATCGCGAGCAATACGAATTCCGCCGAGGATTTTTGAGCATTCCTTTGCCACATTGAGTGGCTATGAGCAATTTGTTGCCTTTTTTAATATTATAGCACAGACATCTTGGCGACAACGTGAATTTTTTCCTTTACAATAGGGGTATAATTTCTGGCCTGTGAAAGATCTGGAGCAAATATTAATGCAACTTTATTTGGGGTTTTTTATGGCTTGAATGTTAAGCTTCATTTAGATGCAGCCTTGATTGCATTGATACAAGATTCTTTCAGGTGGTGTAAACATGTGAAGTTAAAGCAACAGTCCAACACAGGCAGTATACATGAGCGACCATTGGAAGGAACTGTATAAAGACTGTAAACTCGTGGACATTGGAAACTAAAGATATCTGTGATGAGTAGAAGAATATCCTATTTGATAGCTTCTAACTTTGGGGTACTTGTCAGTAAATGTCGTATTGAAGGACAACCACATCATCTTCCTTTCCAGCCTCAGATGGATTCAGATAGTTCCAAATCGATTTCAGATCTACTTAAATGAATTACTGACATTTCAGATGAATTGGAGATTCTCCCGTTGAATCTAAGATCCTTTCAAAGTTGAGTTTCTGACAGATTTCTTGAAAATTCAATTAGAGAAATTGAAAATCCTTTTAATGGCTGATATTCAGATTGGAAAAGATCTGAAATAGACATGGTGGGTGCAGTTGGTTCCAAAGTTGACATGCAGGGGATGATAGAGAAGTTTTCGGTCTTTGACTATTACATTGTTTTTCAATCGACTGCAACAAGTCGCCAAAAAATGGCAAAAGCGTCAATCACCAAAAAAAAATTTAAAATTTTTCCATTGAAAATTTTCGGGAATATTTGAAAAAATTGGTAAATTTTCCGGAAATTTTCTGGAAAATTTTCATTTGCTATCACTAGATCTTGATGGTTTGGCTAATGATCGTTTTCGGAGAAATGTGTTGTGTTGTCCCTCTATATGCGCACAACCCACAAGTAGGGCGGAACCATGAGAGAAAAACGTAATTCAGAAGAAAAAGTTGAGGAAATGATACTGTTAGTGGGTTGGAGGATGAACTAATCTTGTTTAGCAGGTGTTTCAATGCGCATATCGGCAATGGATGCAAGGAGGATGAGAGGAGTGTTGATCAATTCGGAAGGGGAGAGAAAATGCCGGTGGGCAGGGACTGCAAAGTGCTAGCCGGTGTTGAACAGCACTTGACAACTCAGCACAAGACACAGGTTTGGACGTATGTGTATACGGAGAGGACAAGAAAAAGAAACGAAAGCAAGAAAATAATTTCAGTGGTGAGATGTGTAAGGGAGGGTTGAAAGTTAGAAGAATACGAAGTGAGATCAATGAGGCCTTCTTATACTGGACTGAGCGCAACCCTGGTGGAATCCGAAGAGGAGTTGATGGGGATCTGAGTCAGAAAAGCATTCATCGGAGAGCTAGCAGAGAAGTGTTGAGTTGTGATGCATAAATTGGAAAATTTTCCAGAAAATTTCCGGAAAATTTTCCAATTTTTTCAAATTAATAAAAAAAAAAAAATTTTTTTTTCCCCCCCCCCCCACACGGCAAAAATTTTCCATTGGAAATTTTTGAAATTTATTTTTCGCTGTGATTGGCGTTTTTTTCTTTGTTTTGGAGACTTATTATAGTCGTTTTGAATTGCTATGTAATATTCAAAGTTCAAATGCTTCTCTCATCCCTGTTTGTTAACTTTTGGTACCAACTGCACCTTTTCCATGTCTATTTCAGTTCTTTCCAAAATGGATTTCAGATATTCTAGCTGAAATTTCAGATATCTGTCACAAGTTCAACTTTGAAAAGATCTTTAATTCAACTGGAGATCTCCAACTTCATCTTAGCTCAATATCTGAAATTCCATTAGGGCAGATCTGAAATAGAATTTGGATCTATCTGAACATGCTGAACTAGAAATTGGATGAAGGGTATCGCCTCAACGATGATATCGGACAATGCGCCAGAAGTTTGCAGCTGATCATAGATATTCTTTTGCTCATCACAGTATTCTTTAGTGATTCCAAAATAATCTCACAAGTTTACAGTCTTATATTTCCAATTTGGTCGCAATGAGTGCTGCGATGTTTATACTTCATCAATGTTCATCAAAACACGAAGAATTTTTGCATATGTTAACGCATGCATAAAGCTAACTTTGAGCCAACAATTAAGCATAACTCACAATGATGGAAGTACATTATTTCGCTCGTTGTTTCCTTTCACATTGCATGGAAATTATATACCCCTATGTAAAGCAAAAGATTCACGTTATCCAAAGGGTGTCTGTAATAATTAAGAATAATAACAAAAATGGCAACAAGCACTGGTGGCAAAGGAATTGCAAAAATTCGCGGACGGAACTCGCATTGCTACGATCGCTTTAATCGAAATAGGGCCTAATGATGAAAATTAAGAGTTTTAGACCCAAATTTATTGGTACGCAGCTGCCTCGGCCAGTTGAATGCGCTCAAATTACAGGGCCTATCAAAAAATCAAAACTTGTCAAAATTTTCCAAAATTTTTCAAAATTTTCCTATTTTTTTCCTAATTTTCCACGGAAAATTATTGATGAAAAAATTTTCGGAAAATTTTCTCACTACATAGAAGGTGGTCGGCAGGACAAATGGATAAGAATGGGGGCCAGTCGAAAACAGCAATGTGGTGGAATTGAGAAGTCAGAAAGGTGACGTAAGAGAAAAGAATACAGCCATGGAAGGAGGTAGAAAGCGTGAGTGATGACAAAGCGAAGAAGGAGGTTTGAACACGAAAGCATTGGGAAGATTCAAGAGATCAAACAAAGAATGGTAGTGGACAGGCAAATGAGAGCTGCAGAGCGAGGGCTGTTATGAAGCATAGAGAATGATAGAGGAAGAAAAACAAATTTACCGACTCGCAAAAGCAAAGGAGCAGGAAGAAAGGATGTTGTGGCCGTCCAGGATGTAAGCAACAAGCGGAGTGATTGTTTCGTGTCCGCAGCACATCAAGAAGGTGTGGAAAGATATTTTCAAGGAGGTTGCTGAACAAAACGCCGAAGGCGCAGCGAAGTTGTACGTCTTGTAGTGTGAGATCGAAGCGGTTTTATAGAAGAAATCAAGACAGAAGAATTCGAGAACTTCTTGAGAAAGATGAAGACAGGAAAAGCAACTGGCAAGGATGAATAGCGACCGGAAATGTTGAAGTTTGCGGGAGAAAACTGGTATTGAGTTGCTATAGCTAGACTTTTTCGGTCTGTGCTATGAAAAAGGGGAAAATCCCAGAGGACTGGAGGCTGGGTTTGATTGTCCCATTTTGGAAAGGAAAGGAAACAGGCGACAGGACTGAGAAATACAGAGAATCATATTTTAGTCAAGTGATGAAATTGTTTGGAGCGCTATCGACGGAAGGCTGAGATCACAAGTGGAACACGAAATGGGATGAGGAGACAGCATGGTTTTCAGAAAAGGTAGAAGTACATCAGATGGTATGTTTGCGGGTGAGACAGAACGATGGAGGGAAGACGACTGAAAGAGAAGAAAAGCATAGCGATAGGTAATTCGTAGACTTTAGGAGAAGAAAGCTTATTGACAGCGCCCTAGACCCTGTGGCAACCTTGAGATGGTTAACAATGCTGGTAGAGAAAGAGGTGTACTTATCGAAAAGAGGTACGAAAGAACAGAGCGGCAGTGATGTTTGGAGATAACATCTGCGAAGATTTCGAAATAAAAACAGGGCTCAGACAAGGATGTGCTTTAAGTCCATTTTTGTCTCATTCTGATTATGGAATTTGTATGTCAAGGAAAAGCGAAAGAACATGATGCAATTAAACAAGATTAATGGCATGCTGGACGGATTCTAGCTGTGATAACGAAGTCGAGGTGGAGCTACAAGACTCAACTGGAAAAGTTAAGGTGCTGAATTCCAAAGCATGGTCTGCACATCAATATCGGATAAGACGGAAGTAATGTGGGGTGGAAAGGAGCCCAATGGACATAGTTAAGTGTTGAGGTGCACAGGATTCAGCTAAAGCGACAACGGGTATCAAAGTTACTTGGGAGGTGTGGTGGCTCGGAAGATGGGCGAGCGAATGGAAGTGGAAATGAATAGGAGAATTAGAGCCAGGGGTCGGAGCCTAATCAGAAGGTGCTAGGAGTGTTGGGAGACTGAAGGACAGCACAGATATTCAGACGGAAGTGTTAGAGGTGTGTTCCACTAGTCACACTGGTTGAACATGGCGCCACCTAAGGATCAGCAAGATAGATTGCAAGGGTTGTGCGAGAACAATTGGCTGGTGGAGGTTGTGTGGATGTGAAGTTGGTTGACAGAAGGAAAACTTTGAGAAATGAGACTCGAGATGTCTGAGAGTTCTTAACGGATCGATGACTCAGTGGATTGTGGGAAAGGACTATCTTGGGCAGGACATGTGGCACGGAATGAATGTGCAGAGGCTACCAGGCGAATGGGAGCAAGAAATGAGTGTGCGAAAAGAGGAAAAGACCGAGAATTCGTTGGAGTGACTGTGTCAAAAGAGCTTTCCAGAAGGCGGATGGAAGATTGGAGAAGTAAAATTGGAGAAGCGACGCAGAAGACAGAGTAGGTCGTATGGCGAGAGAATTGTGCACAATGGGGATTGAATTATGAGCGGGCTGACATTTTACTTGACTATGTTTCTGATAATCGTTTATGTGGTGTTACCCTGATGGTTTGTGACTGTAGATTGTGTGTGTTTCTAATGAAATTTCATGATGTATATTGAAATGTCTCCTTTTTATTCTTGTTTGTATGAATCCCCCTACCCCATTTATATGGGAGAAAAGGGTTGTTTAAAATAAAAAATAAATATAAAAATTACTGTTGTTTATCATGCTTGGCATATCTGCTTTGATCCATCAAATATAATAGATGAAATTTTAGAAAAATTGGTCACGATGCCATTGTCACAGACATGTACTGTACAAAGGGTTAGTGACAGGATTATAATCCACATCCTCACGTCATGTCTACTTGAAAAAGATGCCATGTTGCTGGACCATGGGGTCTGGTAGCCAAATGAAATTAGCGTGTTCATCACTGCCGTCTGACTCCAGTTTCAATCTGTTAAGTTAACGTTTGCCAGGTTGTCGGATAGATGAATGACACTTCCGCTTGATGGAAGATTAGCATATCCAAGAGTTGGCTCATGCATGTGGAAATAGACAGATGTCGGATGTTCAAGATTTTCAAATGTATGATTACTGCTTGTTGGTTACGGCAAAATAAGGTTACACTGCAATTCCAATTTAGTTTTTTACAATTATAAATCTTTGAAATTTCCATATGTGTTCCCATGATGTGCACGTGGTTTATCCTTAGTTCAGGTATTTTCAGCGACTGAAAGAATTCGATCTATCTACTGTGTGTTTATTATCCACCTGGTATGAGTAAAGTAGGTCAGTTGCAATGGAAACATTTTAATTCAACATTGTCTCTTCTTGAGGCACAAATAAGGTCTTTTCGAAGTTAGAGTGTGCTAACTAATCACGAACTACCTTTGTCGACATCTCTCAGCCTAATTACCATGGCTGGCTTTTTTACACTTTATTTATTCTAATGAAATTGCAAATTCATTGTGGTTCTCTGATTGACAACATGTATTCTGAGTGGTAATAACCCTTTGTAAAAAGTTAGCCATGCGGTCTCAAAGCGGTTGAAAGGATGAAAACGCTCTCAATGCGCAATAGGCTTTGTCGTCTGATGCTTCTGTTTTTTGGGTTCTTTTGTCTTAAGGTTGTGACCGTGCTCCGGCTAAACTATCATATTCTGGAATATTGTTTGTATTTTGCTGGTCATTTGAATTTATCTAGTTCCATTATTTGATCATTATGTTCTCTATGTTTGATTATTTTAATGTTGTGGTAGGCTTCGTCCTCACTAATACACCACCATTGGTTTCACTGATATCGTACAGTCACCAGTTGTTTCTTGTACGTTAGAATCAGGGTTTTATTGGAAGGGCAAGTTTTTGGACTCATTTGTGATCTAGTTCCTTTCACCGTTATCTTTTCTCCCCCCTCCTCATGGGTTGCAGGTTTAAGGTGTGACGCTAATCCAACGCATTCACGGTCCATACGGGCGTCAGGTAGTTCGAGGGTCCGAAAGTCCATTGGTAAGGCTTTGGGAGGCAGACCCGGTCAACTGCCAACCAACGCATAATCACAATCAATACCGGTTTGCAGTGATGAAAACTGGAGAAGCATGATTAATTCGTTAATTGTTGATAAATGTTTCACGTCCTTCCATGGAGCAATTAAAATTAGTCATGATGCGCCCCATTTTATCATTTTATTCATCACTGCGTCGAAAACATTGAACAGTTGATTCAACTATTGTACTTGAGTGTCATATCCGACTCTTACTTTTGTAAAAATGTATGTATTATGGTTGCTTTTTGCATCACCTATGTCATAGTCTAAACTACGATCGGGGCATCTATTTATGTATTTGCGAGCATCGGGCATAGTCCTACGGGCACGGCGATGTGCAATAATGACTTGATTGCGAATTAATATCCGGTCTGTCAGTGGACATGGTAGGGATTCATTGGGGCATGCATGGGACGTGGGCCTAATGTATGTCGGTAAACTCATTATACAATTGAATGTAGTCACTGTCGAATTCTCTCACATCACACTATTTGAAGGCTAGACCTGAACCCATGCTAGCTGCAAGTTCCAGCTTTGTGTATAGCGAGGAGTCATTTGAAGTGAATCTCGACACATTCGTAATATAGCATTTGTAGTAGCGTTGATGCTGCTTAAGCGTGGTTGGTTTAGGCTAAATCATCACGACAGAAGGATTTTAACTTCTCTATGGATTATGATATTCTCTAGTTTTTGACTGGGTGAATTTAAAATGCATGCGTGAATTGTACGTTTGACGCGTAAACTTATGTTTTAGCATGTCATTGGGGGCAATGCCGACATCGAACTTCCCGACAGTGCAGTTTGTATTTATTTCACGATCTCCAGATGTGAGAACGTCTGCGTTGCCAGCTTCCCCCCCCTAAAAAAACCCCCGGTTTCTCTGAAAACACCCAATGCTATTCTAGAGCGACAGCACTTGACAGGCGTCCACCCCAAAATTAAACATTGTGTTTTTGATTAAAAAGAACATTGAACGCTTGTTTTATGCACATGAACGAACGCGGAAGGTTGGTGATAGCTCATTGAGCGGTAAACCCGAAATGAAAGGGTCTTGAATAGGCTTGTGATCGGAAGATTGAACTAACGGAAAAATATGACCGTAGTCAGAAATCCCTTGTCAGATCATCACTGAGGTGCCTTCGGCCTACGCAACGGACATTCCTGCCCGTCCTGTCAGATAGGTATCGAACTTTCAGATATTCGTAGAGAGATAAGTACTACAAAGCTGGTGGTCATTCTGCCTCAAGGACAACCACTGGATCACATCCTTCCCCCACCGTGTGTCGCCCTGTTTAGTACTTACATCGGCCAACAGAGACTTAAGTCACGTCGATTCCTTATCCAGCCATGCCTCACGCTATGTCCACGGTTGTCCTTCGAAACCCGCCCTCGCGTGTAGCGATCGTGTCCTCACTGCGTCGCCTCTCCTCCGATCCTCGTGTGCCAAAGAATCCCCTTGCGCTCCTAACCCGGCCTCGATCTTCTGGCAAAACACTGGTGATGATATTGAAACCGTCTCTGTTTATGGAGTAACTCGCACATCGGAGAGTCTCCCAACGTTGAGGCCACCACAAAGTTCGACTTCTTTGCAGATTCGGCCACTCAATTACAATCAATCGTCACTATCATCGAGGACTGTCCCCTCTTCAAAGCTATGAGAAAGGGTGTCGCAGGTCTTTCGTTTGTCCGGATGATGATATCACCAGTAGGGCTCTTCCCCTAGAACTCTAATCCCCTTTTCCTCATATAATCGTCTGAATAGTGATTTTCTTTTTGCGCTAAAGGGTTTTTGTAGTGATTTGTTCAAATAAAACGCTTTATAGATTTATACACCCATCGATAAGGGAGACAGACAGTTTTGAACATTCTTTGAGATGCAAATTAAAAGACAGGGACTCCTTAACTGAATTTTGGGAAATATGCTGTTGCACAAACTCGGGTTAAAAACAACCCCCCCTTATTTTTTTCAATTTTGTCATCATTTGGATGCGATGGATGATTGCCAATAATGAGGTCATGTCGGATCAGGAAAAACGATGGTCATGTCATGTCGTCATGACATTAGGAGTTCGAATCTCCAGTCTCATGTGACAGAGATTTTGGATGATGCAACAGCTGACAGACATAGCTGCTAGCCTTAATGTTTAAAGGGAAAAAAGTGCATTCAAATAATCTAATGAAAATGCTAAAATATAATTAAGGTGTGTGTAATTTTATTCTGTCAATAAAGTCTAGTTAAGTTGCGTATGTTATTGCTATGCAGTGCTCGATTCTACAGGATGGCTGCCGAGGCATTATAACTTTTCTGGGTTCACGTGACATGTTGTGTCCTATAACGTAAGTATATATCAGCAGCGTTTGACATACTAAGTTTTTAATTTAACCATTAATGTGCTTGCATTTCGATTTTATCAAATGAATGGTGTTGGAGAACCAGTACCAAATGATGAAATAAGCAATCAGATAGTTTAACCACAAGAAGAATAGTATTATACATATCTCCTGTGTCATTGTCACCTTGGCGATGCAATTTTCATAAATTAGCTCCGATGGATTCTGTGTCTGACATCAGTGTTCAGCCTTATTTATAGAGTATTTTCCGAGCTTATCCATGGCCACTCCATGCTACGGCACTGATGAGGGCAAAAAACGTATCAGAGACAATGATCATGATTAATTTTAAGGATGTAAAGGGTTCCACTTTGCTATTCAGATTCAGAAAGGAAACATAAAATTTAGTAAATCATGAAATCAAGCCGATCTTATTATGAATATTGAATCAATTATACTTGCGATATTTCAGCAAGAGGAAACAATAAGATCTTTACTTTTCATGAAGACTTGCACTATAATGTGGTTCATGAACTTCCCTTGATAATCAACTTAAATTTCTGCTTTAATTGAGAACTTGTTTAGTAAATGTTCATTCCTTTCTTACTTTTATACTGTTTATACTATTTATTAGAGATAAGTGCTATTAAAAACACAGAAACAAGTTGCAAAAGAATCCTAAAAGTGATCAGAATATTTTTAGACGGGCAGGAAAATGATCTCCGCAAAAAACTGAATCTGTTGTTATCAAGATTTTCAGTGTATGCTGACATTTTTTGAGTAGACACTCTACTTGAGTAGTACTTACTCTAGTTATGTCTAGAAGGGATCAATGTGTCGACATTGTCCCTTTTCTATTTTTTTTAGTAATTATCGAATAATTTTATTCATGCTTTGTATACATTTGTGCGAGCACAACATTTACTGCTGTTAACCAGTAGGCCTACTGCTTACATTTGTTAACATAGCGGTCTGATCTGGCCACTGTGAACGTAGTGTTTTGAATTTGAAGCACATTAATTTTGATGAATTAAAGCAAAGGCATCCAATGCACAATTAAAAATGATTATGTGGATTTGAATTAAATCAACTTTCTAGATCCTGCTTTTATACTGAACCGCTCTGCTGATCACGAAGATAACACGGTAACTTCAAAGTTTTAGCAGTGAGGCAGGCACAGAATTATAAAAGCCCCCATTTTCGAACTGTTAAGGCGAATCAACATATTGTGTTTTTTTGTACTCTGTATGTGCCAAAGCAACCTACAATGGTATGTGTTTTCTAATTTGACGTGATATGATGTTTTTTTATATATCTCAAGTGTGAAATGTATATATGTTAATTTATGGATGTTTGCATCATTCTCGCTGTCTTTTTTTGTAGTACTTTATCTTTATCAACTTTTACAGAAGTTGCGTGGGAGAAGTTGAGTCATCCGAGTCCATTGCTAAATCCTTTGAAATGTTTCGCAGTGTTTCCTTGCTATGCTACTTGCAAATATGTGAATAGAATGTTATATCTCGTCTATTTGAAAATGTTAGAAATTAAGAGAAGAGACGCAGTAGGCAGATTACTTGCTGAGGACGGGCTAAAAAGCAGTATGAACATTTGAGTGTGAGGCAGAGTCCCCATTCAAACCTGTTGAGAGGGCCAAGGGAAAGTCAGACAGTAGACTCATGAACATTGAGGTAAGTTAGATGTAGTAGATTTTTGTAGTTAGTTAGTAGTAGTAGTTAGTAGTAGATTTTTTAGATTTTTTAGATTTTAGATATAGTAGATTTTTTAAAGAGTGGGGTAGTTAAGGGGGGGGGGGGGGGGGGTAAGGATAAGGGGAAGGGGGATAGGGGGGGAAAGGGGGTGGTGTAGTGGGGGGAGGTAGAGAATATTTTAGGGACCTGGGGCTAATAAAGGGGGGGGGGGATTGAGAGGGGGGGCTAAAGGGTGGGTGAATAAGAAAAAATTATTGTTAGTAGATAGAGAGATAGAAGTTAGAGATTTTAGTTTAGTAGATAGATAGTAGTTATTAGATTAGATTAGTAGTAGTTGTTAGGTTAGTAGTAGAAGAGATTAGTAGGAGGATTTTTTAATAGTATAGATAGATTTAGTTAGTATTGTAGTAGTAGTTGTTTTAGTAGAGTAGTAGCGAAAAGATTAGATAGTTTTAGAGACGTTAGATTAGTTTGAATAGTAGAATGATAGTGTGTAGTAGTTTTTTAGACGTAGATATAGTAGTTAGTCCTAGATTATAAGTAGTATTAGATAGATGTTGTTAGTTAGTAGAGTTAGATTAGGTTAGTGTAGGGTAGTAGATTTTAGATATTAGAGAGATTAGATTAGTAGTTGGGATTAGTTAGTAGTAGTTAGAGTCAGGGATTAGTAGATAGATATTGATATATTTTTAGAGTTAGTTTAGTAGAAGTTTAGAGATGTAGTTAGTAGTAGCTAGATTTAGTAGTTGAAGGATTTGTATTAGATTAGTAGTAGTAGAGGATAGTAGATTTTTAGAAAGTAGAGTAGAGATAGTAGAGATAGTATAGTAGATTAGTAGTTAGTAGTATGTAGGATTAGTAGTAGAGAGTAGATATTGTAGAGATTAGAAGATAGGTTAGTTAGATATTTAGTAGTATGATTGTAGGATTAGAAGTATAGTAGTAGTTAGATTTAGATTTAGTAGATTAGAGTTAGATTTTGATAGTTAGATAGTTTAGGTTTAGAGTTTAGATTAGATTAGTTAGTTAGATAGATTTACGATAGATTTTAGTAGAGTTACGATTAGATAATGTTATTGTGTTTAGATTAGATTAGTAGAATAGTAGAAGAGTGAGATATGTAGAGATTTTAGTTAGAGAGATAGATATAGTAGTATGTTTAGATTAGATAGAGAAGTAGATTAGTAGAAGTAGGTAGATTTTATAAGTAGTTAGTTAGATTTATTAGAGATTAGAGAGGATAGGTAGATTTGTAGATTAGAGTAGTAGTAGATTTTAGTTTTAGAAGTTTAGTAGTGTTTAGATAGATGAAGATAGTTGTTAGTAGTTGGTTAGATTAGTTGATTAGAGTTAGATAGATAGATTAGAGAGTTTACGATAGTAGTTAGGTAGTATAGTAGATTAGATTAGATTGAATTTGGTATAGAGATAGTAGTTAGTAAGTTAGTTATGTTAGATTGAGATAGATTTTCTTAGTTAGATATTAGATTTATGATATTATTTAGATTAGTTGATCTAGTAGATTTCAGGATTAGTAGTATTCTGATAGTAGTTAGATTAGAGTTTAGAGTTGTGAGTAGTTAGAAGGTTGTAGAAGGTTAGTAGATTTTAGTAGTTTTTGATAGTAAGTAGAAGTTAGTTTAAAGTTAGATAGTAGTAGTTAGAGGTAGTTGTAGTAGTAGATTTGTAGATTAGAGACTAGTAGAAGTTATTAGTAGTGATAGATTAGATAGTTAGAGTAGTAGATGTTAGATTAGTAGTTTAGTTAGAGATTTGATAGTTTTAGATAGTAGTAGATGGATTAGTATATGTTTGTAGTAGTAGTAGATTAGGTAGAAGAGTAGTAGATTTAGATTAGGATAGAGATTAGTATAGTAGTTAGATAGTAGTAGATAGTTGTAGTAGATACGATTTAGTTTGAGTAGATATAGGATTAGGATTAGTAGTTAAGTATAGTGGTAGATTAGATTTTAGTTTTAGATTAGTAGTAGTTTGTAGATAGATAGTAGTTAGAGTTTAGTTAAGTAGTAGTAGTAGTAGTTAGTAGTAGATTTGATGATAGAGAGTTAGTAGATTATAGTAGTTTTGTTAGATTAGTAGATTAGATTAGCTAGAGGTAGAGTAGATAGTAGTAGTTATAGATAGATATAGATAGGTACGTTAGTTGAGTAGATTGTTAGTTTTTGATTTTAGTTGTAAGTAGTAGTAGTTCTAAGTGATTAGATATAGAGTTAGATTAGGATTAGTTAGATTAGTTAGCACTACATAAAAAAAATTAACCCGCAATCCGATGACCGGAGGGATGCAGTTACTGGAAATAATTGTTTGTGCGACCGCTCCTGAATATGGCAGTTTGATTAAAGCACTCATAGGATTTCAATTTCTGAGCTGAAAAAGTGCTCTGAACTTGGATTCTATTAGTAGAAGTTTCTATTAAATAATTGACTTGGGTTAAATTTTCAAATTCAGGATGGAATATAAAGACAACTTTACCCCTCTAAGGAAAATTGGATCTAGTCACATTTCCTTAAAAAAATGATACCCATCTAACGTTTAATTCATTCTTGATGCAGAAAATTTTATAACCCGAGAGGATTTTCGTGAGAAATTAACTTAGGATGGGTTAGAAGCTTGAACACCAAAATTGAAGTGTGCAAATCCATTTTCAAACTCTCCACAGGATTCATACAACAAGTGTGTGGATGTTTTAACCGCAACAAACAAATTAGAAAACTACATTAAAACCCTTTGTGCCTAATACTGATGGACCCCAAAAATATAATACATATGTCTGTTAGCTTTAAAAAAATTGTAGATCAGACACATGTTTGGTAACCCCGAAAAAGAGTAGTATTAACTTTGGAAATTATCATAAAGCGACTTTATCTTTTACAAAGAGCCGTGAGCAGGAGAGGTGCCCTAGGATTCATTATTTGAAAATAGAAAAGTTGGATACCTCCAGGAATAACGGAAAATAAGACCAAAAAATTTCTCGATATTGTACGTTTTTATTTGCCAAACGTTTCGGACGTTCGTCCTTAGTCAAGGCACAAGAGCAACTTCACAAATGTATGGCCTTTGGAAGCACTTGCAATAGCTTTGGGAATACCTTTATCATTTGGAATAGTGTTGAAAGTTCGCGCTCGTCTCGCGCTCGCGCGATGTCGCATGCCATTCTGTGGAATTTGCATTGGAATGATTCAGTGGGACTTTTCAAATTCAGACTTTCATTCTCGGAGTAATGGACGAAATTGGGGGGGATTTTTATTCAATTATTGTGACGATGATCAGTTTCCGAAAAATTGCTGACGAAGATAATGGGTTCTAAATTTCTTGCAATATACGAAGTACCTCATAGAGTAGGTAATATTAGGTAGAGTGTAGATAACACTCAGATTTATTAAATCCCCAATGTACTAGATACACTTTCGATTTCACTAAAACATGAACTTGACGCACGAAACTCCAGCAAACACATGTGTTGAGATATTACGAATTTTTGCACTTTTGGAGAAAAATGTATACTCGAATTTGACTTATTATGACAGCAATTACAAAAGAAAAGAAATTTACATAAATCCCATATCATGATAAAACCTTGAGAGGGTAACATGGTTTATTACATTCAGCAATTCGATGGTCTTACCATTGCTCCTTAAAGCTCATGCACTTAGCTAAGATAGATTGTTTTCTTTAGCGTGATCATTTCACAAACTACCTGCCACTAGTAGATGAAAATATTTACGGAAAATTATGGCAAAAAATTGGATATAAAATTGGAAAATTAGATGGAAAATGTTGAAAGTTTTTGATTTTTTTGATAGGTCCCATAAATTTGAGCGCGGTCAACTGCCGAGCAGCTGCGTACCAATAAATTGGGGTCTAAAGCGCTGATTTCATCATTATTGGGATTAAAGCGATCGTAGCAATGCGATTTTCGTCGCGGATTTTGAACATTCCTTGCCACCGCGAGTGATTATAATGCTAGCATTTTTAATTATCACACAGACACCTGTTTAGGGATAATGTGAATATTGCTTTACAATGTTTTGTAGGGGGGTCCATAATCATAAATTCATGGCAATGTGAAAGATCTTGGAGCAAAAATAAATTGTACGTTATTTATGCGAGTTACTAATGTTAGCTGCAAGTAGAACAAGCTTCAATGCAGCGTTGATCATGGGTGATGCACAATTCTCCATAGTGTTGATGAACATGTGATGGAAGTTTAAGCCTAGACAGTCCCACGCACATGCATGAGCGACCAAATTGGAAGATATAAGACTGTGAACTCGTGAGAATATTTGGTAAACTAAAGACTATCTGTGATGAGTAATGATTAGGCTTCAATTCAGCGCATTGTCCGATAGCTTCGTTGAGCACTACACATACTCGCCAGTTCTAGTTCAGGGGGGGATTTTTGGTTTGTTTCCCAAAGGGGGGGGGGGGGGGGAAAGATTTTAGTTTCCTACTCTCGAATTTCAGATTCTGCCCATGTGAATTGCAGGTTACTGATCCCGATGAATTGGGAGATCTCACGAGTTGAATTAGAAGATCTTTTCAAAGTGTTTTGCTTTGTGACAGATTATCTGTAAATTCGAGCTGTGGAGGAAATTCTGAAATCATACTAATGACTCTGAAAATTCATTTGGGAAAGATCTGAACATGCCATGGTAAAAGTTTGCAAGTTCGGGTACACAAAGTTAACATGCAAGGATGATAGAAAAAGTTTTCGGACTTTGAGATTACAGATCGTCCTTTCAATTGACTATAATAGAATGGTCTCCAAAACAAAGGAAAAAACGTCAATCACCGGAAAAATGAATTTCAAAATTTTCCATTTGCATCATACTGCCACTGAATCGAGCAAAATGCAATCATTATAGGAGAAAGTGTCTTTGAAGGTGTAAATGGTTTGTCGCACCATGTCCTAGTTCAGCACGATTCAGATTCAAGGATAAAGACGCTTTGCGCATCCATGAAAATATGCCGCTGATATTGAATTTAAAAAACAAAACATCTCAGCCAAGAAATCTTTTAGTTAGAGTTTCTCAAACTTTTCCTTGCAGACTTCCGAGGGCCGGGCATTATAATGCTACATAATGAAATTTCTCTTATCATCAGCTTAATTTCTGCTTTAATTATGATGTTGCTAGCAAATATTCATTCCTTTGAGTATCCAACTTGTTTCACACTTACTGTGATAAAGATGACGTCATCTCGGTTAGTATATGAATACAGGACTAATTGAAAAAAATTATAGCTTGTTTAACTGCTTCAAATAATTTTTTGAACAGCAGGGACGTCAATTCTCCGCAAAAAAACTGACTCTTTTGATATAAAATTTTCACAGTGTATACAGATTATTATTGAGTTCGCGACACTCTAAGTCTATGTTACTTACTTCTATGAAAGTACCTATTACCTCTTACTAGAAATTTCGTTGTCTCGTCATTAATGCAAATATCACTTTGCCCAAGTATACATTTGCGAATGAATACGTGAGTGCCTTCTCACAGGCTGCCGATACTTGGATAAATTCTATAGGCGCTAAATAAAATTCATACCGTCTTTGTTGTATTCAATTGCAAGTTGACGTTTATTATGATTATAATGATTTGTTGGCTCGAGTAGATGGCAGAATTGAAGACGCCGATTAACAGTATACGGTAGACGGTTAAATAGATCATCAGAGTTACTCTTAAATAGTGATAAAAAATGTATTGAGTCATCTCATCGTTGAAAAGTTCTTGGAGTCATTTTTAGTAGAGAAGGCATTAAATCCTGATCGTTCCATTAGTAACTAAGATTTAGAAGATGCTCAGAAGGAACCGCTAGATAAAGCAAAGACCTTATGAGTTTCGTTGGCTTATGCTAATTATTACGGGAGATTCATAGGATAAATTGCTGAATTATGCGACACATCGTTACATGAAGTTGCCATAGATAATTACGATAAGACAGGAATATAAATTGGAATGGCATTTGTGAGAAAGAAATTTCTTATTCTTAAAATTAAATTAGTATCTTCTCTGTGTTACAAATTCCTCTCTGTCAAGAAGATCTCGTTCTTACAGGAGAAGCTTCGGGTTTTCATGTTTGTGGTATAGGGTTTGTTCAAGTCGGACCATCCTGAATTGTTATAAATTTCTAGAATACTTTCGACAAGCAGAAAGAAATGTCTAGTAATTATCGAAACGTGAGCTTTGGCCGTTATTGGTGCTGTTACAGATTGTCAACATTTTTTTATAGGTAAACGATTCAAAATACAAGACTGATCAGTAAGCCGTTAGTTCCACATCTTTGCTCCTAATCAAGCCTTGAAGCCTGAGATTAATCGTCTAGAATTACGCTGTCGGGTTTTTCTGTTAAATGATGGCTTGACTTTACACTTACATTACATTTCCTGGACAGGAATAATACGATTGCTGATTATCTTGCTAGAATTCATGTAGATGATGACACCAAAGAAGTTCCTACAGTGTATTTTCTGAAACAGGTATACCTTTGGAAACTATAAAGATGAAATGTACTACCGCACGATCGGATTTCTTAATACATTAAACTGCGAATTGTCAATGGCGATTGGGTTGCTTTGATTAGTTGCGAGGGGAAAAGACCGCTTTAAGAAACGATTGCATTGCAGTTACTGTGGACACTGGAATCATACGAAGAGGTTCAAAATGTTATTGCCGTCCTCAAATCTCTTATTCACAAATCATAAGATCGCCTCATCAAACGCATTAAAGGGTATGCATGCAACAGCAAAGAGATCGCAAATCCACAAGAATTTATTGGGCCGTGATGTATACGCATATCGAGATTACATCAAAGGATGCCAAAGAATGTCAAAAGCGAGGTGTTAGAAAGTCCTGTTATACCAGCTCATAAATGGCCCAAAGGGAAGTCCAGCCCTGGCCATAGAATTACCCATTGATTGCGCGTACCCATGGTTAAACTTGGTAATATGTTTGATGATGTTGCAGATTCTTCACTGGATGGTGGAAGCCATCATATGACCGAATAGGAACTATCAAACAGTTAGCAATAACTTTAAGAGGCTTCTTCGCAAGATTTTGGGATACTATGTCATTGGAAGTGACACTGCTCGGAATTTTCGAACAATCGGTTCCATGGTGGGATTAATATGAAATTGGCAGTCGCATTCCCCTCACATCCTGATAGAGACCTCCACTCTATTGGGTTGGCGAACGAAGATGGTCAGAGTTATAAAGGAGCTCTAAAGTGCTTTCACCCGAGCAAATATATTCATTGGGACGCAACGTGAAGACTTTTTGATTGGTACATCACAACACCTCAGTAAGAGGTGGCCACAAGACTCGTCTGAATTGTGTTCGGGACGGGACTTTACGTATGTCGCTAATAAGTCATGTTTACGCGTTGTTGCAAAGACTTCGTAATAGCACATGCACAGTCAGGTATCCTGCATGGTGTGATGGTTATGGTTAGACAAGACTCAACAAAAAACAATGCCTTGTAGCGCATCCTTGATGGAAGATCGGTAGTAGCACATGATGCGCAGACAGAGCGGCCCCAACGGATGAAGTAGGAAGAAGAACGTGGTACAAGATGAGACAATGATCAGGTACAAGATCCGAGGAAGTGAGAGGAGTCGCGAACGGGTCGAACAGGGTCAGGAGACCAGTGAGAGATATACCCGATTTCGAACATCTCGCCAGAGAGAGAGAGAGATGGTAGGGGTGATGACTTTATTTGTGCCTTATCTTATTTCCTATATATATTCATCAACAGAGCTAAGTTAGAGGTGCAGATGTTATGGGCTAAGTGTTTAGCACATTCATGTATGTTTTTTGTGCGAGTTGAGCAGTAGGCTCATTCTCTATGTATATGCACTTTAGAATGGCTACATGATCTTTCCTCTTGATATATAGAACCAAGCAACTAATGCCTTTTAAATTGGTTCTAGACGAACGATGGGAAAATTGAACGTGCATTTGTGCATACCCATGATAATCTTTCACCGTGTGTAAAGTCCTTTATGAGTGATTAATACGGAAAAATTGTTTCGATTCCTCATACCAAAGCTACTCTGCCAGAATATGCAGATTTAGGTCAAGCTTAGCGAAAATGCTGGAGTTTACCTATTTTTAGGTGAAAATCATTTCCTCAATAGAAGGTAAAGGTAGGATTCGGATCTATTGAATTGTAATATGTTTGTGTGGCTTTTAAAGTCAACACGCAATTCTAGAAATTTACCTCATGTTTCCCTTCTTATACGCCAAAACGACAGGGGAACGTGCTATTTTGGCCTGCGTAATGGGAGAAATTATACCTTGATTTTCCAGAGTTGTATAAGTTTCTGATCTTTGTATCGTTCACCTAAATGTAGAGAGGTACGGACGCGTCTGGACACAAAATGTTTATATTTTGTGGTTGTCTTCATTCAAGAACCATCTTGAGCTTTGAAATTTCTTATAGCCGGAAGTTCTTGAACTTAACAGTTAAAAGTTTGATATTACGGTGCTGATATCTAGGCATTTTCGTTCCTAGATAGCCATACGATTTATTTGCTTTATTACAAGGAATGTAACAACTAAGGTCTTTTCACTATTTCTTCGCAAATCAACGGTCTTTGTCTCCTAAAGTGTCATTGAGGAGCTCATCATTAAGTGTGTAGGAATAAACAGCGTGGTAGCTAAGTAGGGTGAACGCTGCTTAACTGAATCCATTGATTTGTCTGATTAAAAGTGTACTTATTCGCTGCACCCGTGTCGAGTTGAAATCTTAAAAGATGTTCATTATGAAAGATTCTTCATAGACACCCTTCATTCGAATAGATAACGAGAAACGAACGAAATATATGTGTGATAAATTTCGCAACCATTTTTCTTAGATATTGAAGTTTTTATGTACTGGTAAAGTTTATTGAAATTATTTCCACTTTGTACAGCATTGTAGAAAAAGTGATTAAAATCGTTTACATATGTTTGGCACTTTTTTCTAAGTCCGGACTTCTCGATACATATGTTGTGTGCCAACACTGTAGAACATGGGTGTATTATTCTTTAGGAGATTCCGTTTATGTTTAGCACGTAAAGTTTCTGTTTTAATGTTAGCGTTGTTGTGGAATATCCTGTTCGCTTTGAGAAATTCCGGAGAACTGAGAGTAGTGATTTGACACAAAGTCAATTATTTCTGATTTTGGCGCCATTGCTGGTTAAAATTTGCAGCTTTTACTATATTTTGAATTTTAGTTGACTCATCTTTGTATCCCGCAATGAAATCTTTTAGGTTAGTTAAGGTCGAGCATCCTAGCTTCTCAGCTTTTAGCGCCATATCCCATTTACAATAAAGACCGGGATCGCTTCGTTCAGACGGTATTTTAAGAAATCTATCTTGATTCCCCAGACTCGTTGCGCAAGTTTGTGTAAGAAGTTCGCTCTAATCAGCATTAGATTAACCTTTTCTCTCGGCTCAGTATATTCTTGTTAGGTATGGCTTTTTTATAGTTTTGATAAATCGACTTTTTTCAATCTCTTTATTGGGAAAGAGACATTGATATAAGTCTTTAATCAGAAAGATTTTAGATGCGTCACGCATTGTTTCTATAATAACACATCTGTGATGGTAAGATGTCCCGTCTCCTTGTGACGCTTTTTCTTCTATAGTTTTTGTTGGGCGATAAGCCTGCAAAAGAAAGCAGGCCGCACATTACATTTTTCAGCATCTTCCTAAAAACACAAGGAAAATATCTTTATCAGATACATAATGTTTAATTTAAGTAGCACTAATTAATGAATTAGCATCGAATAAGCGAACTGTCGCAATGGGGTTCAGTGGGACGGGTACATGCACCCGTAGAAAATTGCAGTAACATATTTATGATTTCTTTGGTAAAATAGAACTTTGGCCTTCTTTGAGTTCATTTTTAAATTTTCTGAGACACCAATTGGTGCGTTGTCTCCCCAGATAGTCTACTTTGTCGCCATGCAAGGTAGTATTTTGCAACTGAATACAAATAGCAAATTTTAAGACTCTCTACATCGTTTCAAGATGAACGTATGTAGAGCCTCATTTAATGTGCATATACATAGAGATGAGCTGTATCTGTCAGAACTCCACAAGTAAAGCAGGGATGTGAACACAGATCAATTTTTTTTGGCAATCGAACGCTGAGAACACAAAAACGACGAAAACATCCACCCACAACATTGACGCGAGGGACGCGCTGAAACCACGGAAAATATGTCCAGACTAGCAATGACGATTCCGCAGAATATAAAAATCACAGAAAATGACCAACCACCAATAGACAAAAATATAGAACACAAAGAACGGCACGCGAAGACATACAGCGACAACACAACCTTCAACAATTGAATATCTATTGTTGACTTGCCGCATATTGCACATAGACACTATGTTGATGAGTAAGGAAAATAAGATAAGGCACAACAATAAGTCATCACAATCATAATCCACAAAAACCAACAACAGTCCAAATGAAACAAAAGTACATCGTATTTTATAACATCAATAAAATGAGTGGTGGATTAATAACGAATCTAGTGAGCTGTGCCCATAGAGCAAAGTATATGGAAGGTCAAACAATGTCAGCAGACAGTGAGCATCTTTATATCAAGAGATTCACTTTGTTGCTTAGATTGCATTCCTGCGGTCCAAAAAATTATTTGATCAATTTTTGAGAAACTGAAATTTTGCAAATTATTCCTATGTTTATATACTAGCGATTTGGAACCTCTATGTAATTAGTATGAAACTTATTAGATATCAAAAGGAATGAACAATTACTAGCGGTCATAGAGTAAGTATATTAGGTAGAGTGGTAACTCCGCATTTATTAAATCCCCAATATGTATGCACTGTCGATTTTATTAAATGAACTCGATGGGGATACAGTTTGGTAATTGTTACCAAATGTGAGATATGCAAATTTTTGCAGCTTTGAAGAAATTTCAACGGAAATGACTGATCGTGATTGTAATGCGGAAGGAAATGATAGTATTTTACAGATTCTCAGTGTATGACAGCCTTGAAGATTTAATGTTTGCTAAATTAGCAATTCGATGGGTTCTTGTTACTCTCATGCTGAACCTTAAGAGGTATTTGTTAAGCGTGATCATATCACAGGCAACCTGCCACTGGCAGAGCAAATTCACATAATCAAAGACAATGACTTCATTTAACTTTGAAAGATGTAAATGGTTCCACATCACTGTTCAGATTCTAGAAATGAAACATGAATTTAGTGATCGAATAATAAAATCATGCCGTGAAAATTGAATTAAAAACTTGAAATTTCAGCCAAGAAAATATCAATAATATCGCGACTTTTTCATGAAGACTTCCATTATAAAACGGATCATGAAATTCCCTTGATAATCAGCTTAATTTCTGCTTTGTTAGGATGCTTATTAGCAAATATTCATTCCTTTTGATATCCAGTTTGTTGCATACTACTTATATAGGAGAGTCATCTGGGAAGTATATAAAATTGGCAATTTTTGACTTTTTTTTTTTTTTTTCAAAATTCCTCAAATAATTTTTGGACTACGGGAACGTAATCTCCGCAAAAAACTGATCTTTTCAATATAAAAATTTTCACTGTATACAGATACTTTTTGAGTCGACATTCTAACCTATCCATACTCTATTCTAACGGTATCTTAATTAAGCGGAAATTAAGCTGACTATCAAGGAAATTTCATGAACCACATTATAATGTAAGCCTTCATCAAAAGCAAATATCTTATTGTGCTTCTTGGCTGAAATTTCACGCTTTTTTTGATGGAGCCATATCTGGAGAATAGGACAGATGGGAAAAGTTGCCTTGGATGGAAGACATGGCGGCAGCGGAAGTGTGAGCAGGCGCCTTGTCTTGATGGAAGAGCAAGCCTTTCATGAGATTTCCCTCTAACTTTGATTTTGATCTGCGCTCGCAGCTTCTGCGAGAATTATTGAACGTAGTAATTTTCAGTGATAGTCCGATCCATCTCCAGGAAGTCCGCTGGTAGCACACCGTCCGAGTACTAAAAAGGGGAGGCCATGACCTTTCCCGCATACTTGTTGACTTTGACCTTCCATGCACGGAGCTGGTGATCCTGGGTGCTTCCAATGCTTCGACTGTCCATCATCCAGTTCTCTCTTCACCTCACTGTTCATCTTCTAGAGCTTCTTCATCAAGAGTTCTAACCAGATCATCATGAATCTCCTTTGGCGTGAGTCCTTTTAAGCCGAGGGAACGGATGGCAGCTCGATTTGAAACATTCGCCTCATCCGTAAAAATTATCTGAGTAACTGGCTAATATACTGCTTGAATTTAAGTAGCTTCTCTACACTAGCAGTTCATCGATTTGACTGAACAGTCATACGTTGTTGACACGTTGCACCGTATCTAACCACCTGCGCGATCTGGCCTGGCACGAAGCATTCTAGGTTATGCTGCGAACTTTTCAATTCTTTCTTTGGAAATCTGAAGGAAAACAACAAATGGAAAGCGGTTCAATTTCAGGAGCATCAGATTCCTTGACAGACACATGGTGATCGCTTAATTTTTCCAAGATTTGCAAGTCAGATAAAGAAGAATCGTATTTTGGAAGCCAATCATGGTCTCTTTGCTTTCCAACAACTTTGTCTTTAATTTCCCAAACTGATGCTTTGCTTTGTTGTATTTGCTTTCCCATGACATTTTTTCTTTCATAATTTTACATTTTACCTTGTCTCTGTAATGATGATACATATTCCAATCTTTTTCAATATGTGCTTTGTACCGCTTATTTATGAGCACTTTTATTGTTTGTACCCATGGCTTTTGATTTCTCTTTACCTTTACATAGTCAAAATGCAATTTTCTCAATGCTTCATTCAAAATGACTTCAATCATATTGTAAAAAATGTGCATATTATTCAGCGTTTATGCAAATATGCTATCCTAGTTGATAGATTAGTTCTCTTTAGCTCACAGGGTAAGACATGCAGCTGGAAATCATCACTGGGCATACTTTAAATACGAAGTTGCGTCGATGTTGAGAGATGTGAACTAGGGCTGATATGAATGAGATCGCAGCTATTCAATTCTGTTCCCATTTTTCAATAGAAAATGCAACTCAATATTTAATTACACGTTGGAGAATTTTATTGTTTTTTTAGTAGATATCATGTTCGAAAAAATATTCTGTTTCCTGTCAATTTAATTGTGCGACCAATTAACATTGAAACTTATGCCAATTTTATCAATATCAAAGCCAAACATTTTTGAAGTTCATGCACTAGGTGACATGCCACGCTCAATCACGCGTAATCTACGTGTAATTACACATGACCCTAAACATCCGTGGCTATGCGGGATATTGCTGCAACATCTGTTATATAAGTTAGCATAGTTGGAAGTCCTGTTGTATAGACTTTGCGTCTCATGTGTCTGCATGTATCAGAGGCTAAACCATGTGATAGGACCTCGATTTCATGCGCAGCGAAGACAGAACATGCTTAGCGGTTCATCTTAGTGGTTCAAGCGGCAGCGCAGGCAACCGTGGACGACGTGCAAACTATAAAACGCTCACCCGCGCGTATTCATAAACATTCCCCATGTTTTAACAGCATCAGATCAATTGATTTCTGACTCTTAGTTCATCGCGTATGTACGGGGTAGAAGAATAGAATGTCCTTAACCACGGATGTTTGAGGTGTTCCGTAATTACGCGTGGCATGTCACCTAGTGTGCTGAGGACTGTTCCACTCAATATCAAACAACATTTCTTCATGCTTCGGACAATTAGGATAACTCTGGTTTGGTTGGGTGGAGGGCGGTCAACAAATGGCGATGGCAGCAGAACCTGCAAGAGTGAAATTTCGATGCAGTGGGTCGTTTGTTGTTCGCTGCTGTTGAAATCAAAATATTTTCGATTCTGTGGGGCCCGTTGAATGTCCAATAAATCGCGGCGCCGACTACTCTCCGCTTCGTCTGTGGTGGAAATCCGTTGTGTCAGCAATGATAGACGATGCCTGTCGTCTCCGATTTTAATTAGCGATTAAGCAAGTCAGAGAATTAAAACACCAGACCAATACTTGAAGAAGATGAAAAGACTAAGTTTGAATATGGAAGTGGACTTCTTCCGTCATTATGGGGAGACGACATAAATACACATTCAAAATGAAGCAAATTCTGTCATGAATGAACGATTTATTCTTCTAAGAGTCATTGGTGAACTTTCCTTGGTGAAACAATGATAACCAATTCGTTCCCGGCTTCGTGAACATTTGATAGTAGAATATTCATTAGTTTTTCAGCACATCGTTAATGGACATAAAACTAACCAAAATACATCTGTGACATCCTTGACGTTACTTCACAAAATGCAACCCACCTATCGGAGCGCAGTCAGTGGAACTTTATGATATCACGAAATCCCTCTCTGAATGTTCGTATCCAGTAGACATTGACTCTTGCGCCAATCGAAGAGGCAGCGAAACGTTTCGCAGCAAAGTGTAAATCCCATTTCAATACACTTTCTGTCGAGAAAAGTTGATTTTCTAAATTATTATCAGTTTGACTTGAAACAAAAAACGCTACTATTGACAGAAAATGTCATATTCTCAATTTTTCATCAAAAATGTCAGTGTTCGGCATTCATGCGATGCAAGGAGTAAGGACATATAGGATTTATTCTTTCATGATTTTCCTCATGAACGCTAAATTTTCACAAGACAAGCAGCATAGCCTACTGAGTCATCATTCAAAATTCACTTACGAAATTTCGCTACAATTCAAAAATAAATTATTTCCACGCCTAAACATTTGTGTACCAACAGATATGTCAGACAACACCACTAGGTGACATGCCACGCTCAATCACGCGTAATTCACGCGTGAACCACGCGTAATTTACACATGACCCTAAACATCCGTGGCTATGCGGGATATTGCTGCAATATAAGTTATATAAGTTAGTATACAGGGTGTTTCAGAAATGCTGGGCACAACTTGATGAATCATAATTCCCATTTATGCAGCCATTCGAACGAGGTCCATTTGAATCTATAGAAGTAGGAGTCACACTATGTCTATGCAAAAGTGAGGGACTCCGCTTCCATTAGAATTCGCTGCTAATTTGCTCAGACAATCAGCAAATATGACTGTTCATAGTTCTGCATTTTATACCGCTGTTTTAGTTGATTTTGAGCTATGGTTATGTTAGATAGGCTATTCATTCCATAATCAATTTCAATACTTGAATTGAATACTTGACCTCAAATCACAGTAAGTTTACAAGCATACTCAATTTCTATGATTTCAAATGTTAATACATTGTTTTCCGCATAAATTCAAACTGATATTCGTTCACTGATATATCGATTTCTTCATTTTGCACTGTTAGTAAGTAAGAGTTTTAAAATACTCGCGTTATGGCTGAAGATGACAGACTTGAGCAGAAGATTAAGGCTGTACGTTTATATTCTCTTTCTCAAGATGCTGTTGAGGTTGAAAGACAACTTTTACGTCAATATGGAGAGAATGCAATCGATCGTAGAACGATTGGACGCATCAATAAACAGTTTGATAAAACTGGTAGTGTTCAACCGAAAAAGCCTACCGGTAGACCACGGTCTATCACGACCGATGAAAACAAGGCAGTGTTGGTTGAGCTGCTTGTTGACAATGGTGCCGAGCCTATGTCAAGCCGGAAATTGTCAAATGCCTGTCATCTAAGCCATTCGTCCACTTACAGACTTCTCAAGGAACTGAAGTGCAAGCCGTATATTCCACGCTTGATAAATGAATTGTCCGAAGACGACTTTGATCGCAGAGTTGAAACTTGCGACATCTTACTGGGTATGATGGATAGAGATCCCGAGTTCGCGAATAACATCTTATGGTCTGATGAAACACAATTCAAACTTTCTGGAACAGTCAATCGACACAACTGTGTAATCTGGTCGACACAAAACCCTCAGTGCACTGTTGAAAGTAATGGTCAGGCCCCAGGCGTAATGGTATGGTGTAGCATTCGTTTGAGTGGAGTAGTTGGTCCTGTATTCATCGATGGAAATTTCAACGGTGAGAAATATCTTGACTTGCTTCGTGAACATGTCTTCTCCATCAATGATGACAATATGTGGTTCATGCAAGATGGTTGTCCGGCACATTACGCCACATCAGTCAGGAGACACCTGGACCAGCACTTTAAAGAAAGATGGATTGGTCGTCGAGGTCATGTGGAGTGGGCCCCACGTTCTCCGGACCTTACACCTTGTGATTTTTTTATGGGGCTTCCTCAAAGATAGAGTTTTTGCACGTCGACCTAGGAGTCTTCCAGACTTAAGGAGCTTTATCATCGAAGAAGTTCACAACATAACTCCAGAACTGTGTCATAAAGTTTGCCAGTCCGTTTCTTCCCGATTTCGAGCGTGCATTGCCAAGGAAGGCCAACAGTTTGAACATGATCGATAACTTGTACTTTGACTATGCTCTCATTGTTTTCTTGTTAAATGTCTATTATTTGCTTATACAAGAATAACTTTATCAAAGAAAAAAGGCTTTTTCATTTCCCGATTTAGTGGTTAAAATGATACTGGCCCTTATTATATAAGTTTGCTAAGATCTACAGGTGTACATGAATACATCGGCTATATAACATGTTTACATCAATATGAAGTTTTGCGACTGTCAGGGCACTATTACGATGGTAAATATAGATAAAGATCATGATATAAAAATTTTTATGCAAAGTGCCCAGGATTTCTGAAACACTCTGTAGTTGGAAGTCCTGTTATATAGACTTTGCGTCTCATGTGTCTGTATGTATCAGAGGCTAAACAATGTGATAGGACCTCAATTTCATGCTCAGGGAAGAAAGAACAGCTTAGCGGTTCATCTTAGTGGTTCAAGCGGCAGCGCAGACGACCGTGGACGACGCGCGAACTATGAACGCTCGCCCGCGCGTTTTCATAAACATTTCCCATGTTTTAACAGCATCAGATCAAGTGATTTCTGACTCTTAGTGCAGCGCGTATGTACGCGGGTAGAAGAATAGAATGTCCTTAACCACGGATGTTTGGGGTGTTCCGTAATTACGCGTGAATCACGCGTGGCATGTCACCTAGTGACATTTACTCTCAGCAATTTTTTGACCTTCTTGGATTACATAAAAAAAAATTCGTTAAGATAATGCCATGCATCTTACATTAACATTCTACCCGTTGGAGGGTCAATGAGCCCATAGAAATTTTTTACATCGCTCCGAAGCTATGATGGTTAATAACTACGACTCTAGCTTTTCGTGACGCTTAGTTTCTACGTACTTCTGAAAAAACAATCCAAATTTCATCAATTTTAGCCCATGGAAAATTTTCAAAATGACCTTCATTTAACAACATTTTTTGAAAATCGAGCAGATTTTAGTCAACTTTTTGAAAAATTGAGCGTCTCAGTCAATTCAAATCACTTATCGATCATTTACAAAATACAAATTAAGTTATAATTAACATGTCCATTCATCCACGAGTGCACCCATGGCAATTGCGCAATTGGAATAATAGCAGGATCATAGCCTAGATACAAAATACTTACTATAGATTGATGAGTAGGCCTAATGCTATCAGCTTGTGCTATAAATAGTGGATCACATGCCTCACAATGTTTTTTGACATTGTGATATTTTTTATTTTTCACAATATCACGGTAATGCATAATTTTCTCATGACTAATCATAGATATCTTCATACCAGATGACGCTTGAATGCCGAAAGTATTCTAACCCAATGAAGATGAAAATCATGTCGATTTCTACATCAATCAGCGGACACTAATGCCGTAGTTGGCATTATTGCTCGACGGACAATAAATGACCTTCATTGTACAATAAATATTATCGAAGAATTTATCGCTATATAGCTGTTAAAATTTCATATCGCTCTGTGGTTGTATGCAATTTATTCGTTATATGCAGACATAGAAATAAATTGATTACCTGAAATTGACTAGAATGGAAATTGACTAAAGGTCACGGCACCGCCGGGGAACTAAGTTGGGGCATGAAGAACCAATGAAAAGATTACAATTACTCATGTGACTGATTCTAACCCAATGATACAGCCGTTGACAGGTGTATCTAAATGAAAATGCGTGAGATTTATGTGCCACTATTGTGTATTGCGTGAAGCTTATTTTCCATTCTAGAGGTTTTGTTGTTGTCGATTTCTATGTATGCAGACGTTCGTGTACTTCAGAACATAGAAATAGGACAATTGATATTTACAATGTTTAAGTATGTAGTTATTCTGAAACACATGCCAAATATTTCGATGAACAACGCTATTGATAATGCTAAGATAGCGCTCACCTTGAGATGTCTATAATGAAACATTCGACAACCCATAGAAATCGAATTGTTATCAATGGCAATTATCTACCGAAATTGTCCAAAAAAACTCTACTGTGACAATCAGTCTAATTGACCAGCTTCATTTCATGAAGGAATATGTTATGAAGACGCTAACTTAGCGCTCAATCGAGTAATTCCTTTTTCCTGTGGAAGGACAGTAATGATAAGATGAATAGATGGAAGCGTTATCTTCAAATAATTTTCTAAATGGTTGATTAAAGCATCAGCGTATGACAGCTTGCTGAAACCGTGCAATTCGTCTCCGCCGCGCTATCAAGCAATAAGGTAGTTATCGCACTCCAGGATTCGTCTCGATCTTCGGTCTCGACGAATCCTAGAAGGTGATAATCATCACATATAGTCCGCTGAATTACATTAAAATTGCATGCATTATTGTTCAAAAGAAGCACTGTATGTCAAATCTCTACAGAAATTATACAATAGTCAGAATTTTGGAGCAAAACTTTCTGAGTTATCCATATGAAAAACAAAGATTGTCACTTTAGAATCATTGTTTATTGACATCGCCATAGATTTCATCTTCATTGGGTTAGAATACCAATAATATCCGCTTCTATCCACTCCTCACGGCGTCCGAAGAATCTATGCATTTATGCCCTCTAAAGCGGATACTATTCCTGTATTTGTGATAGCTGATCAAGAAGTCTATGGTACAATGTCAAAACTCGATGACTAAACACTTGATATCAGTGCAAAAAGTAGGGAACTATGAAATTTTATACACCAAATAGATAACATTGACCAGGTAGACAGAGCATAGTGCATATAGAGATATGAAGTTTCAGATTTTTTCTGCACCTAAGCTGAGATTCTAGTAAAATAATTTACACATATTTTCAAAAATCCATGTTTAAGTTATCATTTGTTGTTGTTTGTAAGCTGAAATTATTGAAATAATGTTATTTTTTTAGTTTTTCTACGCACAAAAATTAATGTAATTTGTTAATATATATTTCGCCAATCTGGCCTTGCCAATTGTAATATTGTATTGACAAGGCCAGTTCGGCGAAATATATATTAATAAATTACATTAATTTTTGTGCATAGAAAAAAATAACATTATTTCAATAATTTCAACTTACAAACAACAACAAATAATATCGAAGTTATTCTTTACAAAATCAATCGAAATAACAAAACATGTTTAACAAAATAACAAAATCTGTCTCAATGCGATCAAACATGCTCCAAACATTGTCTCAAAACGTTTTCTTGCAACAGCTGATTAAAACACATCGCTTACCATTCATCCACCATCAATTTCCAATACACTCATAAAATGATTGTCTTAAAAGAAAGTGAAATTCAATTCAAAGCTTCTATTTAAAAAAAGCAGATGCCTCCATTGAAACAAGCATGCTCCAATGGTGCTTTGTAGAGACTTTGGGAGTGTCTGAATCATAGAAACTGAAGCATGATAAGAAATGGCAGAGCAGTCTATTAGTTATTTGCGTAACTAGTGCATGATTGCTTCTTTATAGCATTCCACGAGTTAGATATCCTAAATGCCCGAACCCGTAGGGTGAGAGCCATTTAAATTTGACGAGTTAGAATGCTGTGATGAAGCAATCCAATGCACGAGTTGCATAGAGAATTTATTTGCCGACGTGCTATGATGATCAAGGACAGATTGTGATTGATGTCTATGATCATCGAGAGTAATTGAATAGAAAATTTAGATTCATCAATCGTGAAAATATCTATTCAGAGATCTAGTCTAAACTGAATCAGAAAAAGAGCACTCATGATTGGCATAGATGACGCTCTTTCCCGTGCATTGGAGTAAATATTATTTCCGCGCGGGCGATAATCTGCTTTACAGGTCAAATAAAGCGATAGGATATCTACAATGCATGCACGGAGACAAATAAGTGATAGTTATCCCTTTATATAGTGCGATAACTACCTTATTGCTTCACAGCGCGGCGGAGACAAATTGCACGGTTTCAGCACGCTGTCATTCATAGGAGGATAGATAAATGCGATTGATAAAAGATCGATATCTATGGCTTAAAATATGGCTATCATAATGGCATAAAATAACAATGTAATGGCTTACCAATCGCTTCATTATAGAAAGCTCAAACTGAACGCCACCTTAGCATTATAATATTTGGCAAGTGTTTCAGAATAGATCCATTCTTAAGCATTGTAAATATCAATTGTTCTACTTCTATGTCCTGAAATATACAACGAACACATTGCATACAATCACAGTGCGATAAGAAATTTCAACAGCTATGTAGCGATAAATTCTTCGATAATACGAGGGGCGTACCAAAGTTCGTGATGTTTGTCTCTCCTATCTATAGACGTCCATTTTGGCGCAAGTGCATATCTAAATATTATTTTATAGTTCTGATAATTGCTTTCCACAAGAAAAACATTTAATTTCCAATTGTACAAATATTTATTGACAAAATTAAGGGTGTATCAAAACTCTTTTTTCGATTTGGTCACCTTAAATTTCGATACATTTTTCCCATTTCTTCTCTAGTTTCTTCATTCCTTCTTCAAGCCAATCTTGCGGAAATTTCCCGAATGAAGCTTTCGGTACTCTCTTTATCTCTTTCACCATTGAATCGAATACCCCCGATTGAATACTTTATCGGACCGAAGAGATGGATGTCACTAGAGGTCAAGTCAGGGAATACAGTGGGCGAGGAAGCAGCTACCACTTCAGCTGCTTGATTGTGGTAATCGTTTTCGCCCCTTGGTCCCCTGCGTTATGCTGCAGACATGAAGGACGTCGCGTAATCTTTTCCTGTCTTTTTTACGGCAAAAAGCTTGCGCACGATCTATGAGGGGCTGCTGTATTATTCGGGATTGATTGTGTGATCAGAAGGGCAGTAGTCAACATGAATCAAACTTTCGCAATCGCAAAAGACTGTCACCTGGAACTTGCCCTGCAGAAGAAGATGCTGTCTTGGTGTGATCCGGTGGCTGCTCACCTCGCATTATCCATTCCATTCATTTTTCTTTTCGTCTCTATTATGGCATGAAGTTTGGCAGCGGAGTTCCATCAACCGTGATGAATCTCCTCCAAAACCCTTCGTCATGGTCTTCCAGAAGACCAAGAACAACAGAGGAGTTGACCCGAGCGCCTTTCTGTTCTGCAGTCAGCAGCCTTGGTACCCAACGAGCCGAAACATCGGACAACTCAAGGCGGTCATGGAAGATATGCTCATGAGTTCCCACGTAACAGCAGGGCAGACTTTTCCTCCAGTTCATCAAATGTTGGGCGTCTGTGAGACTGGATCAGCTGCCAAATCAAATCTTCATTTTCTTCGCTGGCTTGAATGGATGGATGGCCACACCGCTCACCGTCTTCCAACGACTTCCGTCCCTCTTGGAACATTTGCTTGATGGTCGATCTTGCAGGAGCATTGTCTCGAAGACTGTTTTTAGACGCTCAGCCGATCGGGTTGGTGTTTCCCGTTTCCTTGGACAGAAAGAGCAGACAAGATCTCCTCTTACGATTTGTGAAGTCCGTCATGCTGACAAAATTAAAATTGCTTCATTAGTTACCGGCTTCAGTTCGTGTCTCTGTAGCTTACTGATCAACCGACAATACCTCACAGGCAATGCACATGATTGATACATGACAACGATCAATGATCAAAGAAAAAATTGAATTAAAACCACAGTAATCAAACGTCACGGACTTTTGGTACGCTCTTCGTATTTATTGCACGACGAGGGTCATTTATATCGTCCGTCGAGTAATAGAAGTATTTTAATGCATTTGGAAAAGTGTCTAGAAACAACAATTACAGTGATGATCATAGAAAGTGGAACACCTAAATTTTGTCTCATTTAATGAAATTTCGTCAATTACAGATTCAAATTTGGCAGATAAATGAAAAAAAAAGGTTGAAATTATTTTTTTTGTTGTTCAGTGGCTCTGTAGAGCCAGTTGGCCCTTAAAATGGCCCATGTTACGTTCCCTGGTGGTCACTAATATTTCGTACCCTCGCAAGAAAGTTCAATCACTTGTCGAATCCGGAAGGGCATACTTTTGATCAAGCGGTTGATTATTTCTTGATCTAAACCCTCCCCCTCTTGCCTTAGCAAAGCTTCAAGTCGAGGAAGACCATCTCCAGGAAGAATTGATCGCCTCACACGGCTCTTCACTAAACTGCAGACATTTTCAATTGGATTGAGGTCTGGTGAGCAAGCGGGCCATTTCAAAGTTCGTATGTCGACTTGAGCTTTGAATGAACTAGTCACTCACACAACTCCTGTGACAAGTGGCGTTGTCGTCCATGAAAATCCAGTCGGAGGAAGGATCACCCACTTGAGAGGACAATGGAAGAATGTGCCTTTGCAAAACGTTCGCATATCAATCGGAATTCATGTTATCCCTTTGGATATGGAGTTCAGTTCAGTCATTCATTCAGATCGCTGCCCAAATCATCAATCCTCCACTTCCATAATTCACAGGCAATGTCAAATGACCAGGAATTGAGTCATCTGACTTCATCCAAACTCTCAAACGGCCATCGTGACAGCTGAGACCGACAGAGGCTTCACCATACTCCAAACTACTCAATTCCATTGAGAATGCTAGTGGCAATGTCGCATCGCCTAATTCAACCTCAAGCTCTAGTGGTTGGCGGTCTCTTACGGCTTTTGAAGTTTCACTTTTCAGATGACGTCTCACCTTCACGTCAGAAACCCGTCGGCTGCCGAAGGGAACGCCTCAACTCGGCTGAGGACAAATATGAATAGCTTCTAAACCAAGCGAATAATCATCCAATCTGTTCGAAAGCCTGTCTTTCTTCTCCGACCAGATCCAACATTTCTGGACAGAGAGAAAAAATTAGTTTTCCGCCTGTGGACGGTGGTCTTTGGGATGCCTACTTTTTGGCTAACTAGCCGTTCAGACTGTCCATCTGACAAAAGGGCAGACAGAGACTTTGCCTTCAAAAGCACTTTAACAAGATTCGAATCAGTGTCGTCATGACATAAGATGAATTTAAAACCCAATGAAACTTTTATTTACAACTTATCTGGGTCAACCACAGAATTAGATTGTTTAATCGTATCACTTTGCTAGAAGTGCAAACTGATTCAAACAGATGGCACATGCAGGAACTTAATAAGTGGGCAAAAAGAAATTTTTAATACCTTGCAGAGATAGAAAAAATAGTCGTCGTAGCTTGTGGGGTTGCTCTGAATTCCTTCAAAGTGCTCCGATCGCCACGACTCCTTCAGATTCGAAGAATTCAGATCATTGCGCAAAAGTTTTTTCGATAATGTTGGGTCCTCCGACCATTTCAAAAAAAGTTAGCAGGCGCATGAAAAAACGTTCACAAACTTCTCTGTAGAACTTGACATCGTCCGTGTCTCTTTGCTGTGTGATCCGGTTGATAACAGTCACTGGAACTTATCACAATTTGGCGTGCTTAATGTTGAACTGGTTGCTCATTGTTCGATTGCTATGTTATATAGTCAGGAGATTGTGCCATTTTATTTACGCTACATGTTCCAATGTTTCCCTTCTAGTCAAACGGAAGAAGAGACGACCTGTCTAATTTTGTGTTCGAATCAGTGTCATCATGACATAAGATGAATTTAAAACCCAATGAAACTTTTATTTACAACTTATCTGGGTCAACACTTTGATCTGGCTATGCAGACGTCTAGACACCATAGATATTGAAATCCTGAAACTGACCTTTTTAGTACCAGAAGATGTAAAGAACTTTTCAACAATCAGCATAAGCAGAAAATTATGCAATGAATTTGTGATACCATAACTTCTCTTACAGTACACCGATTTCGACGATCAATACATCAAAAGAATGCTCAGAGAAAGCCGTTTCACCTTGTGTCTGATTAATTGTCATGCTCACATGTTTTCACACTGAAAATTTGAGATTTCTAGTAGTAGCGATGTTTTTGACCTCTGTCCACCTTAAACAATGACAGATACCAATGTACAATTGCTCATTGAAAAGCTGATAGCGTAAGCTCTTGAATGGTGTGTAGCTTATCAATGTAAAATGCGATTGAAAGGCTGGAGAAGCAATTGAAGTTTGACACAAACTAGGTTCTCCATTTTTTATGATAAACTCTGTAGTTGTAATGGCGGTCATTATCAACTGACAAACATTAATAAACCAGCACATGCAAGCTCAAAATTCTTCACGATGCGATCGTCTGTCAACGCAAATCCAGTCCTTTTAAGGACTAATTTCATTTTATTTTCAGTATGTATTACATTATTCGTTTGCACTAATTTTTTTGTTGCAGTCTACTCATTTATTTTACACTAGTTTCTTGTGACTCAATTTTATTCATTTATTTATTCAGATTTTGATTTTTTTACCTAATAATTTTCATTTGTGCTGTTTATTTCCTTCCTTTTTTAATTAATTAATTTTTTCATTCATTCAATTTTTTTTCCTTATTACTATTATTATTTTTCTTTTGTTACAATTTCAATATTCCATTACAGTAGTACTTCACTAATCAATTTCAGCAGTTAATCTTTCAGAATTTATTACCCATCACTTTCCTTTTTTCTGTATTTTAATTGTTAGCACGATCTACACTTTGATAATTTCTTGGTTAGCTTATTTTCTATATTAAGTTAGGTAACAACGTGAATAATGATCTCCTTTCCCATCTGCAGTGAAATAAGTGATTGATAGCATCTTCCGTCGTATGCAGATTACGATTGTCATAATCGTTTGCGGATTAAGGCTAGATATGATGGGACACAGACCGGTCCTCTTGAGAGATAGATTAAATTTCATGAATAGTTAGACACCAATTGGTCCATTTATAACAAGTCTAGTTCCTTATTTCATTTTCTTCATGGAATAGTTCCAGGTGAGACGTTGTAGGTCGATTCTAGCAAGTTCAGTACCCATACTGTAGTTTCACATGTATTTTATTTTCTTTTTTTTCTTTTCTTCAAAGTTCATTATAAATTTATTCATTACAGTTATATTTTGTACAGTAGGCTTAATCTTAGTTTATTTTATGTAGTTGTAACTGAGATTCCTAGAGGAAGATGATTTTCATTTAAATTGACTGAAATATATCGAACTTTGGATTTTTGAAAATTGTGTGTCTTGGGTCATTGCGAAGATTTTTAAAGAACTCCAGGAAAGGCATGAAATTACTGACATCAGATGTGTTTGTGTGTCAAATAAGCATACTGCAACAATGCTGACATATCTGGTGGTTCTGCACTTAGGACGGAAAATTGTTTATTTTCGAATTATGGTCAAATTTCATAATTATGGCGGCCATTTTGAAAAATTATGTCAATATTTGGATGTATATAACATATTAAAATAATTCGATATTTAAAATCCATCTACTCGCAATTAGTGATGAAAATGTTCCGGAAAATTTTGAAAAACTTGAAAATTTTCGAGGCGGCTACACACTAATAGAATTACGAGTAGTCTAAAATTCTTGATTTCATCATTATTTCGATTAAAGCGATCGTAGCAATGGGAATGCCGTCCGTGGAAAAATGGATCATGCACTTTTTTGGGGCTTGCTTATAGCTTGAAAGTTAAGATGCAGCGTACGTTAATTATAGTGATGCAAATTTTCCAAGTGTTGATGAACATGTGAAGTTTAATAGCACATTGTCCAAACAACATAATACATGAACGACAATATCGGAATTGACATAAAGACTGTAAACTCGTGAGATATTTGGAAACTAAAGATAATTGTGATGAGCAAAAGAATATCTATGATAACATAATTCTATCTCCAGGCGTATAGAAATTGTCCAATATCTTCTTTGAGGACAAACTACATACACATCTTCCACTTCTATTTCAGATAGTTCCACATCGATTTCAGATCTGCCCTAATGAATTTCAAACATTTCCAGATGAATTTATATTCTCCAATTGAATTTAAGATCTTTTCAAAGTTGAGCTTCTGACAGATTTCTGAAATTCAATTCGAGAAATCTGTAATCCATCTTATGTCTGAAATTGATTTGGAAAGGTCTGAAATAAACATGGAAAATATGCATTCGGTTCCAAAAGTTAACAAGCAGGAATGGCGAAGTTTTCCGTCTTTGAATATTACATTGTCTCTTCAAACGACTATAACAAATCTGCAAAATAAGGATTTAAGGTAAAAAACATGAATCACCGAAAACAATTTCAATTTTGAAAAATTTGGAAAATTTTCTGGAAAATTTTTCCCTTTGTATTACTATTCGTGATGAATTAATTGAAATTGTTTTTCAAATATATCGGTAATCAAATATATCGGCATTTAACTATTAATGAACTTTGCCTTCATGAAAATAAATTTTACGGTAGCTTGCAACCTTTGAAAAATGAACGTTGCATAAACTAGCGATGAATTCTCCGGTACAAACTCAATATGAAAACATCATTGTGTTCTTTCTTTTACTGATCACATGATCGGTTTTCAGAAAACATTTACAATCATGTGGATATAGGTGGGTAGTTCGCTGTCCGTTGTGATATAGATGTACTTTTCAAAAACGCAAAACCATCATTTTGTGTCCAATTTAGGGTCATTTTCTTCATGAAATAGGAGACAAAACTTTGACATTATTCTAGGCTACATCATGTGAAATTTCTCTGACTAATTCATTTTGGTAAAAACCGGAATAAGGAATTTGTAATATTCATGCAATTAAATTAAGGAGCGCTACAAATTTGTTGCATGTCCATTTGAACACAGCTGAACAAGCACTCGAAGCACTGATTCCAAGAAGACGACCGTCACACAAAGTAGCAAATGTTGAGAAATCAAGTTAGTTTTAAACATGATATCTATTCTTACCTGTTTGTACTTACCTCCACAGTTACAATTCCATCAAGTCTGGTTTTTCTATGAAGAAGATAATATAACCAATGAAACTGTAAATTCGATTATAATCGTCATTGTTTTGCCGCAAAATTGGATAATTTTCACATAATTCTGTATCATAACTTATAGCTCCTGCATATTTACTGAAATGAAGATTTTCATTCATAATAAAATAAAACACTTATCATCATCGTATTCAGTGATAAACGCATAACAGAATATTTAACAAGTCAAAACAAATACATTTTTGATGCAATACATGTTTCTTCACATGCCACCTTCTGGAGACGTGTGCGATTTGGCGCAGATCATTTCAAAGCAAAACTGGCAAATATATCGGATGATGATGATGATTTTGATGATGATCAAAGTCAATAACAGAATGCATAAAGCAAAAATCCTGCTTCTCTATAATGATTCAGATTGACTACTAAATATCCTGAAGCGAATTAATTGAAAGAAAAGGAAAATTCTCGCAGAGTTTTTGGTGAAGGCTGCTGATGTTGCAATATCCAAAACTCTTGGTTGCATTTGGTGATCATCAGACATCAATCGTATAGTTCAGTTAAAAAAAGAAAAGAAAGTAATCATTTTCCAATATAATTTTCAATCATTGATGCTCCATCATTAAGAAATGTTCGGAAACATTCACTCTACTGATATTATAAGCCCACATACATAACATGAATGCAGTTCGCTATTTTGGGCTCACTTTACTAAATCTGGAACTTTCAGATTATGCAATCGAAGCGTCTCAATCCCCCTCATTGGCACACCTTAAGGTGCGTCATTTTTGCGATAATTATAATAATAATAATAATCAGGCGTATATTGCATCAAATGAAAATCATTGCAAGCACGGTCACAATTACAAAGATATCAAGCATGGTTACAAAAGGAATTTACATACTATAAAACGGCAAAGCAATGAAATGATCAGTGAGCGTTCATTTCTTCTTATTATGTAAGGAACAAGTAAATGGAAAGAATGAGTTAGAACGTCTTGCCGTAGAGATAAACGGGATCACGTGTTGACCGGTCTGCGGGAGAATGGCAGGAACACGATTTCGAAGAGGATGAGTGGAGAGATTGCATTTTGAGAGGAACTTCAAAGCCAAGCTATCACGTGTTGTAGAAATGTCTGGCATGATTGAGCATCTGCAATCTGGATTACAAATTACGCGATGTGCCCTCTTCTTCAAACGATTGAGCTTCTTCATGACAGACGAAGGCAGATTACAGAAGAGAGGGGATGCATACATCATGATCGACTGTATTGTGGAACAATACACTTTCAGCAGTTGTCTTTGAGGGACAAATGGCTTTAAAGCTCGGAGCAAATACAGACGTCGAGACGCCGTTGTAATTACTTTGTTAAAGTGTGCGGTCCGTTTAAGCTGGTCATCCAAAATAACGCCAAGAATACTCAAGCTGGACACAACTTGTATCATGTCGTACGGAGCAACGGAGAATCTACGGACTCGGTTAATCATTAACTGGCGACACTTGTTACGGTTAGGTTCCATCTTATTCGCCAGACACCACGTTTGGATCAAATTCAGGGAGTCGGGGTTGGGAGAGTCTATTGAGCACACTTCAATTAGGGTGATATCATCAGCGTATTTCAAAAGGGAGCTAGTTTGGTTGTCTGCTGCAACATTTAGCGTTCCAATAAACCCAGCGAACATGTAAGGTCCAAGCACCGATCCCTGTGGCACGCCAGATGAGATTGAAATCAATGGACTAGTGTTGCTTCGAATGTTTATTCTTTGACAACGATCGTGCAGGTACGACTTTAGCCAAAGGATATATCCTGGTTCGACATTTGACGCAATGAGAATGTTGAGCAGGCGATGAAACTGTACTCTGTCGAATGCCTTTGCGAAATCCAGGCAAGTCACTCTAACACATGTGGTCTGTTTGTCCTCCATTTGCAGGGTAATTCGATCGTGAATGTCAACGAGGGCACTTGTCGTCGATCCATTAGGTCTGAATGCATGTTTATTTTCACCAAATAAAGGGATAAACTTGTCCTTCATGTTCATCAGAATTATGTGTTCAAACACTTTAGACAGAATAGGTAGAAGAGAGATCTGTCGATAGTCACCAATATTCGGGTTGGATTTCTTCGGCACTGGACATACTAATGCGTTCTTCCAAACTTCAGGATATGTTCGAGTCTTGATGGAGTAGTTCTAGATATCCAACAGTGGTTCACAAATAATGTCCGCATTTTCCCACAGCAGGAGAGCCTATACATAACACGTGACATTTATGCGTTTATTTCCGCCTTGGATGACCGACTTTTGACCGCAAAGACAATTGCATCGTTTTCCGGAAGATCATTGTCGTCATTCACTTACTACTGTCTCCTCTGGAAAATGAAATAAACGCTAGACTGTTGAGACAATATGAGAAGTCCATTGATTTTGCTTGGTTTGGTTTTGTGGTAGTCGCCATTTATGCCAATACCGACCACCGAAAGGCTGTAGCGGAAGCCGAAATTGAAAATGAAGCTGAAATTGAAGATGTGGAGAATGTGAAGGATGCTGATTTTTAGGAAGCAGTAAAAGCTTTGAACAAGGATAAGAAGCGTAATTCAAGCTTTTTGGCGTAATTCAATGCGTACATGACACAATATACGGATTTTATAAATAAAAAGGAAGACCACATGTGATGTTAAATTTAATAGGCACATGTTTCTTCCAGCTCTCCTTCGGATGCAACGCTTGATTGAGGTTGCAACGATACAATTTGACAAAAGTGAACACAATTTGACGAAAATCGATGCATGCGGCGTGACAGATGAAGAAACAGAGGTGACCCAGAACCAAGCAATAATAAAGGCTGTCAAAGACCGGTATCAAGATGACATAGGACAACAGCGACAATAGACAATATACGGAGTCTTTGTCCGCCGACGTCGTCGCCGCCACTGGGTTTGCTACTGAAAAGTAAGTTTCATTGTGGGGGGAGTTTTTTCAGAAGAACAGCCACCCAATATTCTGTAAACCGAAGACTGCTGTAAAGCGTAGATTTCGAAATCTGGCTGACTTTGACAACAAAAGCGAAGAGTGACACAATGTACGAAAGCATCCATTGTTCGTGTTCATTCGCTGCGAAATTGATTGGCTCTCCTATTGGGCGAGACTTTGTGCATTCGTGTCCAGCTTGACTTATCTAATAGGAAAGCAATTTGTCTTCGTAGCTTTCTCGTTTTGCGTCGGTTTAGTAAATAGCAGTAATTGAGAGTACAGTATAAAACAATAAATAGACAATAAAGACATAATTTTTAAAGACATTTTGCCTTTTACCGTACGTCTTTTTAACGAACTAACATGAAATTTTATCTGCTACACATTTATTTCGAACAATACTTATATTCCATTATAAACGAAAGACAGTGTGATTCGTGAAATGTAACAGAATCTGTATGTATGCTCTTACCTTTTGATTCCCCATTCAAGAAATACAACACTTATTATTGACACCAAAGGTCTGTCGTAGTTCATTGAATATCGAAAGAGAATGACAGCTATGAAGTCAATACAAGACACCAACACCCTTGATTCCCCGACCGCACTCGCCTGACCTAGGAATCGAACAGAAGTCCGCGGTTAAGACGAGCTCGCACCTTCTTCACTAGGCCACGCTCAATGAACCACGACAGACCTTTGTTGTCAATCTATACTGTGACGTAGTCGTATGACATGCTGATATGCTGTCTCGCTACAATATGAACGCTGTTAGCGTTCTGTCAATAATAATAGGACAATATGCTGTCGATATCACTTAGAGATGACTTCCGCCTTCACTCGCATTCCTTTTGAACCGTCAGCGTGGCCTAGTGAAGAAGGTGCGAGCTCGTCTCCACCGCGGACTTCTGTTTGATTCCTAGGTCAGGCGAGTGCGGTCGGGGAATCAAGGGTGTTGGTGTCTTGTATTGACTTGATAGCTGTCATTCTCTTTCGATATTCAAAACTTATTATTATTATTACTTTTATGGATTCACTAAATTAATTTTTGCTTCATATTTATTTTTCGCATCAGGTTATTAAAACATCAACGAGTATATTACAAGTACAGTGTATGTTCAAATATTGACTTTGGTATGCAAGTCTCGACTACACATGTACAATAGTCAGTCACCAGTTGATGATTGACTGCTAATAAGGACCACCACGTGTGCCGACCACCGAGCAAGCAAACATTGCAGCAATGAGCACAGTTGCATCACCTACCGCGGCCGAATCAATCGGGAGGTCACACCTCAACATTGGGAGGTCTGATGGGCAATGAGTCTGAGGAGAATGGCTCAGAATCATCTGATCGCTTGAAGGACGTAGGTGGAGTTGACTCAACCGCCCAGGAGAAGATTAATAAAGTGAGAAGTTTGATGAAATTCCTGACCGATATAATGAATATACTCGTATGATATATAATCTTTGAAATAAATAGCTGCAAATTCTTCAAGCTAAAATGTTTGAGAAATTGGATTTGAGTTGCGCATCGAATATGGCATCAATCTGTCACAATTTAAGATCTTAAAGCGATGCTACAGCAAATACTATCTCCTGCTGCACAAAATGCTGCAAATAAAGCTTAAAAAAGACTTACATCAATAGACAGAGTGAGTCAGTGAGAACGAGACTTCCTGAGTAATATTTTCCTACTTCTCATTTTCTTAAGTCTAGAGGTCGCAATTTCTATTTGCCTTGTTTATTGAGTCTTAAGATATCTATTGACTTTCTGTACCGTAGTATCTGTTCATTTAGGATTGCATGCGCTCTATAGCCTACTATCGTTTATATGTTTTTGTAGTTTGAATCTAATGCAGGAATTAGAGTGCATTATCGCATTCCGAGAAGCACTGTAGGCTTCTTTTTGATTCCACTGCAAAATGCCAGCAACTCTGTCAGAGATAGACCATTGCCACTATAGAGATAAATCATGCTATTTGAAACAGAATTTTAGCATCCTGCCCAATCCTAGAGCAGCAGTAGTATAGATGCTGAGGCTCTGTGTCAGCTGTATGCGTTGCATTTGCTCACATTCTCCTTCAAAGTGCTGCCTTCTTTGATACAGTCGCATTGAGATGATGTCAAGATCAGGAATCCAACCCACTTGACATCAGCCGCGCAGATCAATGCACATTCGAGAATTACCGAATGCACAGCATTCACAAGGGGACAATACAATAGTCATGTGTGTTCATTCGCGAGAAAAATGGATGAGACTGATTTTGCGTCAATGATTGAAATTCGCCGAAGCTTGACCACAGAAGTATGTATAGAAGATCATGGAGGTGGTAAAATGAAGCCATGAATGCAGCTCAGCTTTGAATGAGGTGTTGTAGAACAATCTGACGAAATTGAAAAAAACTGATACTATAGGCCCTATACCGATAATAGAGCCATAGAAATCTGACAATATGCACTGATTCCGAGTGGCTCAATCGAGCGCGTTCAGTGATAACAATAGAAGTGTGAATGTCGGAGATCAAAGCAGTTTCTCTCATTCCCACCTGTTGACACCACAGAATTAGATTGTTTAATCGTATCACTTTGCTAGAAGTGCAAACTGATTCAAACAGATGGCACATGTAGGAACTTATTAAGTGGGCAAAAGGAAATTTTCAATACCTTACAGAGATAGGAAAAATAGTCGTGCGTCGCTTGCGGATTGCTCTGAATTCCTTCAAAATGCTCCGATCGCCACGTCTCCTTCAGATTCGAAGAATTCAGATCTTTGCGCAAAAGTTTTCTCGATCATGTTGGGCAGTCCGATCATTATTGAAAAAGTTAGCAGGCGCACGAAAAAACGTTCACAAACTTCTCCGTAGAACTTGACATCGTCTGTGTCTCTTTGCTGTGTGATCCGGTTGATAACAGTCACTGAAACTTTGCACAATTTGGCGTGTTTAATGTTGAACTGGCTGCTGATTGTTCGATTGCTTTGGTACTTAGTAAGGAGGTTGTGCCATTTCATTTGCGTTACATGTTCCAATGCTTCCCTTCTAGTCAAACAGAACAAGAGACGAGCTGTCTAATTCTGTGGTTGACACTTAACATTTAGAGAATATAAAACATCAAAATTAAGACTATACTTTGCTTATGAACAGTTGTTAGAAAGTTTATTAGTACATGAAATGGAACTCATTTTAATCGACGTCATCTTCCAATGTTCAATGTGACATCAAAATGGACTAATTTCGAAAGTTAAGAAAAAATAATGCATCTTTATCAGTAAGTATAAACGATGACGTCTATGTGGTTTGTACTGTTTGACGTCTTACTTCGAATACACAATACAACGCGAATTTCAGCAGTGACATTCAAACCACGAACTTGCAGTTTAAAAGATATATCTAGAAATTTTAGAATTTTAGAGAGAGGGAGAGAGGGAGAGAGAGAGAGAGAGGGAGAGAGAGACAGAGTGAGAGAGAGATAGAGAGAAAGAGAGAGAGAAAGAGGGAGGGATAGAGAGAAAAAATGAAAGTTTAAGTTAAAGTAAATAATACACAGCAATGTAAGAGTTTTATATAACTACTTTGATGTAGCAAGAAAGCTATTGGAAAAGAATTTTGTCTACGACTTGTGCGACAAAATGGAGTCTAACACGTCTGACGGATTGCGTCCGTCTAAATATATTCAAAGGATGACATGGATCTCTTGAATTCATGTACAACGACTCAAATGCTCTTAACCTTTTGACAGACATTCGAACATATACATCCGGGTTTGCAAATTGTTTTCTTACAACGTATACGAGACAGCATAGATTTCGTTTCAGATAACAGAACTCCAAAAAGGATAGTAAACTCTCCACAATCATCGTGAGATAGGGTATATTTTAGAGACGAGTAAAAACAAATGTTTTGAACATTTGCGCTCAATCTCTTTAGAATTAAACTCCAGGATATATCTTGGTCCCATGTGAAACCGAGTATTTTCGCGCTCTTGACAACACTAAACGATAAATTAGAAAAAACATCGTTACAAGTGAAAATCTTCTTTCCAAAAATTATAATTTTTGTTTTCGCCGCATTAAGAAGAGGATCAATATTCTCGGACCATTTGTGAATGTTTGAAATTTCTTCCATAACACGAAGTTTCGAATCTTGTTCATCTTTTGAAATATGAATGAGAATATTCAAATCATCCGCATACTGAATATACTTCGTGAGAGAATGCCTTGGTATGATATCATGACAATAAAGAAGGAACAAAAAACGGACCTAACAAAGATCCCTGAGGACAACCATTGCTTACAAACACTGGATCACTTAAGATATATCACGACGTTTTACACTTTGATAGCAGGATCCTTTAGATACGAATAAATCCACTGAATAAAACCATGAGGGAAATCCAATTTATACAATTTATCTACCAAAATATCATGTCGACCCTATCAAAAGCACATGAAATATCGCATGTGATTAACAAAGCCGCAGTAGCATCGTTAGCATCTAATATTTGGGTCAGGTAATTATACAAAGTAATCAATGCACAGGTAGAATCAGATATCGGTTTGTACGCGAATTGAAAAGGCGGAGTGCATTTGGCAATATACGAGTATGAATGCGTATGTGACAAAATATGTTTTTCGAGGATTACATGGTACATTGGAAATAGTGATAGGCACAGAGTTAAATATTTTGTTTATCTGCTTCGGTTTGCTAGAAGTGTGATTAATTCGAAAGCGGCGGCACATCGAGGAACCTATTAAGTGGGCAGAAAGGAATTCCTAATACTTTACAGAGATAGGAAAAAAGTCGTGCGTCGCTTGTGGATTAATGTGAGTTCCACCAAAGTGCTTCGATTGCCAAAATTCCTTCAGATTCGAAGAATTCAGATCATTGCGCACAAGGTTTCTCCATAATGTTGATCGATCCGATCATTATTTAAAAAAATAGCAGGCGCACGAAAATTAGTTCATTTGATGATTTCACATCCTCTCCTCGGCATTTCTCACTGTATAGTGCATACATTGAATCGAATCTTAGCGAATATGTGTGTTTTGGTGTGTGCGAAGTGATATCACAGCACGCCTCTCTCACTGGCTCTGGTGTCCTCTGCTGACAGCTTATTGTTTGCCATTTCCAATAACAAGCGATACACGAATTATCCATTCGAGAAGGAGCAAGTTGTCTAATTCTGTGATGTACCATTTCGATATTAAGGGTAGATGAAATTATTCCTTTCTATGAAACCGAAGCGCGCGCAGATGAATCTAATTCTGTGGTGATAGGTCATAGATTTTCTATACACACTTTACCCTTTTCATAGGCACGGACGCTACATTACATGACTTAAAAGATGATGGCACAACACGATGCAAAACAGATGCATTAATGATATGACAAAATGGCTCAGAAATAAACGGTGCGGCAATCTTTTACAAACGATTGGGAACTCCATCTGGTCTTGTAGCTTTGCGTAGAGACAATTTATCTACGAGATGAAGAATATCCATTGGGACGGATACATGTCAGCAGTCATCATCAAAACTGAATTCAAATTCCCTGTGCTCACTAAAATTGTCAATAAATCGTTGAATCATCTCCTTTGCATCAACAGCAGCATCAGGATATTGAGCAATCAATTTCGCCTCTATAGTGAGAAACAATTTGCCAAATGTCCTTTGAAGATTGTTTAGATTTTTGAACCCAATTGTCTTTACAACGTTGAATAATTTCCTTGCATTTAAGTTTCATGCGATTGTATTTTTGAAAATCTCGATTTCAACCATTTAAATCTCTTATCACCAATTTTTCAACCACTTAACAATTCCACACGTGTATTGATTGAGCTGCCAATTGTGATTGCTCTTACAGAGAATTTGAAGCGTTAATTAACCCTGCGAATTCTTAAACATATCCCTCAAAATCTGTCTTTGTCTTTCGCAGGTCCCTCAAATATCACTAAAGTTATCAACAACATTATTGCTTCTATTTTCACTAGTGCGAAATTACATGTACCTGCACTGTCCTTGACGGCTCAACAGTGCCGCTTTTCATCGATAGTCTCTTTCAAGACTGAATTGGACATCTGAAGAACATTACTTCTAAAATTTCTGGTATAATAAGTTGAATTTATTTATTAAGTGAATAGCATTTGATACCATAAAATGATCAATTTTTCCGTAGCAGTATATTTTTGATAATCGATTAGCTTAGATTTAATGGAGAAGATAAATACAAAATACATGAAAAAATTCAAAAATCCGAAGCCGATGATCAAAAAGTCGGTCGGTTTCGGCTTATTGAAAACCGAGGTTTTACTTCGGTTTTCGGCTAGCCACCAAACACGTAGTAGGGCCTAATTGTAAAAGATTACCAAACATCCAACAGATTTCTGTGTGTCACCTCAGACAGTGACCTTCTTAGTTCGTCATATTGCAATATATTTTTCCTGTTGACACTCGAGCCATACTGGGGTGTTTTGACAAACTCGCTTATTTCCGAAACTAAAAGTCCATAATATTCAGCATTACTGTTAGTGCTATAAATAGCAATTTGAAATTTAAACGTAAATAGTGTCTTTTCAGGTATGATTGCATTTCTCTATCTTTGCAAATGTCTCGTTCCAATGACTTATTCGTTATAAAGACAAGCTTATGATGCGTTCCGAATGCAATATTTCGAATAGAGATGTGTATTTTGCATTATTTTGTGGGCTTCATGTCACGACAACTCAGATTCGGATTAGCATCTACATGTACAAGTAGGCCTATACTATATATGTATATTACATACACATGTACTCATTTTGGGAGATAAAATGAGTGTGCATGTTAACAATCTTGAATTGCACATGCATAAATATTATCTAAATTAAATTATGCAGAAAAATTTGTATCAATAATTAATGATACTCTAAATGAAAACCATCAATTTTCTAACAAGTACTTTTAAAAATGACCTTCAGTCAATTTTGCCCAAATTTTTTTAAAAAGCTAAGATGATCAATATTATGACCCAAACGGATATTGATATAATCATTGGCGTCGCGTGCTCCCAGACCATAGGCCTTCACTCGGCATTGGAATACTATATCTATACCAGACATTTTTTATGTTACAACATTAATTTTCATAAAAGCTGAATTTTTGATAACAATTTCCCGAACACTTTTTAAGGCCAAGTGAATGTGCACATGAGAAGTGATTTGCTCATGTCTCTTAACCGCCTTACTCAAGGAGCTGGGATTACTATATCCCCTCTCTGTCCAGACCACATTTTCTCAAGAAAAAGGAGGCAAGGTCAACAGTTTCTTGCGTTTCTCGCGGCCGGTCAGCCGCTCACATGTTTGAAATTTTGATGCATTAAAATGTCTTCTGTATTTCTTATTTCTTTCTCTGTGAGTACTTTCAATTTTTACATCAGGTGTTGGTCTACCTTGCTTGACGACTGTCATCTTTTCAGTATATTCCCTTCGGACGAAAGGCGTGGTTATGATCTCACCTGCAGTACTAAACATAGTGTCACATCAATCACGTGAAAACAAATTATGGAATTCTACCGAATCTGGGTGTTCGAGTCAGATGCATTACTCTGCATTCATTGGAGAACGCTCATCATCATCTGATCGCAGTCTTGTCTGAACGTCATCCATCTGCTACTGTTGACGTAGTGGCCTCTCTGACATAAAGCGAATCCAGGAACAATTGAGTTGCGCTTCCCTTACTATATTTAGATACCGCGCCTCGATCAAGAATCGTGCAGAATTTCATTGCAAAAATTGGAGAAGGCAACGCATCATGTCTATCGGAAAAACCAATATTGGCGCGGGCGCGTGCGCTTACTGCCTCACACGGACACAACTCTCTTTCGCTCTGTCTGAACATCAATGCTCCGTCTGAACACACGACTAGCATGTGTGTCCAATTATTCGAGGAAAACAGCTGTGATTCGAGCACGTGCTGCAAAACTGAGCACTCTGAGGTTGAGCGTCTGACTTAGAGACGGAAAGCTGTGCACAGCTATCACGAGAAGCTATCGAATTTAAATGAATGATGACACTTTTCATTTTTATAATTGTTGGAAAATTATTTTTGAGGATGCGCCGAAGGCCTCGCAGGTATGGAGAAGACGCCACTGGATATAGCATTGAAACAATACGTATATCTATATTCCGCCTCCGCAGAAAAGCTTTAAAAAGTCAACAAATTTTAAGTTTTGATAAAGTTTCTCTGACGAACGATAGAAGTTCCGAAATGAACAATTTCATCACTGACGGAGTGCCGATGCTGCAAAATGTAAATTTGACATTTCTTATAATTATCACTTTGATGGCAATGTTATTAAAAAAGTTGATGAAATCAAGGATCTCGGGGTTTCTTTTACCAGCAATTTATGCTTCAACCGCCACATTTCTTTCATTGTTACTAAGTCGTTTCGAATGCTTGGCTTTATTAAGCGTGTTACTCATTCTTTCAAAGATACTTGTGTTTTGAAAGTTTTGTATAATTCGTATGTTCGGTCCAACCTGGACTACTGCTCACAAGTATGGTCTCCAAATGCAAAATGTGCTGTGAATAAGATTGAGCGTATTCAAAGAGCTTTCGTCAAGTTCTTATGTTTTCACACTCGCATCATGTACAAAAGTGATAATTACGCTGTATTATGCCATCATTTCCGCTTAACTACGCTCGCGGAGCGCAGGGAGATTTCAGACATTTTGCTATTTCACAAGATTGTCAATAATACAATCAGTTGCAATTATTTGACATCAGCTGTTTGTCTTAAAGTGCCTGGTCGTATTACCCGGAATACTGGTATTTTTACTTCAAAAAGAAAAAGTCGCTTACTCTTACGCAAACATGCTTTCTTCCCGAGGACATTTTTGAGTGTAAACAAATTCAAAGAAATTGACGTTTTCAGTGCATCTCTTTCTACAGTAAAAAGGTTTCTGATAAAACATTTCACATAATTTTCTCGGTTCTTTTTATAAAGTATCTTTTTTCTTATTATCATGTATTTTAGGAAGGTACTTTTACAGTAGATCTGCTTTTTAATGTCTCACCTTTATTCTGGTAATCTGTTGTATTTCATTAGTATTTGAAAAATGCTATGAATTTTACTACTATGTCTTTTATCAAGTATATTTGTTCATACTGTAACATGTTTCAGATACGTGTATATTTTCAGTATCTGGTTTTCTACTGTCTCATTTTGCTTCTGGTAATGTTGTAATCTGTATATCATTCGCATTTGATGACTGTAATTGGCATCCAGCTGTTGTCATCCTTTTGAATAAATACAAATAAATAAATACAAAATGTTTTGTCTGCGACTTGATTTAAAGTGATTCACTGAAATGTCACTTGTCAGGGAATTCTAGTGATATGTCAATTGCGAACTCTCGGCAATTCAATTTGAATTCAGATCTTTTGAGTTTGCATTGATGATGGCGAGCTGACGTATAAGAGTGTGGGACAATGAGCTTAAGACCGAGCCAGAGTGTTGCTGTACCTACGGCAATCAAAATTTTTCGCGTGTCGATATCTCATCAAACAATTGATCCACTGTCAAATGTTCGAGTACTAGGCCCTAGACTGCATCAAAATCCATTATTTATTTCATCTCTAAGATCCGTGTTAAATCGACTATCCTATGTAGTGAAATCATTCAAGATCTGAAATAATTTTACAATAGACAGCCTGAGGAATACACATTGCTTACTAAGTTCATACAAGTTAGAATATAGATTGAAACCGGCCGCCGGCCTTAACGGCCTGTGGTTCAGGCCGGCACAGGCCGGCTTTTACTTTTTTAAGAAATCAGCAAATTTATCACCAAGCAAGATATTTCTTTGAGGAACGTCTTTTGATCACTCAATTAATCCAATTGAACTTTACTATTATTTGATTTAATAGTTTACATCTTTCAGCATATTGGAAAGATTTTCGTTAACAATTACATTTATGTTGATTTTGAATATACCTACAGTCAAACCCTGTTTACTGGGACTGAAAGAGTTCCGAAAAGATACATTTTCTCCTTCCCTCTTATTGATTACCTATATTATCATTTATTAAGATCTAGATTATTACCGATCATAATGTGCATTCAATTAAGACTCCCGCTGAAACATTTAATTAAAATCTGGCATTCCAGCTAGTTCTACATGTGAATGTTATCGTGTATCAACGGGCTGCGCTAGAAAATATCATTGTTTTTCAACGATGAACAAATACGTGACCATTACGTGAGCAAAAGAAGTTCGTTCAAGAACTTGTTGGCCGTACCGTGTACTTATCATATCAATTTTTTAGGATAATCAATAATCAGGCTTATATTTGTTCTCTATTGCTATCAATGAAACGCATTCGCACAAAGAGTCCAATATAAGCATTAATTCTGCTTTTTCATCCCAGTAACGCGCTTTGTATGTTAAGCTTACAAGTGAAAATATTATTCCGCGCAAATCATTTGTCCGTATGCTCAAAGTGTAAATAATCTTGGATCTTGTAGGCCTACTTTGATTTTGAATAATTCTGAAAGGTCAAATATGAGCCTCATCAGCATTTTGGTGAATTGCTAGTGGTGCGAAACTGGCCTGAAATTGGATTGTTGCCCGTCAGTTACCGGCCTGTGCCTGGAAGTTGCCGAGCCGGTCAGTTACCGGCCTGTGCCTGGAAGTTGCCGGCCGCCTGACTGGATCGGCCTGTTTCCATCTCTGGGCTAGAATATTGGATTCTAGAAACTACATCAATGGTTGGGTTTGATTCAACTACATCTGCATGTATAAGTTGCCGGCAACCATTTTTCAACTGTTTAAAGAACAGTTCGCAATATTTATGTCACAAAACATGTGTGCAGACACTCTCAAATTCTGAAACATTTGCATGCTCTTAATGTCTTAGTGATTGACTAAGCAATTTATTCCAGCCTTTTCCATGTTCACATATCTCCGAAATCTGCCCGTCTCTGATGATTTATTTTCCATGTTAATGCGATATTTTAATCTTATTGTAATGCGACAACTAATATCTAGATATTGTAAATAGAAGCATGAGAACAAACTTTTCGTAGTAATGATTACGAGTAGTTCAAATCTTACAAATATAAAGTGAAGAGAGAAATAGAAAAGGTGAAGCAAAACTGGATTACAAAGTTAAAGCAAAGGGCTAATGGTCTATGGAAGACCGCATGAAATTTTAAGAATCCCCGTGATTTGCTCCGTAGAGGACGATGTTAGGTAAATAAATGCAGCGTTTGCTTCAAACTTTGGACAAACCTCAGACTTGTCAAAAATCATTAAAGAAACCAACAACATAGAAACGACTAAAAATTGGAATGTTCATGTGTTATTGGAAAAGACAAGAAAGTTTTTGGAAAGATTAAATTCAAAGAAGGCTCCTGGCTACGATGAGTTTCCTTCGTTTCTTGCTGAGGTTTCAAATGACGTCTCAGTTGGACCACTCTCACATCTTATAGCACTCTCTTTTGAAGTTATTCCTGAAATTACGAAAGCTCCAATTCCTAAAAAGAAAATGCTGATTTCCGTCCTATGTCTGTGCTATCCGTTTTTTCCTGGGTTCTTGAACAATACGTTATTGTTTCTATCAAACCTACACTCATTCAGGCCTATGGTACAAATACATTTGGTTTCGACTCAAATACTGTACCATGCATGCCAATATTTGAATTATTGACTATGTTACATCTTGCTCGGACGATATTCTGTCGTTCGATATGGCTACGGAGTTTGATCGTGTGACACATTCAAGCTTGATACAATCGTTAATTGACGCAAAACTGCCAAATGACTTTCTCCTGTGGTGATGCGATTTTTTGCAAAATCGTAGGCAATACGTATAACATAAAACCCGTTTCAGTACTACTGTTGCAGTACCCTTTGGAATCCCGCAAGGTGGAAAACTGTCACCATTCCTCTTCTGTACACATATGAGCTCATTAGTACCATTTTCTCAATTTTCTGTTATGTCAAAATATGCCGATGACGCGTTGTTATGTCCTCAGTCTCGCTGACCCCAGTACCATTGAAACATCGGGAAAAAGGCTCAAAGTATGTACGTTCAGAAGTGATCAATATCTTAATCTCCATCAAACATCATTTTTGATCCTGGGAGTCATTTACAGTGCGAACTTAACATGGGATACATTTGCCGAATCTTTTTGCAGACGTACTAGTCAAAGAATGTTTATTAGAAAACGCCTGAAGTATTCCTTGTCAAAAACTGAACTATTACTAGTCTACAACGCTGTAGTTTTATCTACCTTCGAGTACAACGCTCCGTTACTTATTGGACAAAATCAGAAAAAATCCGAAAAACTAGAAAAGTAAGCATGCGTTGCCATCGTATTATTTGCTGGTACAGATAGTGATTGTGATAAATTTACACCCTTTTCAACGAGGCAAGAAACACAATCACTGAAGATATTTAAAGATATTTTGCATCCTGACAATCTTCTTCAACATGTTGTCCCAGCAAGTTTGACTCAATCTCGTCTGTCCCATCAGCTGGTCATAGCATACACTGAAACTCACTTTCTCCGTTCATCCTTCATACGAAGTGTACCGTTTTGCATAACAGTATGACGTAGTGTTTTGATTTTTGACTTCAATACTTTTAGATTTTTTGACAATTTGATGAATTACCATGTTCCCTCATGTTCTTAACCTATCTTCAGTCTGTGAAAAGAATCGCATTATAACCGAATGTATTACTTCCGATATGCATGATTCTCATTAGAAATACATTTGACTATCGATATATTGACAATATATAAATATATTCCTCTATCGCATTTCTTGATTTGGAAATTTTCAAACAATCCCCGTCTTCAACTTGCCTCGACTATAAGGTTACTTTTATGGCCAACTCTTGTCATCACCTGTTAACGAGGGCTTCACACCATCCCTCTCACGTTCATGAAGGGGTGATTTATCCTCAACTGCTTCGATTTACAGCTCACTCTTCTAACCTTGAGAATTTTCGTGCTGTTTGTGAGGTGGTTTTTTCCATCTTGAAAGGATCAAGGAATTACTCGATCACTTATTCGTAATTCCTTGAATCGTTGTCTGCACCATTTCGCATTTCATGCTTGATTGTAAACCTGGCTTCTCAAAATGTGGAGGTGCAAGATGTGCTGCTTACAGATTCGCCCGAAATTGTGATATTGTGATTGTGTGTTTCATTATAATAAAGTATTTGGACTATCGTTTTTGTCCAGGTTGGCGATTACCGCAAACACAACAGTCACGTGTCTCGCTGACTCTCTGACTCACGGAATAAAACTTGCCATTTAGTTGTTGTAGTGGTACGGGCCTTGTGATCTCTAGGTCCTAAAATCCTTGCGCATATATTCGCATCTTTGTTAAGAGATCGCATATTTACATAGGACATAGCATACTTACTTACATCTTAAAAGAGAGTCATCCTAAAAGTTCCTGTTTTTTTGTTTAATTCATAAAGTACGTCAGATATTACAACGTATTGATTCTGGTATGTCAGGCTGTGCATATTGATTGAAATTGGAACTGTTAATTGTTGTGACTCGCGATCATTGCTTAGAAATTTAGTGGTTCGCAAGAACATCGCTCATTGTCTGACCGGAGTGTCATTTGATCATTGAAATGAATAGAGAAGAGATGCGAGAAAAAACTTTTGCAAAACTGACATTCGTCAGTCAATCAAATTTCATGTTCTTTTGAATAAGTCGCCAGTAGAAACGCATGGTATCCTACAAGAAGGTTTGCAAGAACATTGTCCTTCGTATGAGACTGTGAGGAAGTGGCACAATAGTTTCTGTGGTGGAACTGTGGACGTTCAAGATGGAGTCAGATCTGGTCGTCCGAGTACCGCTTGTGACGATGTTCATGTTGACCATGTCAGCTCACTACTCGAAGAAGACAACCGTTTAACATGTGAGGAGTCAGCGAACCAGGTGGGCATCAGTTCTTCTTCCATCCACCTCATCCTTACTGAGAAGTTGAAGAAACGGAAAGTGGCTGCCAAGTGGATTCCCCATCTGCTGAACAATCATCAATTGAGTGACTGTGTACGGATTTGCTCTGCTCATCTCCGACGTTTCCGACGGAAAAGGAACAGCTTCTTGCATCGTATCATTGCTGGTGATGACACATGGGCCAGAAGTTTTGAGCCTGAGCTCAAGCGCCAGTAAGCTCAATGGATTGGCCATGACGGGTCATGACGACCCACGTCCAACAAAGGCAATCAGAAGTCCGTCCCGCAGCAAGTCAATGCACATTCCTTTTTTCGACGTTCATGGGCTCCTTATTGACCATGCTGTACCAACTGGCACAACTGTGAACGGAGAATATTACAAATGCTTTATCCGCAATCATCTTCGACCGGCCATCCGTAGAAAAAGACCAGGTTTACTGGAAGAAGGTTCGATAATCCTCCATGACAATGCACCATCTCACACGAAAAGAGACGTGGTGCAACTTCTCAATGATGAGTACGACTGGGAGATCCTTCAGCATCCACCATACTCACCAGATTTATCACCGTGTGACTTTTACTTCTTCCCGTTGATGAAGAACGAACTTCGTGGTCGTCGATTTTCCACCGTGGAAGAAGTCAATCATGAATTTCACCGTGAATGTGTTGCCGGGCATCTGGTGGTTGCAGTGATGGTATTGACGGGCTGGTGAAATGCTGGAAGAAGTGTGTGGACCTGGAAGGACATTATACTGAGCAATGATACCCATGAGTGTTAAATAAAAGTAATTTTGGATTACAGATGCGTATTTTTATTTTTTCATAATGCAATACAGAGAACTTTTAGGATGACCCTCGTACATCTTACATTCCAAATTTTAGTGTCTGTCCACCTCATATCGTAGGTAATAACACAAGCACTGGTAATTGACATGCTCGATACGACAGTGATTACGAAAGGAACTGAAATTGAAGCCAACTGCACATCAAGCCAATGATACGCGACCGTATCTACTGTACATTGCCTGTCATGCCATAAAGATCGAACACCCATCAGCTACGAACACTCTCAGTTTGCTTGATTTTTCTGTAACCATGACCACTTCAAACAACCCTCAATTTGAATTCTACAGAAAGTCAGCAAGAAAGAATATTTTTGTCCATTATAGATCAAATCTATCAACCATAACAAAATCTCAACTGAACGGTGTTCCAGTTTGCAAGTCTACAAAAAACATGAAAATGTATTCGAAAATATTCTCCTCATCAATGAATACCTCACACAAATGATCAAATATTCTTCTAAGAATAACATAAAATTTAAGCGGAAAAATGACAATGAATTTATGTAGGCCTATTTTCCATTTCCTCACATATCTCACAAGTTAGATAACCAATTTATCAAATCTCAACAGATGTAACCACCACGAGACATGTTTCGGCCTGTTGAGCCTCATCAGTCGTGGGTAGGTTTGAACCAGCGACGTTGGAGCCACAGGACGTGCAAGCATACCCTCTAACCACAAGGCCACCGGACCATCTGTTGAGAGCGTGGATTAGCCAGGAAGGCACTGCTTAGATAACCAAATTAAAAGTGTCTTTCGACGAGAAAAAAATAAATGTTCGGCGAACAAGAAAAAGTAGAACACTAAGAAATGCACTCAAAACGAACTCACAACAAGTTCAACGCTGCAACTTTTTCGAATTGTCCTGTGCTTGACTCTAAGAAGTGTAAGAAGAAAAGTGTTTATCAGATCTCTTGCTCTAAATGCTACCAATTTTACATCGGCAGCACTGTGCGACTTTTCCATATTCGCTGCAAAGAGCATATGACAACTGCTGATTCGTCCATCAGAAAACATTTAAACAACTGTCAAACGAACAACATTAGGCCTATAACATCAATTCTAGCACGTGACCACGATGCGAGTAATCTTCGTCTAAGAGAAGCTTTTTACATCAACAAAATAAAACCAACAATTAACAACAAGCATGAACTGAACAGCTACAGAGATTTTCTCTTTTTCTGATACTTAGGATTCAAATTTTAGTTATGTACCACTCACTAACTTCTCAGTCAGGTCATTGTTTTCTATGCTACTGGTACTATGTAACCCAGTACTACCCAGTACTAACCCAATACTACCCAGTACTACCTGCCTCATACATATCTCTATTAGCCATCTCCTGTATCATCCCTTCCATGTCGTATTTTTATGATATCATTGTACAAACAATTTTGAATCTTATGTTTAAGTCAATGTTAAAATTCCTTTTCGCCTGAAGATGATCACTGATTCGTGATTGAAATTAATAGCTGTATAAAATAAATAAAACAACATCAAATTATTCTTGACTCTTCCCTATCAACAAAATATGCTCTTTAGTCAGGACATTTTCAAATAAGCCATAAATGGAGTAGACGATCCCATAGCCTTTTCCCAGACCCTCAGAAATCTACGAATTTTTTAACTAACTTCAACGAATTTGAAAAAACTGCATCAGACCGAAAAATCGGGCCTCGTGCCAACTCTGCACTTGCCGAACTCTGTCATATTCAAATGACTGGTAATTCCCTGTGGGAACGCATCTTGCTAATATCAACAGATTATCTGGCGAGGTAGCGATTTTGTGGATAATCTTTTTAAAGGTTCATTTTCGTGTTAAAAAAACTATCTCCACATGTGAAAATGGTGATCATCTATCCAAAAACATGTGTCGTAGTGGTCGTACAAATCGTGGATATTGTATCAACTAATTAGTGGTAAGTAGTAATGTTCGTATATTACCTTTACATGAAAATATATTGTATACTCAGTCTGATCTGATAAAAAGGGATCTTCTTTAATTCACGAAGGCTTAAAGTAAATAAAGTATTTATCTTCCATAAATGTCGCAGTAAATACTATTAAAAATATTCAAATATTTGTCATCGTTGTAAATTATTGAATGTCAAGAGATGTTATGAAAATTGATATAAGCGGATTCTCTATATTCTTATCATTATCATAAATTGATAGTCTGCACTTATTTCTTAGATAGGTTAGCCATATGTGGGTGATGGTGAGGAGGTGAGGGAGAAAATAGAGCCTCGGTTGTAGAGGCGGATTACTAAAGAAAATAAGAGAGAAAGTCCAAAGTAGAAGGTGGCATACAGAGCGCGAATTCGCGAATTGTCGACGGCGAACTAATCCAGCGAATATGCTAAAAATTATTAATGAACTATTGCATGATAATATGTAGCTGATTATCTGCCAGCTTTTCGCCAGATTCGTTCCCAACAAGTCCGTTATTACAAGTCCTTTCATGCCCTGCATTAGGCTATGAAATAGTTGCGTTCTTGTGCATCAGCACTGATTGACCAGCAAGATTTGACCGTCATCAATTGAAAGATACTGATAAGTAGCGAGTACGCTGTAAATCATAATGTGACAGATATGTGACGTAAAATGTGACAGATTCCATCGTGTCACATTTTGGAAGATGTGTCACATGTATGTGACAGATCTGTCACATTGCGGCACATTATGTCAGTGGCATTCGTCTAGTTGATCTGTCACATATTCCGTCACATGATTTGCAGTGTAGGTCACGTGACTTTTCAACTTAGCTGACAATCATCTCAACTATTTCACCACCTTCTGAACAACTTGACTGACCTGCTATCATACTGGTAACGTAAAGAGAAGCTGCATAAAAATTGAATCTTCTTTGTACGCAAAAAGGTGAATTTTCTAAAATTTTAATCGCGTCAAGATATCAATGGCACTAGCTGTACATCCTCATCACGAGCCAGAGGCGTCTTCTCCGTGTCTGCGAGGCTTTCGGCGCATACTCAAAAATAATTTGCCAACATTTATAGAAATGAAGTGTCATCATTCACCAGATTTCATTTTAATTTCATAGCTTCTCGTAACAGCTGTATAGTGTGCACAGCTTTCGTCTCAATAGCAGAAGCTCGGAGTGAACATTTTTGCCGCGCATGCCTGAGTCACACCTGCTTTCTTCGAACAATCAAACACACACCCTAGTGATGTGTTCAGACGGAGCATTGATGTTCATAGAGCGCACACCCCCATGACTTGGCACGCGCACCAATCTCGGCTTTCCACCGATAAACATAATGCTTTGCCTTCTCCAATTTTTGCAATGAAATTCTACTTGTCTCATTCGCATAATCTGCAATTGTTGATCGATGAGCGGTACCTAAATATAGAAAAGGAGACGCAACACAATTGTCAGTGTCTTCGTTGCCCTTCAGAGAGGTCACTCATTAACTAACAGCAGATGATGACGTTCAGGCAAGACTACGACCAGATGATGAGCGTTCGCCAATGAGTCCAGAGTAATGCATCTGCTTCGAAACAGAATTCGGTGGGATTCCATAATTTGTTTTCACGTGATTGATGTGACGCTATGTTTAGTACTGCAGATGAGCTCATAATCACGCCTTTCGTTCGAAGGGAATATGCTGAAAAGATGACACACGTCAAGCAAGGTAGGCCAACACCTAAATTAAAAATTGAAAACATTCACAGCGAAAGAAAAAAGGAATATACAAGACAGCATTTTTAATGCATCAAAATTTCAAACGTTTGAGTGGATTCCGGCTGTTTCGAAACGCAATAAACTCCGCTCATTTTCCGCTCACACCTCCTTTTGTTAATTTACATGCGACATATCAGGCAATTGGACATCAAGTGAACTTGATTTCAGCTCACTAAGACACTTATACATGAGTAAGGGCAGATTACTCAACCATAGGACACTCTGTTGGTCAAAGTGAAGCAAAGCCAACCAGGACGGATCAGTAGTGGGGTCTGTCACAAAATTAGTTTTTAACTCGATTCCAACAAATAACAGATGGATGCACGAGTGATAATAATCTTTCGGATTTCATGTGTGTATTGTCGAGAAAATTTAAGACTTTTGAATAAACAAATAGGAGAAATATTTCATTTTCTGATGACAAAGCTGATTTTGTTTTTATGTCGAACGGACAGGATATAAATTACAGTTCTAAAATATAGCCTCCAAAATATCAGCCTTCATGATTGCAATTTCTGTCTAGATGTTGAAGTATTGTATTTTAAGAAAAAAAGTTGAATTGTCTCTGAAACTTGATGATATCATGTTTCACACCGGACTCATTTGATGTCCTAAAGGCACAACTGTTCTTCTAGTACAGTTGTCCCACAGAGGCCGAATGTCCCAAAGCTATTTAAGCATAGAGAGGATATGAGATAACTGTGATGTCACCAGCCTAGACTCTGACAGCGGGTGTAGTTCAGGACCTTACTGTCATTACATCGAGATAACGTCTGATATAAATGTCGTATAATCTATCATTTTTACGCAGAGTGAGATCTACCTGAGAGATATCACTTCTTTGAATATTAATGCAAATGGACTGTTAACAAAATCTGTTGACCGTATGAAAGAAAATCCTGAAAGTTGATCCTGTGAACAAAGATTTACAAATTTCGCTCCAATTTTTGCAGGCTTGATCTTCTTAACCAATCGAAAACTATCCTGAGCAGCATGATATTCCAGCAAGAATCTTATAGATTCTACAGGCGATTTTGTGATTCCATCTTCAATAGCCAGTCATATCGTTGCTTTTCAAAAATTCATAGTTTTATCAAATAAGTTTTCTTTCTTGAACAAACAAGATACAGTCCTCATGCTATAAAACACTCATTTTTTCATTGCTTATCAGTTTACCAGGGTTATTAATGTTCAATTCATTGCCATTGTTCAATTGCCCACAATAATTGATGCTGGAATTCCTTAAATTACTGTCCATAGCTGCGATGATGTAAAATAAATACGGAGTATATACAGATTAGTTCAGTGATGTTCTGATCACAATACCACAATTTTTCCTTCTCTAATGAGTCCTCTAATGATTTGAATTCAGCTTGTAGCCGTTATAAACTCTTTACAGAGATATCTTATGTCCCATATACCAAGATCTCTATATACCTATCTATACCAAGCAAAGATGGCTGGCAATCCGACCTCTATGAGATGTCCAAACACATCGAAGATTATAATGTGCACGGACACATTTTCATAAAAAGTGAAGTTTCAAATTGGAATTCTGATAGACATTTGATGAATCGCAAGATTCCTCACTATTCAAAATTGTTCAACAAATATTCAAGCTATTTTGTGCGGGTACAAATCCGATAGACTAAAGCAAACTGGGATGATTACTTGCCAGTCATCTAATAACAATTTCAACGTTCTCTGTGGGAACTACATTGAATATCCCTGTGGGAATGAATCTTATGAAAAACTGGTGGACGTTAATTGCATGATGTCATGGTGCAGTTCAATCATAATTGCAGCATATTCACTTTCGAAGTTTGTGGTGTTTTTGTAATCCGACGAAATTTAGAGCAGCATCAGTTGTACTAAGACTCGGTTTTACGATGCTTGATGCAGCCATTCAACCTCAGATAGTTGATTTTGATGAAATTGATTTATTCCATGCAGCATAAACCTTACATTTGGCCATTTTTTCAAATTTATCCATACCAATCGGAAATAGGCCTCAACGGAGCCATAATTGCTGCATTTTAAGACCCTCAAACCAGCTGAGGAGGTCTCAAACTCATCAATTACTGTAGTGAAAACTTTGCCAGCAGTCTGTTATTAGTGTTGAACTATGAATAACATGATAGCTTTCATTTTGAACATAGATTTATGCTGATTTGTTCATGTAGGTCAACCAGTCATGCACGATCATGTACGAAAACAAAATATTCACATTTCGCGATCTTCTAACGAAATGCAGATGCACGAGCATGACGTAAACATTGAGTAAATGAATTTCAATATCAATTTCAAAATTTGAGTAGATAAATGGAGATGCACAAAATCATTTTTTATCTGATAGCAGACATTTTGTTATGGGAATTTCTACATCCTCTGAAACAAACCTGAGGGGGTCACGGTGTGTTTTTTAGGGGTTATACCTCAAGTTTCATGCCCACTCTGGAAACCAAATGGAGGTTGTTCCACATGTCCTAGGAAGTGTAAAAAAACAAATTTGAGAAAAATCTATCGAGCCCTTTTCTTTCTGCAGCTTTTTTGCACTTTTTTGCTTTTTTTGCTTTCATGTTATAATAGACTTTCCTTGAAATTATGTGCCCACTCTAGAAACTAAATGGAGATTGCTTAATATATGATAGGGAGTATAAAAAAGTAAATTTGAAAAATGTCTATCGAGCCCTTTTCTTTCAGCAGCTTTTTTGCACTTTTTTGCTTTTCCACATAATTGTTCTAATACATTTTCCTTGAAGTAATGTGCCCACTCTACAAACCAAATGCAAATTGCTTCACATGTCCTAGGAAATACTTTAAATGCAAATTGAAAATCATCTGTCGAGCCCTTTTTTCTTTCAGCAGCTGGTTTCCACTTTTTCGCTTTTTTGCATAATTGTCATAGCACGCTTTCCTCGAAATTATATGACCTTGTCCATATCTCTGACAAAACTCTAAATAGTTGCTGAAATATCAAATATGTAGCTAGTTGTTGATGATCTTACAATGAAGGGAACCATATTTGACATTAGGATTCATTGCGAAAAAATCATATTGAGGATTTTTGTACTTCGCAAATGCTTGGATTAGGTCTTTTCAGCGAGCAGGCAAGTGAAGCAGTTCATCACAATTTCTCCATAACGTGGCAAAATTTCAAAGTTTCAAAATTTCTTCGATGGATAATTCAGAATACCATGAAAAGCTCTTAAAAGCTGTGTGCACTTACAACAGTCATCATATTTGACTGCTTTTCTTTATTCTTGAAGTGATTTTCCTATATGTGTGCGGTAGTTCATATGAGCAAATCGGCTTACTGTCATTCTAATTTTGATTATTCGCTATATTTGGTCATAATCTTGTTATTATTGCTATATAGACATGTTAATATTTGGGGAAGTTTTTTCAACCGCGTTTTTTTCAAGGGTGAGCGATTATTATGGAAATATAAGCCATTCATTAGCTTTTAGCAGCACAACACAGTGACTATTCTTATAGGGTTCTAGCATTCAGTTTTGTCGATGAAATACGAGGCATAAAACAACGCAAATTAAAAGTTTCTAAATGGAAAAAGTGTTAGACTGCTATTATCAAATTAGTGTTTTCATCTAAACTTCCAATTGTTTTTTCATAGAGTAGATGCGATGCAAGCATTAATTGGCCTACAGAATTGATTAGGCATGCATGCAAAAGACTAAAACAGCTTCAATGTCATCAGTATAGCTTACCAGATAAAAATACATTTATCTGATCTCTATAATCATATAAGCAACTGTATGCATTTCAGCAACTATTTAGAGTTTTGTCAGAGATATGGACAAGGTCATATAATTTCGAGGAAAGCGTGCTATGACAATTATGCAAAAAAGCGAAAAAGTGGAAACCAGCTGCTGAAAGAAAAGGGCTCGACAGATTATTTTCAATTTGCATTTAAAGTATTTCCTAGGACATGTGAAGCAATCTGCATTTGGTTTGTAGAGTGGGCACATTACTTCAAGGAAAATGTATTAGAACAATTATGTGGAAAAGCAAAAAAGTGCAAAAAAGCTGCTGAAAGAAAAGGGCTCGATAGACATTTTTCAAATTTACTTTTTTATACTCCCTATCATATATTAAGCAATCTCCATTTAGTTTCTAGAGTGGGCACATAATTTCAAGGAAAGTCTATTATAACATGAAAGCAAAAAAAGCAAAAAAGTGCAAAAAAGCTGCAGAAAGAAAAGGGCTCGATAGATTTTTCTCAAATTTGTTTTTTTACACTTCCTAGGACATGTGGAACAACCTCCATTTGGTTTCCAGAGTGGGCATGAAACTTGAGGTATAACCCCTAAAAAACAAACCTGAGGGGGTCCGGTAGACCCCCTTGGCCTATCTACCATACTTCTACTGATTCAATTGAAATGAAATAATACATGCAGATTCACTGTCAAAAAATGATGATTTTACATGGGCGTGAGCGTTTGATATATCTTCAGCACAAAAAGTAAAATAGAAAAATTTGGCCCCGGGGTCCACTGCGTACCCCCCTCAGGTCTCTGAGGATTAATTAAAGCTTTTAATAATAACATTTAATAAAATTCGAATCCCGAGATTGGTTTTCTGAAATACTAATTAGGAGCCTACTTGACATTGCATAGATCTTGGAGAAGAGGAGCTAGCTCACAGGTAAACACTCATACGCCTTTATTCTGAACAAGAAAACATCGTGAGAAAACTTTGAAAAACATTATACAGTTCAATTCATCAGTCAAGCATAACTTTTTCAGATGTTTGCCAATTGTGGACAATGCGGTTTCCGAGCCGGGTCGGGCTTTAAAGTTGAAAATCACGGGCCGAGACACGAATACAGTGCATCTTCGATTATTCGGATGGTCAAAACCCAGTAGGTCGGTCAAAGATCCGGATAAGCGAATTTTTAAATCCCATGTTAGCAAAAGCTTGTGGGCTTAGGTCAAAGACATTTGATTATATATCAAGATCCCCGTAGAATATGATCTACATATATCCATATAATCTGTATGCATATATCCATCCTGCATATCTACCTAGAATGTAATACTTGATATATTTGATTCCGATTCTTCGACTGTTTAATGAAATTATGAGCATCAATAGTACATGTCTGCTATATATTCACTGTCGTTCCTATTAAAGCACATAAATACACGTACACAAATAATGACCGTGAACTGAGACCATGAATTGAAAGTGATTTATCATAGCTGTATCCCAGCTTTGACTAGCATGCATAACCTACTTAAGAATGCTCCAATCATTTAGCTGCTTGCCTATTATTTGACTCAGGCGAGAACCGCACATTGAGCAAAAATTAATTGCTGGTAAAGCAAGAGTACTTCGTATATGTGATACCTAAAGAGGAGAGGAATGCTAAAATGAACATTTGATTCCATGTATGTACATGTACATGTTTTGATGGAATCACGGAGGATCGAACGGATTCTGAAATTACGTCCGGATAATCGAAGATACACTGTAACTATCGAATAACCATAGGATCGAAAAACCTGCCCGCTGCGCACTATGCCTATTGCCAACTCTGTCATTTTCAAGCCCCGGTGATTACTATATAGCTTTTTTTCATGCAGCGTACAAGGCTGATGAAATATTTTCGCTCTTGCGTATCACCACTGGTTGACAGAAACAGTATCTCACAGTCATCAGTAGGGAGTAGAACACGTGATCATTTGCTGCTGGTCATTTGAACTATTGTATCACTTTCTGTTCATCTTCACTGGAACCGCCTACTATTCCATTCGACATTTCTGACTCTTATCGACTCTTCGTTCGCTTATCTTCTGTTTCACAGCAATGCCGACGTCTACAATGACATCAATCAGTCCAGCTGTTTGACGACATTGACAGGTCACGTGACCGATTAGCGGGCACGCGTTCATCGAGATACGATCGCAGCAAGCACCAATCAAACTGTTGGAGGTTTGAGGCGGGCGCTCATCAGAGACAGTTATGACGGTTGTACGAGAGGCACTTCATTGAGGTGGACTCGAGTCAGTTCTGTTAACATGACGTCCGACTACCTAACCATGGCGCCACACGACCTAACAACTCAAGTATCAGTTGTTGATGCATGTATGAGCAACATTAGCGACATCAGTGATACAGTTGACATGCCTGCTACCAAGCCAAGTCCGGATTGTCATCTGTGCGGTTCTCCAATCAACCAGAGATTCTATATCTTCCTGTCTCCTGATCTCTATGCTCATGAATATTGTCTCAGTTGTCGAGTATGTTGGACACCTTTGCATTTGTCAGCTTCATGTTTTCTAAAGGCTGGATATGTATATTGTGCAGAACATTATCGGCGGTAAGTGAATTTGAAGGGAAAAGTCCTAAACAGTGGTCACGGTTCTTATTTAAAGCTGCCAACGTCTATTATTAATACCGGAGAGTCCAGTTCCTATTATCGAATGATTTAACAAGATAGAGGCAGCATTTTGGTCCTAATTACTGTAGCAAGCAAAGGATGTAATAATAAACCCGAATAAATTAAAAGAAATATTAGTAAGGGTCAAACAGCGACAAAAAACTTTTTGCTATGGCTATAAAGTAAATATCTACTTATATAGTTTAGCTATGGGACAATGTGGAAAAAGAAGGCTTATCTCGCTATAATGTTCTGTATCGATTCATGTGAAAGATGTTTTAGAAGTCTCAAAGTAGATCTACATGTTCATAGCATTGTTGCTCGCTTGTTTCTATGTACAATGCTACAAGTAAAGCGACATTGCTGTGCTGATGATTCCTCTGTGACTAATAACAATGCGCTGTTGTACTCAAATTTAATTATTGCCTTCAAAAATCCATGATAATGTTGTTCTCAGGGACACCTACGATTAATATAAGATATCTAAGGGACGTTCAACTCCCAGAGCATGTACTGGCCTCCAGTCCAGTCCATGCTCTGAGAGTTGAACGTCCCTTAGATATCTTATATTAATCATAGATGTCCCTGATGTTACTTTGCCCAAAGATATTTTTCATATCTTAGCAAATTACTTTCACTGATTTAGAGGATAAATGCAATCCTAACTTTGAGTTATGTTTCAAAAGATCGAAAACTTAACCAGTGTTCCTGCACTCAGATAGCAGTAAATCGGGGGGTCATAGTAGGTACATGTTATGAGCTACCTGGGGAAGTAATCTTTGTAAATCCCAATTCTGACATTTTGCAACACCATTGCGGAAAATTATTCCGATGTGTACTGTTATAGCGATTGCAATCAGTATTTAATATTGCTCTTCATTCTATAGCATTATCTAATTTATCTACCATGTGATATCACTTGCTCAAGCGGTTGACATTGATTTGATGTCCCATAGCTTGTTATGCTCTTAAAATGGATTCACACTTAAGATTCAATTAGCTACAAGATTAGCTACAACTGGCTAAAGTTCATCATAATTCTAAATAGGCTAGCATTTATTCCTAGCTTTTTTACATTCCCTGCTCATTATTCAGTAAAATTAACTGGTTAACTAAGAATTGGACGTCTGTTCCATAGATTAACGAATTTTAACTGACTGTGTACAGCGCCGGCCAGAATAGTCCGCCGGCAGTCAAAACGAATTTCTGCAGGGAACGTGGCCGAAAATGAGACTTTCACAGAATATTGTCCACCCTCTGCCTACTGCGAATCTACGCGTTTGCCGAGTTTTAGCTAGTTCTTCTCCTTGTCAGACAGGATCAAATACACACATGTTGATCAATGGGAAACAGATTGCATTTCTGGCAAAAATGAAATTTTCTAGTTTTCTCTTGACAACTGGAAAGCACTCAGTCTACCAGTAGAGTCATAAAGTCTATCATGGAGTGTTTTCAGGCCATGAGTTATCATGTTCACAAACATTTATCTATGAAGCTACACAGATTCAGACTCGGCAAGCCCCCACTGTCGGCAAACAACAACACGCTGGCCCACCTTGAACAACATTCTCGCATTGAACCACATTCTCGCATGCGTTACCGATCAGAAGCCTGATAATATCATATAAATATGATAGGAATTCATGCCATGATTATCCACATGATAGGAAAAATGCCATGTCAAAAAATTATGGCTCTTGACTTAGTACTTTTACCGCACTAAGCGAAAACATAGAAAATCTATCTCATTTTAACCAAAAACTTCAATCTGAGTTCTATTGGATAAAAATGTGGTTTTCTTTGATCTTGTCTGGTTAGAAGAGGAACTAACTAGAACTAGGCAGACGTGCAGGTTCGAAGTAGGCATAGGGTGTACATCATTCTGTGAAAGTCTCATTTTCGGCCTCGTTCCCTGCAGAAACCCGGTGTGGCTGTGAGACTAGAAAGCTAACATCCCATCCCGTAAGCGCTCGAGCCACACGGCGCATCTTGAATTAGGAAATTGTGAGATGACAACGAGAGTTTATTTAAAATAATTCCGAGTGACTTGAATTGTTACCCAAAACGAAGGGCGAAAAAGGCATGGCTTACTACAAAGTAATGTTATTCTGCTTTTTATTTTTACATTTCTGAGTTATGACTTTTCCAACAATAGCAGCATATGCCTGATATATGCAAATTGATGACTTATTATCAGCATTTACATTAAGTACGTTTTGTCAGAGGTGAGATGGATTTGATTGTATATTCATTCACTACCTTATTTTGTACACACGCACCGCATGTTCTTTTTGTAAATATGACAAGGACCCTACTGCACGTTCTAGTCGCCTATTAAGTCATAACTGGAAGGCGCTATTTTTAGTAAATTTTTACGACTAGTTTTTTGCACAGCTTTGAGGCTCCTGTGATTGGATTGCAAGTGACTCACAGCTTGACTAGGATTTCCATGTACAGTTTAGTTCGGATTGAATGGAACTCCGTCTCTTTTCAAGCCTGATATAGTCTATGGTTGCTCGTGTCGCAATAACATTCCTTTAAAGATGCCTAATTGAGTGCTGTTCATCAGAAAATAGTCAAATCTACATTTAAACAATACGTCATTGGAAATGAACAAATTTGTTTGTCAGTTAGATAACCAGTTGGTTAGGGAGATCCATAACTTTTGTAAAAGGGAATTAACAGTTATTTTTCTTCACCCAAAGAACAGTACTTTCGTGAATCTCCGTCTTTCTATTATATATATATCAAAAAAAAATCGGATGGATCAAAAAAATCGAAATTTTGAAAAATCAAACTTTGGGTGGTCAAGTCTTTGGTCTATGGTTATTTTGAACTCCCATGCAAAATTTCAGTGAATTTGGACAAGGTCTACTATCCCCACAGTGGCATCTATTTGTTAACTATTTTCTTTTTTTTTATTTTTTTCGTCAATTTACGCTAGTTGAAGCTGTATTACATAGTACTTCCTAATGAGCTAGAGCCTTGAAACTCTAGGTGCAAGTACATGTTGACAGCCTCTTTTGATTGAAGCAAAAATTAAAATGACTCAGGATAGCGAACTCCTAGTGAGAGACCTTCAACGTTTGCAAATTTTCAAAATATGACCAAAAATGTGATTTTTGCAAATTTTGAATTTGACACTTGTCGTGAATTCGAACCAACATTGTAGAGACTAGATTTTTAGGAGCTTGAAGGTGCGAAATGAATAGGCACATGTAGGTCTGTTGTGCTTTGCACGTGAGCCTTCTGTATAGGCTATTGTCATAAATAGGCCTACATGTACATAATTTTATGGATTTCCCCTTTGGCAGACATCCTCTATAGCCGCAACTTTCAAGCGAGCACAGTGATTTTATTGATGAAAATAAGTGAGCTTAAATTATAGCTCTTGGCCCTTTATGTCCCTGCTCTCAAAGTGTGAAGGAAATAGCCCTGTGCTGCGGTTTTGATTGGTTACTTCTCCATTTTCTTGAGTTAGAGAGGTATCACAGTTTCGCTTCGAGATAAAAGCAAAATATGTTCAATGAACAGTTGTAATATCTAAAACAAAATATTTTTGATCAACTAAATACACGCACACAGAATGGGATCAAGCACGAAAGTCCTTTTTGGAGTCAAATGATGACATCAGTTCTCTACTGTTGAGAGTGTTTCGGATCCAACCATCGTGGGCTTCAGCACCGGAAGCAGCTGATCCTGCTTCGTTTACGACTTTGACCATTCGCTCAACGCCCTGAAAATAACAAGGGTATTGAGCGAAGGCGATTGGTCCTGACTCAACCTGCTGCCTCAAAGTCCAAAGAGGAGTTCCCTTCAAAACAGGTGGGTCACTCCTCTGACTATTTGAACGCCATAAAGTTTCATGAGACAGCTGCCCATCACCCTTCAACTCCGGTCTGGTGAATAATCTTCTACCATGGCCACTTGAAATATTTCGGGCTTGTAATGAGAAAAAGTACGATAGAAAACTTTGCAAACGCCGGAATGTTGGATGGTACACGAGCTAAGGTAAACAAAAACTACCATTTGCGAATACGATATCAAAAACGTGCAATCCATCATCGATGAATTTACATCATCAATGATGTTACCCAAGCACTGAAATATCTAGATAAATGGAGAAAGCTGGCCGTTCTGTATTACATTTACATGCAATACTATTAGCCGATGAGAAAGTATATAAGTAATCGAATGGAAACTGACGAAGTTGTAGGCGTTTAGCTTCCGGCACTTTTTTGGGACACCTGGTATAAGAATTCCAATGACATGTTTGGATAGCTATTGAAAGATGCATTACTACCGTGGCTATCAATTAAATATGCAGTCAAATTAAAGCGTCTTTATAATTCTGCGATAATTATAATCTACTCTGCTTTCGAGTGGCATATTGACGATGGATGCATGAGTTAGATAGTGGATGTTGATTGGACAGGCAACTTCACATTGTTTGTCCAAAATGGTAGCAAAAATAGCAGTTCTCTAGAGATACTTTTTATGGTCAGAGTTAGAAAGTTATAAGTTAAAATGGCTTGACAGGGCCTTCGGCGTCCAGCGCCTTCTCTCGGTCGATGTATTTGGATATATAAATTGTAATATATAAATTGTATGTATAATTGTAATATAATATATATATATATATATATATATATATATATATATATATATATTATATATATTATCAGACTTACTCACAATCTCTAATGCACAACTTATGAAAAGCACTTTATAAATGTCAAAGACAATGTATTGTCTTGTATTTCTGTAGCGAATACTCAGTTAAACAACATGTTGTTAGTTGTTAAATATTGATTATATATATCAAATTATATTTAATATAATTAAATTATATTAGATATTCAACAACAACATTAGCAATAAATCAGCTCTGATTCGAAAGTCATGATTCTCCATCTATTTACTCCTAAATGAAATGCACGAGCTTTCGATAGCTCTCCGCGCACCTTGATCATGTGATGCAAATGACAAGAAATATCTTGATGTGCCCTCAGCACGACTGATCACTATTTAAATAGTGATAATAAATAAACAGCTCGGAGAATTCCAAAATCATGACTTTTAAATCAATGAACTCATCTAGAAGAATATTCAGCATATTTATCAACTCTGGCTGATAGCCTGAATTCCAACAAAATCCAAAATCCTCTGGATCACATAACTGTGCAACATAGTCTATCAAGCTGATGTAAGCTATGTTTTCAGTTCTACTGTTTGACTTCTAGGCCTATTCACTTTTCTAAAGAATTCATTGTTTTCAAGAACATTCCACGTATGTTGTTCGACTTTTTGTTCGTAGAGTTTCACTGTTAATGCTAGCATGTGACATTTTGCGTGATATCTCTTCTACGTAAACTGCCGGCAGGAAAAATCAACTTTCCTCCCGCAGTCACTTTCCTGTGTAGAAGACAAATCATAGAAGTTTCTAAACAAGTTGCGATAACCAGGATATCGATCATCCCTTGATTTTCTCATTCATAGATTTCAGGATGCAACCATCGTTAGGCGAGGAAAATTGGCTTACTCATGGACTTCTATAATATAGTCCATGGGTGAGACCATTTAAATCTAACGAGCTCGGATGCTATGATGTAGCAATCTCATACACGCATAGAGGTCGAATTATTATAGCTATATTTGCTGTCCGACTTCTATGCATGCACCAGTTGCGTAGAGAACTTTATTTGGCGACGTGCCATGATAATCAAGATCAGATTGTGATTGATGTCTGTGATTATCAAGTAATGAGCATTTCCTCCTCTTCGCTACGCTCGAGCTGTACAACACAGCTACCGGAGGAAAAGTTGATATTTCTTCTGTCAAGAAAATGGCTATTGATAAATTGGCTATCAAGGAAATGGATTCTTGTATGTTCTGTTCCTCATCTCCAGAATATTCCTCACATGTTCCATCTGCGGTGAAGCACCTTCTGAAGGAGATCTGGTTCGTCGGGTTTCAGACTATCTCTTCCATGTGGAATGTGTTCGGTGCAAAAAGTGCGGAGTCACAATCGGCACTGGAGAACAAGCCATCCGCGATCAGCATGGAGTTCTCCTTTGTGTATCTCATGCACGAATGAAATCAGAGCCTTCCTCAAGTCCTAGTTCCAGTAAGTAGAGTCTTTATGTTGCTTTCGAATGAAATTAAGCACCGATGCTGCTAGATTGCAAAGTTTTTATTATGGAACAACGTGATAAGGTACATATCAGGTTATTCCTTGTGTATCAAACTTTCCTTTGTCATTATTTTGGCATTTTAGACATTCGTCTGTGCATTTCTTTTTCTAGAATGGATTTGATCTTTGTAGTTTTAATTTAATGGCATCTTTTACTGTTTCTATAACTTTCATTTTGAATCCACTATTCTCTATTTCTCTTATTATTATTTAAAATAATATTTAATTAATTTCAACTTATAGGAAAATAACATAAAATACTTTCTTTATCAAATCAATCGAAATTAATAAAAATGAGGTATCTGCTTTCAAGATATGCTTGAATGAAATTTACTCTAGCCTTTTATGTCATCGGGTTTTGCTTTACGGAGTTGGAACTTGCAAAATCTTGGCAGTCGGGCTTTTAGTCGAGAAGAATCACTTGAATTCGTGAGAAAATAGACATCTGACCTAAGATTGTAATTGACTGTTAACTTCCAATCACTTAATTAGTTATCGCTACTGTTTGAATTTTGACATCTGTAAATGGCTTGATTTTTCTCTAGAGATCAAAGGAGTGATACGATCTAATCTGATATTGGCTTTGTTAAATGAAATTGTGAAAGAATTCAAGGACTCTTTGAGTAGAATACTTGAGGAGCTGTCATTGCATGCAGATATACACGCATATAATGCAGACTGTCATTGCACTTTAATCATCCACTCGCTTTATTTAACAATTTTAGCAATGCAAAAATGTGACCATTTGACTTCTTCATTAAAGATTGCAGTCTTAGAAATTTTAATGAAATTGTCAACATTCCAAAGCAAAATCAATGAGGTAATTGTATTGATCAGATCATAGACGACAAAGTGAATTGAAGAATCCGACGAACAATAGGAAGAGGTAATCGTCAACAATGACTTAATCAACAATGAAATGTTGAAATGTCAAAGTGATCTGCGACTACAAAATGAAAACGAATCATATTCTGCCAATATTAAGGTATCCGATAGCGACAATTTGAGTAGACTAACTTTGGTTTCGAAGTTGAATTAGAATGGATCACCAGACTGACGGTAAAGACCACTGCAATTTCACATCTATACAAATACGTTCATTGAGAATTAAAATACAAAATAATAAAAGAACCATGATATTATGAAAATATCATTGCTACAGTATAGGGCCTATCCATCTGCATTGAGATTCTCGAAGAAAACTATCCGACGGATTTTGAGGCAATGTAAGTCTCCGATTGAATTTCTATTTGAAACATGGAGTAAATATTTTTTAGGCAGAGTGCCGACTCAAAAAATGTCAGTATACAGTGAAAATGTTTATTCTTATCAAGGCAGTACATGAGCAGTGAAATGCAGATGTGGACAGCGTCGAATCAGCTAAAACTGAATAGTTCTCAACATCGGACAGAGATTCGCAGTACAAACATGCAGGAGTGATAAGCTGCATTTAACTTTGAGATAATAAAGAGCAATAGAACATTAACATGCATTTTTGAGGGCAACAATGTAGGACATTGTTGAGGACGCTTAAGATCTTCTAATTTGAACCCTCAACATATAGCTACAATTCCATTATTAATTGGCAGTAGCGCACATCACGTTTTCCGCCGCAGCGAAGCAGAAGATATGAAATCAGTTGTCTAATAAATTAAAGACAAAGATCATATTCTTGACTTTTGACTCTCGGAAAATAGTGTTGCTCCACTTCAACCTGACGGATATTCAAGATTTTGTTTCATAGTCATTGACATTGAGCACCTTTTGTGAAGAAGAGAGAGATAATGGTCTTGTCCAAAACATTTAAAATGAAAAATTGATAATAATGATTGATAAATAATGAATAAATAAATGCATAAAATGCATAAATAAATGATAAATAAATAATGATTGATAAAAATTGATTCTCATCAGCAGGCCTATTATTTGATCTGCACGATGAAAGCGGAAACCTCTACCTATTATCTGAAACCTGATGCAATTATGGAATCGAATGATACTATTACTTTTTCATAATAAAGGAACAATTATTTACGCAATAAGTGCATGATTGCTGCATTATAGCATTCCACGAGTTACATATCTTAAACTCCCGAGCTCGCAGGTAGGAGCTATTTAAATCTAACGAGTTGAAATGCTGTGATGAAGCAATCATATGCACGAGTTGCGTAGTGGCGACGTGCTATGATGATCAAGGACAGATTGTGACTGATATGTCTATGATTATCAAGAGTATTCGAATGAAAATATCTATTCACAGATCTGGTCTATACTAAAACAAGACAATAGCACTCATAATTGGCATAGATAACGCTCCATTCACTGCATTGAAGCAAATATTATCTTCCGCGCGGGCAACAATCTGCTGTACATGTTAAATTTAGGGATACGATATCTACAATACAAGCACGGAGACAAATAAATTTTATATATCTCCAAATTTTGAGAAAAATCCGTTTTTTATTAATCAGTCTGTAATGCACTACAGTAGAATTGATATTCTAACAGTTGATAAGCAAAGACAAAATAACATAATCAAAGACAACGATTTCAACCAACTTTAAAAGAAGTAAATGGGTCCACATCTACTCAGATTGAAGAAATGAAACTTAAATTTACTGAATCATAAAATCATGCCGATGAAAATTGAATCAAATTGAAAACATGAAATTTCAGCCAAGAGAGCACAAGAAGATCTCGACTTTTCCTTGAAAACTTCCATTATAATGCGGTTCATGAAATTCCCTTGCTAATCATCATAATTTTCGCTTAGTTAGGATGCTTATTAGCTATTATTCATTCCTTTTGATATCCATCTTGTTTCATACTACTTATAAAGTGGCTTCATGTCAGTAGTATACAAATTTGCAAAAAAATGCTCAAATGATATTTTGGGCCGCAGGAACGTGATCTCCGCAAAAAACTGAATCTTTTCTTATAGAAATTTTCACTGTATCCAGATAGCCTACTTTTTTGAGTTGACACTCTGCCTATACTCAATGTATGAGTCTATCTGTACTGTGTAGGCTACATTGTTCACACAGAAAGCTGAGTGTGACTATTTCACTCTGATCAGTCACGCTATCACCATCATCATATCGATTATCTGCGGTTAACTCTCATCAAGATGTGATTCTACAACCTCGAAGGTATACATGTATGTGACCACAATTTGCGATCAGTTTAAAAATTAGAATATTAGTCATCAATAGAAGATGTATGACTTGTATTATTTAGATTGGAGGATGACCCCATCACCGATTGATGTTGCGGTATGAAAATCACCACATTTCCAAGATATTTCAGTGCGCGTAACACCGTACATTATCTTCAGAGATATAAATCTGGTGTTTTTCATACCGCAACATCAGTCAGTTGGTGATGGGTCATCCTCCAAACTAAATAATTATTTTGACTCTTTCATTCAATGACTTACATTGAAAGCTGGATTTCATAAGTATTTATGTTAGACAAACAGTCATTTTACTGTGATAACGTGTACAGGGTGTTCTCAAAGTCATATTTAATTTAATAACAAGAATAAAATGACTTCGAAATTCAATGTGAAGTCGGCGATTGACTCGAGGCTCAGACCATCAGAGTGACTGAAAATGTGACAGTGGACGAAATTTCTTTTTCTTCTTGGATGAATAGCTTCATTTATACTCTGTCAACGGTCTACAAGTTATTTGAATTGATTAAGATGCTCGATGTCGTAAAGTTAGACAAAAATTCTCGATTTTCAAAAAAAAAATTCAAGATGTCAAATTTTTAATGTTTTATGGATCATCTGATGAAGTTTTGCATGATTATTATCAGAAACACATAGAAACTAGAAGTCACAAAACTTAGAATCAGAGCTGTTGTAGCTCTGACATAAGGATGCCCTATCCCCTGGTGTAATACGGATGGGATGAGCTAAAGAAGACCTATTAAACCTAAATGTCAATGAATTTTCAGACCTGTTCAGATTTCATGACCACATAAATATTCTACACTAAAAATCTGCTCAAACAGAAGCAAGACAGAGAATTACCGTGATATTCTCAGAAATTTCCATATGATATGCTTTTAAACTATGTACCATGAAACCTGTAAAAGAACCGGCCTCTTATATAGTCCTCTTCACTCTAATAAAGCACGCACCTCTTTCTATGAAGGCCTATAGTTTGTCGCAATCCAAATGATAATCAAATATGAAAAGGGAAAAACGATGGGGTCTATTACTCAAAGTCTAATTCATCAGTAGCATAAAATGAACAACACTATCTATTTAGATTGTAGGCCATCAGTGTGAGCTTTGTCAAGATCAAAACATTGACGAACAGCAATAAAAGTTTATACTCCATAAAAAATGTTCAATATTTCGGGATGCGCCTAATATATTCCTTGCGAATGGATATACGAAAAGACTTGTCTATTCCATCTTATTTTCACTTTCACATAGTAGATCAGCTAATGATTTGAATAACAAGAAGTCAAGAATGTACATCAAACTCCCGCTCATAAGTGATTCATGCTCAACACGTTTCAGACATGCAGTTAGGCAGTTAGACAAGAATATACATATCTCTTGGATAAATCAGAAACCGCTATGGAGACGTCTCAAGCCTAAAAATCAGATTAAATGTGACGACAGATGGATTTGCGGAGGCAAAAATTTCTGTTACAAAAAGAATTTTGTTTATCGTGCTGATATTCATTGGGATCATTTTTATATTGGTGAAACTTATCGAACTTTATTTTCTCGTATCAAAGAACGTCTTAAGCTGTCATCATCTAATGTGTTCCGTCATCTTACTCATATTCATTTTATTTCTACCCCATCGTTTACTGACGTTTCTTTCTCAGTTCTAAGAGCTGATTTTGTTGATTCCACACATAGGAAAGAGTTTGAAATGAATACTATCCGGCAACCAACCCCAGATATCAACAAACAGTTTGCTTAATGCTCTGTGGGAGGCTGGGCGGGTAAAGCGGTCTGTTTTACATCTATGATCTTGCAATATTTCTATGTGGTCTTTTATGCATTTCCAAGCATATGTACATCTATGACAGCTTTTGCACTTGAATTTTGTATTTTAGCTTTGCTTACTTTAGTTCTTTCTTTTCATAGTTCATGATTAAAGCGCATGCCGAAATATTGAACATTTTTATTGAGAACAAGCTTTAATTGGTGTTCGTCAATATTTTGATCTACACAATCCACATTGGTAATAAAGATAAGACAAAACGATGTCATTAGTTGCGAGGCCTTTCGCCGATTCTTTTCGGGCAACACTTCGGAACGCGTACAATAAAAGAAAAATCAAGTCATTATATACAGTTAAAATGAAAGAAAGGACGGAGTTGAAGTCAGTGCCACGGGAGAGCGAGCGTTAATACAGTTTGCTTCTGGACACATAAAACCGGCCGCAATGATGCTATCATTGTCGCTTCGAGAAATGGTATCAACATTGGGTGGCGAGCGCGAACCAGCTGCTTAAAGTAGGAGATCTTCTCGTTGGCGCGATCGAAGGACAAGTGCAGGCGATCTTCAGCAGTACCGACAAGCGCGGTCACGCGTCACACGATGACGTGTACATCAACGTGACTTCAACTCCATCCTTTCTTTCATTTTAACTGTATTTGATTTTTCTTTTATTGTACGCGTTCCGAAGTGTTGCCCGAAAAGAATCGGCGAAAGGCCTCGCAACTAATGACATCGTTTTGTCTTATCTTTATTACCAATACGATTACGGCCAACAAGTGTTACAATCCACATTGTTGTGCAGATTTTGTGCACAATTAACACATGTTACATTCTAAAATTGAAGACTTTATCATAATAATCATTGTAGCTAGAGAATGCTGTAAAACTTAGCAATCAATTGTTCATGCTGAGGATGACAAGTGATACATAAAAAGAATTCAATCATTGTGACCTTCTGATCAGTTGCGCTATCATTATCGCGTCGACTATCTGCGAGTAGTGAATAGTGCAGATTAGTCAAAACCAACATAATGGCTTCATTATCATTCCTCACAAGGTTTCTGACGAGTGTCAAAAACAATCAAATTCACTCAGGAATTCTGTAGATATACATGTGTGAGCATTATCACTCATTATCGAACTTTTTTCGGACGAAGCTCAAACCTTGGGTAGCCACGTGTAATGTAGCATGTATGTGCACAGTAGCCTATGCCACGGCCTATTGACATTCACGTGCTTGTAGTACACGGTCAAGTGTTGATAAACACCTACATGTTCAACACATGACATGCATGAAATCCTCGACTCTTAACATGGTTCACCACACTCTTCAAGTTAACACATTTCAGAGCGATGTGGAGCCTGAGTACTGCTGGTAATCCACTGATTTATTTTGCTTGACAATAATTCAGAGATGTTACATACAATGATGAAATACTTGGAAAAGTATGAACCATCTTTACAATATGAACACAGGCGTTTCTATAAAACTCATACCAAACTGCATCGTGCTGACAATCGTCTGCTGGAGAACAGCCCGAACTTTTACGAAAGACTATAAAATGCTTATTAAATATTAAAAAGAAGTTATCCATGCTGATTCTCAGCTCATGCACATGCATGCATATTATCATAAAGTATATATATGTTGTAGGTACAGTGTCGACTCAGAAAATGTCAATATACAGTGAACATTTTTATATCAAAAGATTTAGTTTTTTGTGTAGATTACGTTCCTGCGATCCAAAATAAGTTTCATCACTTATTAAGAAGCAAAATGTATGCAAAATATTCCTGCGGTTATATACTTGGGACGTGAACCCACTATATATGAAACATGATATAGATATCAAAAGGAATGAATATTTGCTAACAAGCATCTTAATTGAGAGGAAATTAAACTGATGATCTTGGGAAATTTCATGAAGCAAAGTATTGTGCAAGTGTTGATGAAAAAGTTGAGATATTGTGCTTTCTTGTCGGCATGATTTTATGATCCACTAAATGCATGGTTCATTTCTTGAATCTGAATTGTGATGTGGACCCATTGAAATCTTTTAAAGTTAATTTGAAATCATTGTCTTTGATCATAATATTTTTCTCTTTCAGTAGTTTGTGATATGAGAAATCATTGAAATCATTGTCTCTTTCAGTAGTTTGTGATATGAGAATACTTAAGAAAATACACTTATTTATGAGGCTGAGCATTAACGTAATAGCAACACATCGAATTGCTAATTTAACAAGCATTGCCTCTCCAAGGTCGTCATGCCACGGAGGATCTGTAAAATACTATTATTCCTATTGTAAAGCTGTCATGATCAGTCAAAACCGTGTAAATTTTTCCAAAAGTGTAAGCATTTGCATATCTCAAAGGTGGTACTAGGTCTCAGCTCGAGTTCATTTGATAAAATCAAAACTGTATAGACATTGGGGATTTGATAATTGCTGAGTTGCTACTCTACCTAAAATATCACTGTAAACTCTGAAATACCAAAGCTGCTTACGAAAGCGCTGTACAAAACGAGAATAACAAAATGTGCGAAAACGCTATTGTTCATGCTCATACACTATGAAGGCGGTTGGCTATCCTATTGCATTATCTTCACTATCCAATAGGAAGGCCAATCGCTTTCGTAGTGTATGAGGACGAACAATAGCGTTTTCGCACATTTTGTTATTCTCGTTCTGTACATCGTTTTCGTAGTCAAAATCAACCAGCTTTGGTACTCTACAGTTTACAGTGTACTTACTCTATGCATATCATGGTCCCCCATTGTAAAAAATGTCGCAAGTATATTTAACTGTAATAGCTACATAATGAGACTTATGGCTCAGTGTTTGAAATTAAAACCACGTACTCTCTTACATCTCTCACCGACATGTTATCAGTTGAAGTCGGTATTTTAGTTATGTACTTTATCCGCGTACGTGTATCATCGATGTTTTTTACCATCTACGATTCCAAATTATTTTTTAGAGTAGCTTTTATATACATTTTCCACTCTTTACAGTGCTCCATAAAAGAGCGTTATACTTAATAAGGAACGATCCATGATACATGCATAATGCATGTTTTATCCAAAAACAGGCATCTAGGGTAGAGCATAGCAGATAGATAGGTGAAAATGAGGCTCTGATATACGCAAAATGTGCACATGTCCCGCAAAAATCATGCAATCCACTAAGGAATGCAAAAATGCCCTGAAGATTAAAAAGAGATACTCTAAAATGGAAAGTATCAACTTTGTGATGCAAAGAAGAGTGGACATCATTTTGAAGAACGTTCAATTTGACATCTATAAGTATTCAGCATCTACGGTACCTCATTTACACCATAACTTTCTGTAAATTAATCGTCAGGGTATTATATATAATACCATAATCTGCAGCAATAAATTAGACAATATATGCAGTAATAGGCCTGCAGTGATATGGACCATACGTAGCAATCAAGGAATTTTTGTCTATTGCGGAGGACATCCATAAGAACTACAATAACTAAATCGCTAATTCATACTCATGTATACTTTCGAATCTCTCTCTATCTCCATATTGATGCATGACGAGTTCTTTGATAATTCTAGATCCTTCCTCTCCTTCATCCTCATCAACCTCCTCCGTCAATCTGCTGAAATCAATGAGTTTATCAGCTCGAACACATCGCAATCCTCCTCAATTCCCCCACCTGAAAATATCTCGCTCTCGAACAGTATTGACAGAGGCTCAAGTGCACACCCTGCGATCATTTTACATCCAGAATCCTCGCCCTGATTCATCTGTGAAGGAGCAACTCGCCAGTATTACCGGCCTGACAACTCGTGTCATCCGAGTGTGGTTCCAAAATAACCGATGCAAAGACAAGAAGCGACGGTTAATGAATGAGCAACTCCTTATGGTAAGACACTTATATAGTGTAGTATTATATACAAAAAGAGCCACGAAATGTTTCGAATCATTTTAAAGAGAAGTTCACCGACATTTTTCACATGGTTTTTCAGGATGGACCTGGATATTGAACAATGCACAGCCAGAACGAGTTTCTGCAAGAAACGAGGCCGAAAATGAGACTTTCAGAAAAAACACGTCGAATGCCCATTAAAAATCTGGGCATTTGCCGATTTCTACCTGGCTCCTGTTTTTGATAGACAGGATCAAACAAGTGCAAAGTATCCATGTTTATTGCATTTTTCCAGATCAACATGAGGATGTACAAGCCAGAAGGATGAGGACAGTTTGTTGATCAAGAATAATGCAACAAGGATGGATATCTTTGCATGAGTTGTGTAAGTAACCTTACGTTTCACAGAATCGTCAGAATCTATGATCATCAATCTACTTCTATTTATTATGGAATTGTAGATATCAGCGGTATTTCTTGAGATTTCCATGTAGAATTTACCATTTCAGAGGGTGAAAAACTTTCTATGTGCTAATGTATTTCAATGAAGGAGTGCAGCAAAGTCTGTTGATTGCACTCCTTGAAGTTAATGCACTTTTGGAAAATAAAAACGTTTTTATGGAAGCAATAATAGAGATTATTGAACGGTAAAACATAAAAGAATTTAGATTCAAAGGCATCGTGTGTATATCATATGCATCTATCAATCAGTGTCTGATTGACTGAGTCAAAATTATGCGCCAGTACAATGTTATCTTAGATACAACATCATATACGTTTAGATTACAGCTATTTCTATAACAATATTGCCGCGATACATGATCTTTAGTTACAGGATATTTAGCTGCTTCAAAGGGTCAATTCTAGACCTATGTTCTCTCGTCAAGATTCCTCCATTAGGTTTAGAATGCCTAAGTCGAAACATAATTGGTATTATTTACGCAATTAGTGCATGATTGTTTCTTCATATAATTCCACGGGTTAGATATATGCCCGAGCACATAGGGTGAGGGCTATGATGAAGCAATCTTATGCACGAGTTGCGTAGAGAATTTCATTTGACGACGTGCCATAGAAATTGACAACAATAAAACCTCTAGAATGGAAATTAAGCTTCATGCAATGCACAATAACGGCACATAAATCGCACGCATTTTCACTTAGATGCACCTGCCAACATCTGTATCATTGTGTTAGAATCAGTCACATGAGTAAATCAAAGCTTTTAATTGGTTCTTCATGCCCCAACTTAGTTCCCCCGGATGTGCCGCGACCTTGAGTCAGTTTCCATTCTAGCGAACTTCAGATAAACACTTTATTTCTATTCGACGTGCTATGATGATCAAGGACAGATTGTAACTGATATGTCTATGATTATCAAGAGTATTTGAATAGAAATTTAGTTTGATCAATCGTGAAAATATCTATTCAGAGATCTAGTCTATACTGAAGCAGGGTAAGAGCAGTCATAATTGGCATAGATTACGCTCCTTCCCGCGCGGGTAGTAATCTGCCTTACAGGTCAAATAAAGTGATGGGATATCTACAATACATTCACGGAGAAAAATAGAGACTGCTTATTGAACTCCTTGAAGTTTATTCACTCTTTGGAAAACATAAACCTCATTATGGTAGCAATAATCAAAGAGATTAGTGTTAGATATACATAGACATGTAGCGTTAAATAAGTTATTATCATGCCTCTGGGAGGCGGTGCATGGAAGAATGTGGTCAAATGTTGACTGAAATGTGGTGTTTCTTCCGTCATTGAGGTTTGATAAAGCTGTGTGTGCTTAGTTTTAATATAATTCTGCATAATATAGAAGACTATCATCAGCAGGTTGGCTTATATTTCCATCTTAATAGAAGACTTGTGTGTGAACATGTCAAGAAATGACCTGAAAACATTCTATGTCAAAAATTGTGACTCTAAACTCAGTACTTCTTACTTAATCAATAAAAACGCAAGAAATCTCACTTTTACCGAAGACCTAGGTTCAATCTATTTTATATTAAATTTAGATTTGTTTTCTTTGATCCTGCGTGACAAGAAGAGGTCCCGACTACAACTTGTCAAACGCTCAGATTTGTAATAGCCAAAAAGGTGTACATCATTCTGTGAAAGTCTCATTTTCGGCCTCGTTCCTTTCGAGACTAGTGTGTGAAGTGAAACAAACTTAACAAAACTGATGATAGAAAAGTCATTTTTGCATTAGCTGCACTGCAACACGAACACTTTCTGCGAACATACAATCGGCCTTTTCTCTTCTATTAGTGTATAGGCGTAATGCCTCCAGTGTGGAAAAATAGTTTTCCATCTCGGAAGCGACAAAACGGCAAACCTATATATACTTCTGTGATATTTGCGTCAATTAAATGGCGAACAAGTTTTGCCAATGTATCTTTTTGTGAAAAGGAAGCCCAAAACGATGCAATCAATGCATATTTTATTGACGAGGCCTTCAGTCCCTACAGGCAACTATCTTCACGCGCCTGACATGACATAGATATCTAGGTGGAAGAGCTATGACATAATCAATAGAAAACACATCTAGTGGTTATGACCATAGAAACATACTGTGTATCTGAAGTTTACTGGAATGGAAATTGACTCAAGGTCGCGGCACATTCGGGGAAACTAAGGCGGGGCATGAATGGCCAATTAAAGGCTTAGAATTACACATGTGACTGATTCCAACCCAACAGACGTTGACAAGTGTATCTAAGTGAAAGTGCGTGCTATTTATGTGCCGTTATTCTGCATTGCATGAAGCTTATCAACTTCCATTCTACAGGTTTTATCATTGCTGATGGGATGATTATTGAACTCATTCTTCTTTGCAGAATTCTTTGCTTGATGAGGACATTCCATCAGTCGACTTGCCTTCAGTTGGAGAACTGCATGATTGCGAAGACGTTTATTCATCACATCAACTTCTTCAGCACTCACTCTCTGCGTGACGGTTGGAATTTGCCTGTGGGATACATGGCATGGTCAATGGTTGTGTTAAAACTGCTCGGTCTCAGGAAGCTGCCTTTTAAATCACAATATTGTCTGTTTCAAGGACACAGAGGTTCTGTTTGGTACAAATGTATATTTATTTACATATCTTTCTGTCTTGCCAACTATTTTGGCGGTTCGATTTCAAAAATGTGAGTCAGAGATTTTCTATCAAACCATTTGTTTTCCTTCCTAAAATAGAATTCGTTATTCAAGGATATTAAAATAAAGCTTGGAAAATTTAGGGCAAAATAATTTGCGATAGATTTTGCTTTTTTATTAATCATTTTGAGCGTGCATCAAAATAGCGTGTGTGAAAGCAAAATAAAGAATGCATTGAAGTAGGCTTCAGACCTGCACTGCATTTGTAACTGTAATTACTGTAGTTACGAGGGTTAGTCAATAAGTCTTGCACATTACTAAGCAATTTACTATGATTTTTTTATTCAAAGAAAAACAATGACAAGTGAACGTCTACAAGCCCTCTACGTAATTGCCTTTACTGCGGATCACACTTTCCCACCTTTGAGGCAGTTTTTCTATGCCACCTAACCCTTCGCTGTTCAAAGACCGAATCTGGGCCTTCACTGCCACCGACAAGTCTTCCAACGTCGCGTATCGTTTGCCTCTCATGGGTTCCTTCAGTTTAGGAAACAGGTTGAAGTCTGGCGGACTTAGATCCGGACTGTAAGCGGGATGCGGCAAAACTTCCCAATCCATAGAGTCAAGGGTTTCAGTCACATGCTGTGCTGTATGGCATCGGGCATTGTCGTGGAGAATGAGAGGCTGCAGAGAAGGTCTTTTCCTCCGTAGGGCATTCTTCAGTTTTTTGGAGATGAAATCGGCGTAGTATTCCTTGTTGACGGTCTTTCCAATGGGGACGGCATCGGCAAGAATGATTCCAATGTGGTCATAAGCAAAGATCATCATTTGCTTCACCTTGCTCTGCTCACGTCGAAACTTTTGAGGGCGTGGGGAATCCGGACTTCGCCATTCACTTGACTGTCGCTTCAATTCTGGTTCGTACGATCGAATCCATGTTTCATCAATCACAACAATCCTTTCCAGGAAATCTTCGCCTTCTCTCCGATATCTTCGACGCAACTGCATAGCGATTCTGTAGCGGGAAAGCTTTTCTTCGTCCTTTAGGCGGTTTGAACCATCGAGCCGTAACTTTACGGTTACCAAGATTGAGGGTGAGAATCTTGTAAGCAGATCCGTGACTTATCCCAAGTTCTGTGGGTACTTCATCGCAAGTTATCCGTCTGTCTTCGTCCAACAACTTTTGAACGCACTCCTCGTGTGCCTCATCAGTTGCGGATAATGGACGGCCGCTGCGGTCTTTGTCTTCGATCGACAGATCACCGTCTCTCAGCCTCTGCATCCATCGAGTGACAGTCGAGCGGTCAACAGCCTCTTCCTTGCATGCTTCTTCCAATGCTGCATGGATTTTACACGGGCGCTTGTTTCTTGCGAATTCGATCTTCAAGTAAGCGTGCTGCTCTTGACGCGGAAACATTTTTAGTGAATGACCACTTGCAGACAGACTTTGATTGTTCGTGAGTAAGATTCATGATAGCTGCAGTCGAGAGTGATAGAGAGTTAAAATGAGATTTCTCTTGTGCTTTATGAAGCAGATGTTAGCCTGTTCAAAATTTGGTATTGTGATCGCTGAAAGTGCTTTTAAACGAATTTTGCTAACAAATGTGCAAGACTTATTGACTAGCCCTCGTAGTAATTGAGACTCAGTCAATATTCATTCAACGTGCAATGTAAATTATTTTGTTCTCCTCGTCGATGATTCCATGCGACAGTGTGATTTCATGCTTATATGTGTACCAGTGATACAATCACCAGCAATCACATAGAGTAAGTATATTAGGTAGAGTGGTAACTCCGCATTTATTAAATCCCCAATGTGCATGCACTTTCGATTTTATTGAATGAACTCATGGAAGATACAATCGGAATTGTTTCCAAATGTGAGATATGCAAATTTTTGCAGTTTTGAAGAAATTACAACGGAATCGACTGAACATGATAGTATAAAGCAGATGGAAATGATACTATTTTACAGATCGTCCGTGTCATGACAACCTTGGATAGGCAATGTTTGTTGAATTAGCAACTGACCTGCTATTGCTTTCATGCTGAACCTCAAGAGAATCTTCGTGATCATATGAAAAGCAACCTGCCACTGGTACAGCAGAATAACAGAATCAAAAACAATGATTTCAATTGACTTTGAAAGGTGTAAATGGATCCACATCACTATTCAGATTCAAGAAATGAAACATGAATTTAGTGAATCATAAAATCATGCCGGTGACAATTAAATTAAAAACTTGACATTTCAGCCAAGGAGGCATGAATGATATCGCGATTTTTTCATGAAGACTTCCATTATAATACGGATCATGAAATTCCCTTGATAATCAGCTTGATTTCCACTTAGTTAGGATGCTCATTAGCAAATATTCATTCCTGTTGATATCCAACTTGTTTCATGCTACTTATTTAGAAGAGTCATCTCGGTAGTATATAAATTCGCAAATTTTGACTTTTTTCAAAAGTGCTCAAATAATTTTTTGGAGCACGAGAGCGTAATCTCAGCAAAAAACTGAATCTTTTCATATAGAAATTTTCTCTGTATGCAGATACTTTTTTCAGCCGACACTCTACCGATATATCCCTACTCTATGGAGATTACGTTCCTGTAGTCCAAAAAAATTTGAGCAGTTTTTAACATTTTATAAATTTATGTATTACTGACATGAAGCCCCTTTATAAGTAGCGAAACAAGCTGGATTTTGGCAGACAAGCACCTTAATTCAGCGGAAGTTAAGCCGATGATCTAGGAAATTTCATGAACCATATTATAATGCAAATCTTCAAGGAAAAGTTGAGATCTTTATGTGCTCCTTTAGCTGAGATGTCATGTTTTAATTCAATTTCCAATATATGCCCATCCCAATGAGCATGAATGCAGCTTCCTGTCGCTACTATTTTAATGGTTGATGTCATAGAGTAATTATATAAGCACATTGTAACGTTCTGCTTGAACATCGCACCAAGAAGGCACAAGGCTGAAGATCCGTGCATATTTCTTTTATAATCTGTATTTTAAACGTGATCAATAAAGACGTACGGAGCTTCCAAGAAATTTGGTTCTTCATATCAACAATAGAGTAATTAGGCAGAGAAGCAACTCAGTATTAATAAATTACCCAATGTGTATGCAGTTTCGATTTCATTAAATGAACTTGAGTTGAGACCCAGTAGGCCTACCAAATGTGAGATGAGCAAATTGACTAGAAATAGAGAACCGGAAATTGACTAATCATGATAGCAATACAGAAGGAATAGTAGCATTTTACAAATCGTCCGTGTCATGACAACCATGGAGAGGTAATATAGCTTCTTAACTAAGCAATTCGATGGGTTACTTTACTTTAGAGCTGAGCCTTATTAATGAGAGAATTCTCTTTAGCGAAATATAACACAACATAACTGATAATGCTGATCATAACACAAACTACACTAGGTGACATGCCAAGCTCAATCACGCGTAATTCATGCGTAAACCACGCGTAATTACACATGACCCTAAACATCCGTGGCTATGCGGGACATTGCTGCAATATCTGTTATTTAAGTTAGTATAGTTGGCAGTCCTGTTATATAGACTTTGCGTCTCATGTGTCTGCATGTATCAGAGGCTAAACAATGTGATAGGAGCTCAGTTTCATGCTCAGGGAAGACAGAACATGCTTAGCGGTTCATTTGTGGTTCAGGCGGCAACGCAGACAACCGTAGACGACGCTATAAACGCTCGCCCGTGCGTATTCATAAACATTTCCCATGTTTTAACAGCATCAGATCAAGTGATTTCTGACTCTTAGTGCAGCGCGTAGACGAATAGAATGTCTTTAACAACGGATGTTTGGGATGTTCCGCAATTACGCGTGAATACGCGTGGCATGTCACCTAGTGTAATGTAGGCTACTTGCCACTGAAAGAGGAAAGACAATGACAATGATAATATTTGCTCCATGGATCATAATTAACATTAATTCACAGAGACCTGAGCTTATTGACACCCTCTGAGACCTGAAGGGGTCCAGTGGATCTCTTTTACAAATTCTTAGTTTACCTGCTTAAATCGATATCAAATCATTAGGAAAGTTGATTCTAACTAAAACAATGATGTTCTTGTGTAGCAAGTCTATATAAATAATCCTTTGAGTGTCTTTCAGCATTCTCAGTAAAAACATGCGAAAAAGTGGAGTTTTTGCAAAACATCGTCATTTAGCAAAGTAGGCCCCTATCAGTTGTACTAAGAGTCGGGTTTACGATATTTGCTATCGCCATGTACTTCAGATAGTTGATTATAAAGAAATTGATTTATTATGTTTTTATGATAAATTATTTATGATGAGTAGTGAAAACTGTGCCCTACTTGCCACGGATAGGTACATGGATAGGTACATGTAAAAGTTTAGTGTTATCAATAGGTACATGGATAGGTACCTGTAAAGTTTAGTGTTGTCAATAGGAACATGGATAGGTACATGGATAGGTACATGTATAGTTTAGTTATCGATAGGCACACGGATAGGTACATGTATAATTCAGTGTTATCAATAGGAACTTGTATGAGATCTGTTTTACTGGATAGGTACATGTGTTTGGTACACTGTGTTTCGGAACGTCTATGATCGAACTTGTGTGGTTTGGTTCTGAGCACTTGGGTACGTACCGATAGACGTCCGTTGTTTGATTTTGAATGGGTTTGCTCAATTGCGACTATTGTGACAATTATTTTTAATGTAGCACTATTTAGATGTGAAACTTTACTGTGCAGTTATGATTTAGTTGATCCCCAATAAGAAAACCAATTCCAGAACTATGTTTAAAATGAAAAGACAAGAGATTTACAATGTAAGTTTAATTTAAGCGTGAAAAATAAATGACGGGTGCAAATCACGTCCCTCAGGCGACTCCATGATCTTCAAGAAGTCATCACACCACTCATGGAATGTCGGATTTTTACTAAAGTCATGGTCACATTCGTGTACCGGACACTTCACCGGTAGTCCATTCCGCCTTTGAAGTGCAGAGACAGTCAAGGTCTTCCATAGGGCCACTTTGCAGCCGCAAGACAGATGCATGGTCATGTCCAACTGACCTCCCATAATGACTTGGCTGTCATTTTGAAAATAAAATAGTGGTTTTGAGGACATGCTTCTTGTTATGGAACGTTGAGGATAAGTACTTAACAGTTTGGAACAATGTCATCCTTTATATAGTTATATATATTCTTTAGGGAAGTTCGGTACCTCTCTGATTGGCTGTTAGGATTTCCTTTGTTTAAAAAGTATATAAGTCCGAGGTTTGTACCAATTCTTATCAAAGGTTCTAATCCTCACGTTTACAAGTTACAATTATTTTAAATCTACAAGTCATAATGGATCGCAAACAGAAAGCCGCAGTTGAGAACGGTACTGCTGATCGTACCACTTCGCCAGTGGAACGTACCAATACACCTCCCCAATCTCCGATGGAGCGATCGACGACACCAAACGAGCCGGTGGTGTTCACCCAAGCCCCTGCATCGCCCGACTACTCGAGTGATGAGGATAGTGACGTATCAATTGAGACGATGCGTCACATGAATAAGAAGTCCATGCGAACGCCACTTTATGGACGGGTCACGGTCAAAGTCAAGAACGCCCCGAAAAAGTATCACACCAAACGGGTGTTCATGAGGATGGAGCCGAACGAGCGGAACCTCACAACCGCTCTCGAATTTTCGGTCATCGACCTTGACACACCACGTCGCTGTCCCTGTGCGCCCAAGAAGACCAGGATCCATGTGCAAGTGGACTTGAAAAAACTTGTACCCTTTCCTTACCTTGATGACATTTAGTGTGTTTTTTCTTAATCTCTTTATTTAATATTTATTTGTATATATGAACAGACTTGTTTTATCATTTCACAAATCGGTCTTCAATTAAGGTCTGAATGGGAAAGGGGAATAACTATCTACAATTAATGATGTTCAATAACTGAATTGAAACAAAAAATCAAGTATGAAGACTTCAACTTGAAATAAATAGGAACATATAACTTTTAAAGAAACAGTTATGTTGTTAATTTTAAAATGCTTGTAGCAGTCCAGGATGATATCATACATGTGTCATACACGACACCATAACAATGAGAATGAAAAGACCTTTAGAATGATATAAGGTATGTACCTATTCGATGGGAAAATCCTAGTTGTATGCAACTGTATGCAAGCAGACAAATGTTAGATTTTTAAATTCACTAAGTTTTTAGCCCATTCTTTAAAGACATGTAGCTCTCTAGTTTTATGTCATACATGTGTCATACAATACACCATTAGAATCAGCATGAAAAGAGCATTCGAATGATATATTGTATGTACCCATTTGATGAAAAAATCCTAGTTGTATGCATCGGTATGCAACTTCAAAAATTCCAAGTTTTTTTACAAAAATGACTAAGTTTACAAATTTTCAAAGTTAAAGTTTTACAACCAAAAATGATCATAATATACAAACCTCTACACTTGACCTTGACCTTAGACCTGACCTTGACCTTTGACCTTCATACACTTCATACACTTCATACACTTCATACACGGCGGGGGGGCCTCAAAATTTCTCGGGCGCTTCGCGCACTCGAAAATTTATTTACCCATGGGTTCCGGGTGCCATAGATACTCTTCTTGCTTCCCTAACCCTAACCCTAACCCTAACCTTAACCCTAACCCTAACCCTAACCTTAACCCTAACCCTAACCTTAACCCTAACCCTAACCCTAACCTTAACCCTAACCCTAACCCTAACCCTAACCTTAGTATTTTAATTTTGGCGCGAAATTCAAATTTTCGAAAAAAAGTCTTTAAATTTGATTATTCACATTTTGGCGCGAAATTTGAATTTTCGAAATTTAGCGCTTAATTCAAATTTAATGTTCTATTCAAATCACACGTTTATATCTTCGATTCAAATATGAATCATTATATGACTATTAATAATAACATGTATATCAAATAATACATCAGTCCATCAGTTCATATTACTTTGAATTCACTCTACTGTTTACATGTAGAAATCTTTCAACACATATGATGGCACTTCCATTTCTAAGGTTAAAAATAAACCAGCTGTTCCAATTCTTGTTTGAGTTATCAATTTTGTTTAACCGTACCAATTCCAGGATGTGATGTCATAAGGTCTTTGTTCATAGTTGCTTTGTCAATTTCATATATAAAGAAGTTGCACACAACGAATTTTCACTCATTTTCAAATTATTTAGTGTCCATAACAGACGTCGCTCTGCGTTCCTCCGTTTCTCCGGTTCTTATTACAATTCTAAAGTGAGTTTCATTGTCATGTTGTGCTACTTTATAGGATATTCGGGAGTAGGAACATTATTAAGTTTTTATAACCAAATAGCTTTAAATATAGAAGCTTGGGTTTTTAGGATAGGAACACTTTATGTTATATTATTAACCATGTTTTTTTTTAATTTTCATCCTATATTAAGTCACTGAGCGAGAGACATGAATATATCAGTTTAAATGTAAGTGTATTTGAATCAACAAGATTTTCACAGTTTGTTTATAAATAAAAGATACCTAAATAAAGCCTTCATCCATTTTAAATATTCAGTCTGTCATCTGCTAACAGATGTATAAAATTCAAGCTTGTTTAATTAAACAAATTGAGGATTGGTTGAAATTTTCGAAATTTCACTTTCATTTCATTAAATTAATTTCGAAATTAAATAATAGTAAATCAGCTGTTTCCAAATTTCAACTCTTCTTATGAGCTAACCCTTTTCGAATAAATATCTAATTTTCGACTTTCGGTTTCAATTTCAACTTCAAATTTTATTTCTTCTTAAGATTTGTCAAATATTAATCTAGTACTTAATAAAGGTTTGAAGATGGTACATAAATGATTTCTCATTTAAAAAGAGATTAAATTATAATAAAATTTTTTTATCCTCTACAGAAATGGTTCGACAAGAAAGCATCGCACGGCAACGTCTCATCTTCCATTTCTGTGAGACTTGCCAACTGCCCGTTCGACATGCGAACAAAAGCGGGCACAAGGAGTGCACCTTCCGAGAAGACTGCTCCTACATCTACTGCCTTTCCTGTAGGACGTATGAAAGGAGTGATATGAAGGCTAACACCGATTCGGCGAAGGCCTTCATTGTTCGTCATACCCCCTGTGCTCTTGAGAATGGACGGAAAGGGATCAATTTGACTTCCAGTCATGAAAAAAATAAGTTGCAACGCCTCTTTTCGAAGGACAGGCCGGTGGAAGGTGTTTTATCCCAGGTGGACGAACCTCAACAGCCTCCCAAGAAAGCCCCTAAGTCTCGCGCTCCCAAGAAGGCCCCTAAGTCCCGAGAATTTGTCGACGAGACTTTGAGCGATTTTGAGGTAAGTGATGTCAATCCTAGTTTCAACGAATAACTGATCCACTGGGGATAGATAAAATGCTACTTCATTAAGTCAATATAAGCATATGTCGTTTACACATTTCAGGATTTGGTGATGCCCCCACCGAAGAAGACAAAGGTGTTGGTGCAGAAAAAACTCATCGTTAAAGATGTGAGAATCTATTTACTTGGGTTATCATTCATATGCATAATTAAATCAATGTTGTTAAAACATTTCAGACTGAACCACCTCAAGCGATGACAGTCGGGTTTGAAGATGGAAACGTGGTGGAAAACTTGCGAAAGGTAACAAATTAATTTGCTTAATAGTTTCTAAGGAGAAATCAAATATGAATCTCTTTTTTAGCTGTTTCCAAGTGTTCAATCAATCCCCGCATGCCCGAAGCTGCCTCGAGGGAATTCCCCAGGAGACAAAAAAACTCGCTTCCAGCCCGTAAGTGTGATTGCTGTGGTCTACGCTCAGATAACAGACAACAACAACACCTTGAAAACCTGTCTATGTCTATCTCTTTATATAAACATATTGTCACATTTTTCCGCTGCAGGCTGTGCGATCTCTATCCCTTAAAAAGCATAGGAGCTTTTTAAGCACGCCAGCGACAACCACGTCCATTGAGGACAATGAGGAGAGGCCCTACTCCATACGCGAATCATCCTCATCTGAGGATTCTGCAACATCATCCTCATCCGACGATTCTCCAACATCGTCATCCGATGATGACGATGAATCGGTTACTAATGTAAGTATGAAGCTTGGTTAACTGCTTCAGTGTAGAATTTTCTATTAAAACATTTTGAAACTTACTTTGTTGACAATTATCCTAATAAACAATTGTTTCCTTTGTTTACAGGAGTCCGTCATGTGTGCCTCACAGGCAGAGGTGTCCTTCAGCCACATCCGGGCATCCCCCAGCTGGAGCGTCCGCCTGCCGCTGTCCCCGATGATGACGCTTGCTCCTCCATCCCCTGTGCGTCCTCTATCGCCCGCAGTTCCTTCTTGTCCGTCACCTCCGATCCCACCCCCTCCAACGCCCGCAGCTCCTTCCTCTCCGTCACCTCCGATCCCAGCCGCAGCTCCTTCCTCCGCGACACCTATCCCCGCCGCAGCTCCTGCTACAGTTCCCAAGGCCCTCTCCCAGTGCGAGAGTATGATGTCGACCTCGATGCAACGACGGATGAAGACATGTACACAAAACTACGCCGTTGTCAAGAGCGTCTAAGGGAGTCAGAGGCCCGTGAGGCTCAACTAATAGAGGACAACAGAGGTTTGGTTGAGTCCTTACAAAATATAACTCAATCAAACCTCCTGTTGGCCTCGCAAGTGACCAACACTCAGAGGCACGACAAAGAAACATTGGTGCACATCGAGTGCAGAGACAATGCCATTAGAAAGGTGCGTCTAACAAGGATGGACGACTTGGGTGGCTGCAGTGAAAGCTGCAGCCACTTGAAGTTGTACCACAATGGTATTGTGAAATGTGTTAAACTTTGACTTTTTTTCTTTGAAAATTAATTACTGAAAATTTTATGTGTTTTCTCTTTACAACAGATCGGAACATACGGTATTGGCTGGTGATGACGCTGACGTCATTAGATGGTAGATGTATATAAGGGCTTGCTAATTTCTATCCTCATCAATAATCATGGTTGTCTGTACCAAGTGTGGAAAAGTGTTCACTCTCATAGGCAATTTGCAACGACATGAAAAATTTTGTAAGTTAGGAAAAACATATCAATGTAGCAAGTGTCCATATAAGACGAATAGGATGGATAATCTTAAGAGGCATAAACTTGTATGCAATAATAAACCGAATGATAGCATAACAGAGTCAAATTCAAATAATCAAAATAGATCTACTTCTAAGCCAACAACCAGCGCTTCAACTAACATACAAAACTTTATGCAATACTGCTCTCGGTGTGGCAAAACGTATAACTCTATAAGTAGATTTCGACAGCATATGAATGTACATAACACAAATAGTGAGATGAATATGCATAATAACTATGGAACTGTTAGTCTCAGTGAAAGCGCACTCAATGGCCATGCACGTGTGTATGATATCACGCCAACAACACCTACTGTGGACATAACATCATTCTTAGAAAGCATGCGTTCCATGTTAGGGAATTTAGTGTCTGACTTACTAAGGAGCTATCAATTGCGCGGTCGTCTGATTGCACAAATTCGTTATGTCCGTTCTAATCCTCAAGAAGAAGAAACTTTTCTCGCACACTTTACCTCATCATCCTCAAACTATATTTATGACTATGATGCTTGGTTTCAGGATCATCTAAATAGTCTAATAAATCATATTGAAGCCTTCACAAAAAAGGGTAGCAATTGGATTATAGATGATGTACAAAATATAGAGTTCAATGTAATAACAAGTCCAATACTGTCAGGTGACAATCATTTCCTCTACCAAAGAAGTTAAAAAACTCTAAAGCTGTCATTAATGTTAATTCAAATGCAAATGATTGCTTCCTATATGCAGTTTTATCAATATTGCATTATAATGAAGTACCTTATTCAAGGAATGAAGTAAAATCATATAGTGAGTGGACATCTGAGCTAAATATGGAAGGCATTTCCACACCAGTATCAATCAAAGATATTCCAAAATTTGAGAAAAATAATGATATTAAAATTAACATTCACTTTTATGAAAATGGACTCAAAGGTGTTCGTTACAATAGTAACTTTACTGGTAGGCAAACGGTTAATATTTTGCTAATTCTAAACAATGGAGCAGCACACTATTGTGGAATTCCAAAGCTGTCAAGATTGTATAGGAGAACTTTAAAAAGACATAAATACTTCTGCGAAAGATGCACTCAGTCATTCACATATAAAACAACACTAGAACGACACTTCCAGTTTTGTATTCGAGGAAAAGCACAAATAGAAAAAATGCCATCGGATCTAAAAGTACTAACAAGTAGCATGGAATATCAACTAAGTCCTCCTTTAGTAATTTATGCAGATATAGAGTGCTACATTGATAATAAAATACATAAACCTGCGGCCATTGGAGCTTATCATGTCTGGCATAATGCCCTTCAATCAAAATTTGAAAACAAGTATTACCTCTTTGAAGGTGAAAATTGCATTATTGGTTTCTTGCACCACTTAGAAACTGTAGCCCAAGACTTATATGACAACCAATGTGCAACAACTAGGCAGCCAATGTCACTGTCAGCGGATGAAAAAGCACGCCATGAGAATGCAGAATGTTGCAACAAATGTAAATCAAAATTCAGCGATGAAGTCATAAAAGTTCGTGATCATGATCATATCACCGGACGATATAGGCAAACATTATGTAGGAAATGCAATCTCCGGTTAAGACTTAACAGACGGGAGCTCCCCATATTTTTCCACAATTTTAAAAATTATGATAGCCACATCGTTTGCTATAAAGCGATTGGAAGAATGAAGTCTTGGAAATTAGATGTTGTAGCAGCAACTGCTGAAAAATATATAACTTTATCCGCCAGTGTCCCAGTAAATGAATACAAAGGGAAGACAGTATACTTTAAACTAAAATTCTTAGACTCATATCAATTTCTAAGTGCATCCTTGAGTGAATTAGCCAAGGGTTTGCAAACGTATGAGCATGTAGAGACATTAAGGGTAGAATTTCCACAATTAAGTGATAATGTTTTATATCAGAAGGGAGTGTTTCCATATTCATATTTCAAAAACTTAAACACGTTGACGGAAGACTGTCTACCACCACAATTTGAATTCTATAATGATCTTACTCGTGAGCACTGTTCCGATAGTGAATATGAACACGCTAACAAGGCGTGGATTGAATTTAATTGTAGCACATTTGGTGATTACATGCTGGCATATCTGAAGTTAGATGTTTTATTGTTGGCAGACATATTTGAAGTGTTTAGAGCATTGAGTCAACGTGAGGATGAAGTCGACCCTGTACATTTTGTCAGTCTCCCACATCTTAGCTTTACCTCAGCACTAAATTTCTCTTCCAATGATCCCCCACACTACATACAAGATGAAAATATGTACAATCTATTTGAACGAGGAATTAGAGGGGGTATGACTTTCACCAACATTCACCGAGCGCGTGCACGCATTGAAGAATTAGGAAATAATATACATGAAAGTCGACATTTGACCTACTTAGATGTTAATAACCTTTACGGTTCTTCACTCAGTAGGAATCTACCCCACTCAAATTTCAAATGGTTGAATGAAAGTGAATTAGATAATTTTTTAAATGAAGAAAATGTTCAAAATATAGATGATGATGGTGAAATCGGCTACATTTTTGATTTAGATTTAGAGTATCCTGCAGCCATTCATGATGACACTGCCGATTTCCCATTAGCTCCAGAAATGCAGATGATTGAAAAGAGAATGTTTTCAAACTATATGAAAAATCTATATGAAAAAGTAAGACCAAATACACATTTTTCTTCTATCAAGAAACTTCTGCTCCATCAATTTGATAGGGAAAATTATGTAGTCCACTACTCAATTTTAAAATTTTACTTGACCATGGGCATGAGAATCAAGAAGATTCATAGTGGCATAAAATTCACACAAAAGCCTTGGTTAAAAACATACATTGATATGAACTCTCAAAAGAGGGCTCAATCAAACACTGACTTCGAAAAGTCATTCTACAAATTGAAAAATAATTCTTTATATGGTAAAACAATGGAAAATGTAAGGAGAAGGAAAAAATTTAAACTAGTCAACAATGAGAAACAACTACTGAAATTGTCAAATCATCCTCTCTATGTTCAACACAAAATATTTGATGAAGATCTGGTTGGTATGGAAATGTACAAACCTTCAATAGTTTTAAATAAATTAATATATGTTGGTCAAGCAGTACTTGACTATAGTAAGTTGGAAATGTATCAATTATATTACAATGATCTAAAAGGGTGTCCACTGATAAATAGAACGCGGCTTTGTGGAGGTGATACCGACAGTTTCTTCCTATGTTTATACACATCACCATCTGTCCGTCTGGAAGATATACTTCTATACTTCGGTGAAAAGTTTGACTCTTCAAACTATGACAGTCATCACCGACTATACTCAACTACAAACAAAGCTAGATTAGGTTGTTTTAAGGATGAGTGTGCTGGAAAGTTGCTTGAGGAAATGATCCTACTAAAACCGAAAATGTATTCCATGAAATATCTAGACTCTACGAATCATAGCATCAAACGTGCAAAAGGAATTCAGAGAGCAGCAGTTAAAAAATTGAAACATGATGACTATAGGAGTGTCTATTATAGTGAGAATGATACAACTGAAGATATGACAATTATAAATTCAAAAAATCACATAGTTAGCACAAAATCATTTAGGAAGCGAGGTCTTTCACTTTGGGAGGATAAGCGCTGTTGGCTGGATAAAAATTTATCATTACCATATGGACACTATAGCCTAGGTCTTCCCCCACCGTCGAAGAGAAGGAGATGCCTTCCTGTCACAGGTGATGTAGAATAAGTCTAAATAAAAACAATATAATATTCCACTTGTAATAGATCGTTTGCGATTGCTACATCTTCCGACATGTAGCAACACTTACTAATACATAAGTAGTCTTACTAAAATTGAAATTTCTACATCTTTCCGATATGTAGAAATGATTACTAATAAATAGGTAGTCCTAATGTGAATGAATATGTGAAGAATTTGTACTCAACATCATTCCGATATGTTGAGCTAATAAAATAACAAACTTTAGGCAAACATTAAACTTAAATTTGAAACATAGCTTTCGGAACATGCCTCATTACATTAGAACATGGAAACTTAGTGACGTTCAAAACGTTCACATAACAAATTCTAAAAGAATAGCATTTCGTCATTCAATAGCAAATAGTGATCGAAAACATCGTGGCGTTTGCATTAGTATTGACTCATTGCCTTCACTGAAAGACTTTGTGGATCTCATTGACAACCATAAGACTCGGATCAAGATTCCTCTCGATGACAAGGTATGGATAAAGTGTGATTCATCAGTCAAACTATACGTCTGTTCACCAAAACGTGAAGATGTTGAATATCGATTTTTCGTTTCAGTGACGTCACATGGGAAACCTTTACAAGGGAGATACTACCACAGATAACGTCATTCATTAAAGATGGAGGACATCAAACGGTTGGAAGTTGTAAATCGGATGTTAACTACAAAAGCAAAGTCAAAACTCAATCTACAAGAGATCGAGATGAATATACCCAACCGAAAACAATGGTTACTGATAAAACGCAAATTGAAGCCGACAACGAGCTTACATCTTGGAAGACCCTCAATGTTAACATGGAGGATTCAGAGGAAGGATAGATCTCTCACTATCCTATTCTTTCCAAATGGAACAATCCAATGTATTGGAAGGGTCATGGAGGGTGATCTCTCATATTTACACTTAACTTTGGAACATTTACTTGGTGATTCATTATCTGATTGGAAAGTGAAGACAATGACCGTGTTATGTGAATTACACTATCACTATGATTTCCGTAAAGTTACATCATACATAATCTAACTTATGAAGTGGAGTTATTTCCAGCAGCTCAATTGACTAACTGGCATCCATATCATGTTCATGTGTTCCATAATGGAAAGATTGTGATAACCGGCATTAAAGACATAAGTGATGTGCCTCCCATCATATGTGATTTGAAAAAATGTTTCATGAAAACCAAATTGTAGATTTTGTATATATGTGGATAGATAATGAAATGTGAACATGTTTTTTGTATATATGTGAATAGATAATGAAATATGAGCATGTTTTTGTTTTCCTTATAAACCCTTGTTTTGGAAAAAAAGAGAGCAAGTTAATGATACAACATAAAACTTTATTTCAAAACTGTTTCAACATATTTAGTAAGAATTACATCATTTTTATCACAGTTTTTTGAAAATAGTTCTAAAGCACTTTTACAGTTATTTTTCAATGGTCTCTCGTTGACAAAATAGAGTACATAGCCACCGCACATTAGAGATGTATTACTTTGAAGTGGGAACGATGTCACTTTCCTAACAGTCCAGGAAAACCTGTTCATCCATAATGCGATATCATGTAAACGAGGTTGATTAAGAGAGTCAAAATATTCGGCAACTTTATAACGATTGATGTATACAGCAATCCAATGTTTTCCGGGAAGATTGTTGGTATCCGTATTGATGATAAGTGAACAAGGATAGAAAGGAATTGAATCAGGTAAATTATCTCTAGAAAAGACATTGAGAAATATTGTCTTGGAGTAGGGATGAGCTTTCCTCATTTTCCTCAAGATTTCTATGTTGCTTAAGTTACTCATCTCTGATAGCTGACAGTCACGTCTCTCATTCTTGTTATCTCAACTTTGCTATCATAGATAGCATAAATGAGACAAGTAATTGTTTTCTTCAAAGGTGACTCAAATGATACCTCCAGTCGTAGATTTCCAGGCTTTGTAACTCCTACGCTTTCACCACCTAGATCTGCATCTGCTGTGAGGTTGTACATAATGAAGAAGTAGCCATTCTTGTACATATCCATTGTAATTCCATTTGAATCGTCTGTATTAAACATGTTGAGGGCGGTGAAAATAGAACCATATTCACGTGCGAATTTGCCATCTTTGAAATTAGGCTCATATGCTTTGCAAGATACAAATTTCCCATCCTGATAGAGTGCTAGTTTGCTAACATTAAAGTGTTGGAAATTGAATGGATTCTTTTCAAAAGCACCAATGAATGCCTCATTTTCCACAAATGTGATATACACCGCCTTTGGCATTGCAGTGGGAAAAAGATTTGGGTAGGCATGTGAGGATGATCCCGCACCAATTGTGAAGTTTGTCAACACACTGTGATTAACTGGATATATTGCATTGTTTTTCCTCAATCCTGTCGCATGCTCGTTGATGACTGACGGGTTCATTGTTACTCGCCTTACATTGAGCACGGCATTACTTATGTTAACTTGATAGTTTGTAGCTCCAAAAGCCATTAACGCGAACTCAGGATTTGCACGAATAAATTTTATTTGCATTTTAACCTGTGATAGCAGATATCTAGATTGACGAAGGAAATCAAGATAGACGGGTCCTTTCAAGTATAATTCCTTTGAATCCGCTGTTAAATCCATTCGTCTTTTCAACCCTGCATTTGAGACATCATCAAATTTCCCTTGCTGATCATCATACCACCCAGAAACTTGCAAGTGTGACTGTTTAGCTTGCTTTTGAAATTGAGTCATTGTATGTATATATGCTCCATATGGATATGCTCGATCCCCTCCTTCAATCTGTTTGTCATTCAATATTAGATACACATCTGAGAACAGACTGGCAATAGGAAGATTTGCTAATCCCACTTTATCCTTGGATGAATCGATATTTGTACCATCAGTCTTCTTAATTTGTATACACAACTCTAAATCAATGGATTGACAGTCAATATAATCTTGAGATTGGCAGGTATATCAAACTGAATAGGCTGCTGGTTACCATCGATATTTGTTGTGGGGACTATGTCTACAATTGTTGAGGAGATGATGTCTGTCTGATGAGGGGGAGAATCGAAGAAACACAAAGCCGAATTGATACTCTGCATCGTATTAGCTCTACAAATATGTTGTCTTCCTTCGTTTTGACTTGTTTCTAGTAGCTGTGGAATTTCGTTTGCGCTTTCTTGTTTTCACTCGACGTCTAGATTTAGAACGTGCTGCTCTAGTCGGCTTTTTACTTTTCCTGCGTCTTTGCTTAGTAACTCGGCCTGATCCAACTTGTCTTGACTTCCTACGTTTCTTCCGAACTGTACGTCTCGTCTTTGTTAAATCATCTAATGCGTCTATGGCAGATTGCTGCGCGCGCATTTTCATAGATTCACCGATATCCTCACCTTGAAGCGCATCAGCTGCAACATTTGCACCAAAATCTAAAGCCCTGCTTCCAACACGCTTCATGATTGGTACGCCATACTTTTTGAGTGTTGGAAGAACCATACGTCTTAGTGCACCAAATATGCCTCCTCCAACTTGTCGTCTACCTCCAACAAACACGGGATAACCGCTCTGATATGATGGTCTACTGTAAATGCCTGTCATTATGACTATTGAATAACTATGGAAGTCACAATAGCGTAAAGCCTTATTCTCGTGACCTAATATGTAGGGTCAAAACAGTAACACCACCACAGAACGGTACTACTTCTCCTGCGTCATCATGAATTGATATGTCAATTCTATTGATGAAATTTCGGCTGATTGGTAGATACATTGTATTAAAAAATTCTCGATTGATTAGTTGCTTCCTTACGGATGAGAGAGGAAATGTGCGCAGAAGTGGGGCCTCAATGTCGCCAACCCTTGTATATTCAATAATGTTACAATAGACGTATAAGTTACTTATATCACGCTCTAGTGATGGGGTTGTATCGCCTATTGATGTACCTTCATAAATAGTTGATTTTGAGAATCCCAATGTGGTCGTTAACACGCTATCCAGCTTGATAAGAGAGTTCTTCCCTACCTTTAGAATCATGCGTTTCTTATGTGGGTCATAAGAAAAGTGATATTCATCTGCATCAAGGTAATCTACACCAAACTCATTTAACTTTGTACACAATTCAGATGGCGTTTTCAAGCTTTCAATGTTCAAATTAACTCTTTTTACAAGTTCACTGGAAGTAGACAATTCATCACCCGATATGTCTTCGCTGTATACGTGGATATCCCATGAAGCATTTGTTGATGCTTTGAGTTTAGAAGAGGACAATTGAACCTTGAATGTATCATTTAATTCTGTCAACCAAGGTGCGCTTTCAAGGCCCTTAAACATCCCAATCATTTCAGATCCAAATTCAATAACAGCGGACTCAGACTTTTCCAATGGTGTCTTTTTAGTAAAAACAATAAATTCTACCTCCTTTTCAACAGTAAATAAAGTTACTTTCTCTTTCTTATATTCACAAGTCATTAACGTTTCTGGCACTGATCCTTGAAACTTTCTTGCAAAGTCTTCAACACTTCTAATGACCTCAAATTTATTTTTTACTCGGATGCTCCTCTTTTGTAATGCATACAATGGCACAATTCTACATTGAAAATCAGTGACTTTCCTCTCCGAATTCCACCCACGTCCATTGTACCAATACCTTGATGAGAAAGTTGTTCTGGAATACCCAAAAGTATGACTCAAATCCTTACCTAATACAAGAAGAACATGCTTCCCTTCCTTCATCAATTTTGTTGACCCCTTTATGACTGGTTTGTAGAATTTATTCAAAGTCAGCTTGAAGAGATCATTTATTCGTTCAAACATTCTACCGATTTCCTTTTCTGTATCTTGCAAGCTCATTGTGGGAACCTTAGAATCAAAAGTTGACGTTGCAAATGCCTTTTGAATTTTAATCATGTTTTGGACAGATGGTAAAGATGTTGAAAAAGGATGTAAAGTTAGATGATGAAAAGCCCATGTACCATGTAGACTATTTTGAAATATGCGAAAGCAATCATCCTTCTCTCGTACTTCTTTATGTAATTCAAAATAGTTGTTCTTTAGCAAACTGATATCGTTGTAATAAGTAATTTCAGTTAGAGCAACTTCATGGGGTCCATGCAGAGTAATTGGATTAGCGAATTCAACAGAGTATAGAGATGGTTTGTTACTTGGGAATATCTTGGGGTTGCTATTGCTTGGAAGAATGATATTGAAGTTAGTAGACATGTTAAAGTCATATATGGAAGAAGTCACATGCTATATTAGCTTAAAAGTTACGAGTGTCTCCCATCTCCACATTTTGTAGATCCTGGTGCGTTATCCAGCTATTGAATGAATCAGGATATCCTTTCCATTTAACTAGATATTTCCTTTGATTGCCATGACCTTTCCTCCTAATTATTTTATCAATCATATACACCTCTTCACTTCTGTCTACTACTTGCAATTCATAAGAGTAAAATTTTCCTTCAATTGGATTGCCATGGTAATCTATTAATTTATACATGGTGGGCCTAAATTTTGTATTTTACTTCATCCACAAAAAACTCTTCTTCAGTCCAATTAGGTAGATACCCCTTCTCAAAATGTAGACTTGACCTTTGAAATCCGAACTCTATCACCAACATTAATTTTCTTTTCATTGGAAATGTTTTTCGCTTTCTTATCATACAATCGAAGCCATACATCCATCGCATTATCTGGGGTAACATCAACTGGTTTCATCTTAATGATTCGATGGTAGCTTTCATTGTAATTCTTAACAAATTTCTGCAGCTCACCTACCCAAACATGTGTATTTTTTGCAGTGAAATAGCGCCATATTTTTGTCTTCAGTGTGCGATTGAACCTCTCAACCATGGCAGCTTTATAAGCACTTTTGACACTAAACAATTCCACATTATGACTTTTAAGGAGACTTCGAACATGAGAGTTTTCGAATTCCTTCCCTTGATCGGTCTGTATTCTTTGCGGAATACGCCCCTCATCGAAAATGCTCTGAAAAGCCGCTTCAACTTCTGGTCCTCGTTTAGATTTCAGCGCACGTGCCCAAGCATAGCGAGATAAAATATCTATTACGGTTAAGATGTATTTATAGCCATCATTGTACTGTGATATCTGTTGCATGTCAGCCAAGTTCCGCTTGCCATTGACTATCTATATTGTTAACAACATATTTTCTTGTTGGAAAACCGCTTTCTCGCATTTTTGTGAAGAGTGTAAGTCGGTTGACTCTCAACCACTTCTTGACTTTCTCTATTCCCACACTGCTGCACGAGCTAGAACTCCGGACGACTGAAACTTGCGGGATGATTTAAGTCGTAATAAATCTTTCTGAGTTTCACTGCTGTACTCATCGTCTTTGTTCTGATTTGCACGCGTATTACTCGCACAGCAACTGCTAACACAATTGATATCAACCTCTATGCCCTCTTCTCCTTTGCCTTCGAGCGCAGATTTCAAACAACAGCAAAATTTTTGTAACGACATGATATGAGAGAGGCAAGGCTTAATTCATATTTGCTTAATATTTACTATACTCCTTCGCAACACGCATTGAGCGCCTAGTAGCTCTTTTTGGTTGCAGATCATCGGGATCTGCAAGCTCTCGCTTGACCGCCATCGTGGGTGTTTTACTCTTTGATCCATCTTGTAAGTGACCCTTATCCAATTCATTCACAGTCGGTCCTCCAATAATATTGTGAGGTACATTTTGATCAGATAAATTTTCTGAAAATATGTCCACCCTTGTGGTGCACCTAGTTTTCGCCTTACATCTCTGACAGCATATTGTAGAAGGTCATCTATGTGACTATTTCTAATAACATCACCAGTTGTTTCATCTATTATCTCCCCTCTCTCATTGAACCTCACATGTGGATCAATGAAGTCAAATAATCGCTCAGCGCGCACACGATATGGTCGAGGTGTTGACAAGGTTATAAATCGTCGCAACTTGTCACGAATCTGTCGCCTCTCGTCAATCTTTTCAGCTGCTAACTGCATTCGTCGATAGGGATCCTTAATCTTCTGAATTTCCATATCCTTTTGTGTTAGTTCCTTAAGTTGATTCGTAATAGGTTGATCTATATTTTTGACTTCCTGTGCACTTTGTAATGTAGTCAATTGTACATACTCCTCTTGAGGAATGGCTACCATCTTTGAATACGACATGTTTGAAAATAATAAGGCAACAAAGTACATTGCTTGAAACTAGCTGTGAACCGAGAAAACTGTCATTGGTTCAGAGGAATTAGGTATGATATTTGTTCGAATCGAAGTCGTTCCGGACATTCCTGGGTTAGATCAATAAATAGATAACCATGTGGTTTCTTTGTTACATCTTCATATATTTTTGAAAGTACTTTAGGTTGTTGAGGTAATATCTGTCTACTGAGATGATGTATCTGACTGCTATCTCTTGGATTTTTAAATATTGCCAAATAATGTGTATTCAAACTTCTAGTTCTTTGCTCTTTCCCTCCATCGAAGATGTTTTGGGTGATGTAGATAATAAAAGCTTCCTATGATGTGCAGTTTGAATGAACATTTCAGTTACATCCTTTGAAGATTTGCTTTCTCGTAATAGATCATCTAATACTAGTAAGTCACCTGCTTTGATATCCTCAAGTTGATGGCAACCCTTGCTTCACCTCATAACCTTTCTGGCTAAGTGCAGAATGTAGTTGTTTTTTAAATATTACATAATACCATTTGACTCTCTTAATTTACTTGTTAAACATTTCATTTCTATATTGTAGATATTCAGTTACAAATGTAGTTTTACCGGACTGACTTGGTCCAGCGACACACATTGTGCGATCAGTGAATAGACGAAAATCTGTCATCTTATAATTCCATTAACATTAAACTCATCATCCCGCTTATTTTGCTTAGAACAACAAAACAGACACATGTTCCAGATCAAGTTTATTTACATTCTGAATAGAAATTTTCAAGTTACAATTTACAAATTAAAACATTTACAAATTAAAACATTTGTGTTTCCTCATCACAATTAGGATTATAGAAAAGTTTTCAAGTCAGCATCTTGGCGCTTCAACTTCAATAATTAGGATTTCCCATCTTTAGATTTCCGACCTCTTGCAGCTTTTTGGTCTCTGTTCCTTCCCATCACTTGAAGCAGAGTTCCTTATCAAGTGTTAATCACAACATTTATCAATTGAGCGTAGTGGTTCCATTTGCGACTAGTTTCGAAGAACCTTCATTTGTAAAGATGCGACCTTTACCAGTCGAACCATGGATGAGCCAATATAAAAGTCCGGTAACGTGAATCTAAATAAGGCACCTTTATAGCGGCCCCGTTTGAGATCCTCACATTCCATCGCGTTTGTAAAGAGATCGAATGCTTGAAAATGATCAGATAGTTTTAAAAACAGGTGTATCGAATTCCGGCAATTCCTTATAAACCAAGAACTCCTTCTCTAATTGGGGTTGCCTTTTTCTCCATCCAATGAGTGGGAGCACTATTTCAGGCAGCTCAACAACATTCTTAGTTCGCGAAAGAGTCAATAGTTTTAAGAATCCACCTGTTGCCATTTTGGAAAAAGTTTCACTGGAATCTCGCATTTGTCTCATATTGCTATACCGCCTGATGTAGACAATACCATTACTGTGGAAGAATGAGACACTTGAAGATAAAAGCCATCATCACCAGATAAAAAAAAAAAAAACAATTCAAAGGTTTGAAAAGTAGAACGTATTTCCAATCCCTTGCACCTTTCTGTGTTCGGTGACGAAGCTTCAAGAGATCTTGCATCCAAAAGCGTCACCTTTCCTCTCTGCCTTTGTAATACATTTTCTGAGTTCATTGTTTCAACAAGTACTAATTCGGAGCTTTCAACCAGCGCAAATGAATTGTCCACTTGAAAGTGGTAAAAGTATCATTAAAGCGAGTTCTTCCTTATATATTATTGACCACCATCAAATATATGAATCAATCAAATCAAAGTGATGACATCGCGATGTCATCAATATGTACTTTATCAACTTCGCTAACGCTTTATTATTAACATTGCAAGCAGTTGCTGCAATCCTTCCAAAGCGGACTATTGATTACACCTTTAAATACTGTTTCCAATATCAAATTTTAACATACTTAGAAAACCCACCACCACCGTGGCTGAATTAAGTTTTCGCCTTTTACCTTATCACTTACTCCTCTGGATTTGAAAAAACTTTTTTATTGCTATCTTCAAAAGAGCCAGCATTCAACAGGAGGCTTGTAAATAGGTAGACATTTGTGTATTGCAAAAGCTAAATCACCGAATGAAATCATCACTTGTAAATTTTGAATCAATTTACCACTTTCCTATCTTCTTATTATCAACTGTATCACTGTTTATCTTTCGCAACGCCTTTTTAAACTGACTTTGAAGGTTTGAAAGTACCGTTTCGATTGACGACGGAAGATGCCTTCCGTTTTTACAGACATTTTTATTCTATATGGAAAATAGATAATACACTTTACAATATTTTGCTTAAGTACATTACAACCTATTATACTTACAAAAAGTTTACAAGCATTCACACAGAGAGAGTTGTATTGTTGCCTTAGGTACTTCTATAAAATTTACATAAACACGAATCACTTAACCAAGTCAGTAGAGGGAAACTGATATACTCACATCGGCTAGAGTCTGATTTGTAGCAGTTGATGAGCTTGGGAGCTCAATGTCTTTCATTTGATGTTTTTGAAATTGGACAGCAACATACAGCAGGGCTTTGAATGGAAAGTCTTTACAAATTATTGGCCATAGTAATGTGCCCGCAAACTGATCTACTCACCTCAAATGTCCTTGAGCAGCCACATTGATGACTTACTGATGGCGGTCCCACTGAACAAAGGTCCAGTTTGCATTTTGTCATCCCTTCTCGTCCATAGTAGCTGGATGGTGATAGAATGTCATGGAGACATGTTGTTTGAGTTTCCGTTGGATCTTACTGGATCATGCCAACTCAACCAAGCGAAGAGTATTCCGGTACAATCTCCGTTTGAGATTGTGGGCGAAATACTCGGTTTGAGCCAGAATCTTGCAAGACAACTCGTGTAACGAGCGTTCTGTTCACGCAGACTATCCAAATCAACATTCTTCCTGCAACCACAACGTCCTCTCCGCAGCGGAATATACCTTCACTATTTTCCTCCATCAGATCCACCAAATCCGCTTTATAGCCAGTTATATTCACGGCCTGAATTAAAAAAAATTATATTGCCCATGTTGAAGAGTTGACTCATAGCGGTAAATTAAATTTGTAACTGGGAATATGTATGGTAATATGTGAACGAACTTGGCTTGATTATGACATTGTATTTAGCCTCAAAATTCATGCTTGAAATTAGAGAGCGAGACGGTACAATGTACCTCCATATTATAGTAGAAAAGTCAACATAAGACACAATAGTGACCAATGTACACTGGATGGAACCTGCATGATGACAGTTAAGAACTGCATCATTAACAGTTACGATATAGCAGTGACCTTATGAGTTGAAGTATAGAGACTTTCGCACGTCGTATCATCGCAAAGGGGACTAACCGAGCGATGAAGTTTCAAACGTGGGTACATAATCCCGACATGTTAGAACACATAACGCTGGCAATGACCAACATTGGCAAAAAGAGATGAGGGATCGTTCCTGTTTAAAAACATTTAAACGCAGTTCCGTTCACTATAATAATTTAAATGTCTCCTTGTTCTAATTTCCTTCTGAAGTCACTTTTATTGGCGTGAGAACTTTTTTTTTTTATTTTTTAAAAACCACTAGTCAGATGCTCTCCTTCTTTCCATATCTCGTTCCAATTTGATCCTCCTAATTTCACTATCATTGCAGTTCTGTAGCATGGAGAAATTCCTCCTTATCCACTACGACTCCAAATTCTGGTGATTCATAGCATAGCTCATCTAGATCCATTAGTTCGATCAACTAAATCACCAGATCGTTGATATTTTCACAACACTGAGATTTGTTACATGTGTTTTCTATTGGCTTTGAAACGAATATCCAAGGTCTCTTGCGACAAACCCACGGACGTTATGGGATACTAGTCATCATTATGTATGCCATCAAAAACTAACGGAATTCTCATATTTATCGCATAGTTTGTACTACGTAAAAGTGAAAATACTAATGTGTCACGCTCGGTTGATTTACAATGGTTGCAATAAAAAATTTCACAATAGTTGCGCACATTACAGCAAACCCATTCAAAATCAAACAAAATACGGACTGTCTATCGGTACGTACCCAATGTGCTCAGAACCAAACCAACACAAGTTCGATCATAGGGACGTTCCCAAACACAGTGTACCAAACAAACATGTACCTATCCCAGTAAAACAGATCTCCATACAAGTTCCTAACGCTGATAACATCCTGGAATTATACATGTTACCTATCCATGTGCCTATCGATCAACTAAAGTATACATGTACCTATCCATGTACATATCCATGTTCCTATTGACAACACTAAACTTTACATGTTACCATATCCATGTACTATTGATAACACTAAAACTATTACATGTACCCATCTATACCATGTACCTATCCCTGAGGCAAGTAGGGCCACAGTTTTCACTACT
>CAJQUW010008694.1:0-22168 GCA_907163375.1 Prostheceraeus crozeri
AACCAAATTCAACTATCCCGTCTGTAAAGAAGTTTGCATGATACGTAGGAAAGCATAGCTGCTAGAAAGAAATCTATGGCCATAGCTTAAAAAAGAGATATTCTAAAACGTCGCCAGTGGGGGCGAGTGTGTGAGTAAACCAAGCCAAACGATGTCCCAAATAGCTGATGAGTTAGTCAGTCATGAACACTTTCGCGCAGAAACTGATAGCAATCTAAAGACAGTAAGTGGGATGACTCCTCTTTTCACTACAGTAGAACATCAATTTATATTCCTGTTTTGGCATTTGAGTCGTTTATTGGGCTAGTGGTCAAACCTACATACATGATACAGTGAACTCCTCATCAAAAAATGGCTATGAAAACCACTCCTAAAACAAGGTCCAAGCACTTCCAATGAATTTTTCTCTGATTGCACCTCAGTCGTTTTTGATTGTTTCCGCATCATTCGGTTTGATGAAGAAATGAATCTTATGGAATTATCAGGCGACAGAAATTTGAAGGAAATTTACAACCATCGATTGCTACCGCCGAAATTTACAAGTTCAGTTTAGCATTGGAGTTTTATCAAACTGAGTTGTTAAAACGTTACTCCGTCAATGTTTAATATTTGCATATTAATTTTTTCTTGAAATGGGAAAATTGGTCATTCAACGTGATTGTTTGAGGCAATGGTTCGACAACTTGAAAAACTTTTATCTAGAGGTTCAGTTAACCGAGTCCTCCATCTTGGTCGATATAATGATGTTTGACCTGTGGGTGCTGGAACCTGTTGAATATCTCTTTGAATATTGCCTCCAAACAAAAATATCTGTAAAGATTTTTGCGATTTTTAATAACCACGTAACTCCGAGAGGAATTTTACCATTGAAAATTTGACCGAATAAATTTAAAATACTTTTTTGCATCTTGAACAATTCAGATTACTTCTTGACCATCTGACAAAGTCACACATTGCGAAAGTGTATAGTTATAGCGGCAAATTCGTGGTGATGTTATTGTGACCTAGCTTTTGAACTGGATAGGAACCTACCACGGATGTTGTATGCAGTATTGGGTAAAAAAACAACGTGTTTTGTTTAGATATAGTAATAAAGCACATTACTAAAGTTTTTAGAGAAATAAGGACTGTAAGACCAATGAATATCTTAATTATAGAATATATTCATTGATATAAATATTCTAATATATTTTTATTGACTTATAACTCCTATTTTTCTCCAAAAATTTTTCTATCAAAAATGTCAATGGGGGTTCTAAATTTATGGTTTATACTCTATAAATGAATGTTTAATTGATTCACTGAAAGAAGCACAGCGATACAAGTTTTATACAATCCATGTAGATGCACACAAACCGATTGACTGACAATTGACAGACATTTATCCTACAAAATTTATTTTGTCGGTTATCGTTAGTTTCTTGCAAAGGATGAATTGCCACTGAACACCTACAATATCTGACAAAAAGCGACAAAATGAATAGCAATGAATTTTATAGCTGAGAATTTTGTCAAAGAATGATGTAATTAATCGAATATGTCAAAACAAAAATTAGTTTTGCCACACAAGTAATACATATTGAACAAAATACCAAGCAATCACTAATCGAAAAAATCAGATCAATATTCCCTAACAGTAAAATAACATATCATCACCACTCCACATAAATCTACTTATTCTCCAAAACTACTTTCACACTCATTAACAATTATTATCCCCATACCCTTATCAAAATACAACCAAAATACTATCACAATAACCAACTTAAAACCCTAATCCCTTCCCAATAATAACACCCCCCCAAAAAACTCCTCCCTCGCTCAAATCTTTTGATTAGTTATAATCAGCATACAAAGCACGAGCAAAGCAAACAAGAACACAATCCCACCAACAGGAGCAAAAAGCAACAACGAACTCAGAAGAGCACAAACACACAAAAGGCAAAAAAAAGCCAAACCACAAAACAAAGAGAATCCGAAACCACAAACAGAGCACAACAATAAATACAAAAAAAATACAGCCAGAACACAAAAAAACACAAAAAGCAATAAACAAACAAAAAAGCAAAAAGCATACAAACAACCTAAAAAAACAAAGCAAAACCACAACAAAACACAGAGCAAGCACAAACAAAAAACACAAAAACACATCAACCAGAAACACAAAGCAAACAACAAAAAAACAACACAAATCAAACACAAAAGGCAAAAAAATAAAAAAACAAAAGAGACACACAACCTCGACAATCAACAAAAACAAAAGTTCAACAAAGCAACAATAAACAAAACACAACAAAAAACAAGCACAAAGCAATGACCATGCAAACAAAAAAGCAAAAGAAGCACCAACTAAAGCAGAAAGCAAACAACAAAAACACCTAAAAAAATGAAGCTACACAACACGCAACAAAATAACAAAGCAAACAAAGCAAAACAAAGACAAGCACAAAGCAACACAAACACAAGACAAGCAAAGAAACGGAACTGAAGCAAAAACAAAAACACAAAAGCAACAAAAACACAACAGAGCACTCAGAAGCAAATCCTAAACAAGCACACAAACACCCAAAACACAAAAAAAGCAGAAACAAAGCACCGACCAAACAAGCAAAAGCAAACCAAACTACAGACAAAAAGCACAGAGCAAATAAAAACCCACAAAGCAAACACAGAGCAACTAAACAAAGAAAAGCAAACAACAAAGACAACATAAAAGACCAAAAGCAGAAAAAAGCAAACACCAAAGCAAGCATAGAAGTCGACACAGCAGCACAAACACCACAAAGAAAAAAACAAAGGCTAGACACACCAAAGCAACCACACCCACAGAACACAAACTACACAAAACCAGCAAAAATACAAAGAAACCAAATACAGACAAAAAACAAAACTCAAAAAAGCACACCACAACACAGAGAAAAAAAACAGCAGACAAAAACACAAAAAACCAGAACAAACTAAAAAACACCAAACATAAACAAAATCACACCAAATATAAAAAACAAGCAAAAAAAATCCAACAGCTGACAGACATACAGCACGCCACAAACAAACCCCAAAAAGCAAACAGCAAAACACACAAGAAAAAAGCACACAAAAAATCCCGACACATTCATCCAAAACACAAAGGCAAAGGTGCAACAACAAAGCAACGCATCCAAAAAACAAGCAAAAAAACCGCAGATAAAGCAAAAACAAAGCCAAAACCACAAGAAAAAGCAATAACCAAAACAACAAAGCACAAAAGCAGGACCGCAGCAATAAAAGCACCCAAGAAAAAAGCAAGAAAAAACAAAAAAAAAACCGAAGTACACAAAAAAAGAAGACACGACACAACAAAAAAACCAAAGCCAAAGGCAACAACACAAAAAAACAGCACAAACACATAATACGAACAACCAAAAAGCAAACAAAAACAAACACAGGCAAAGAAAGCAACAAAAGCAAGCACAAAAAAAGCCACAAACAAGCAACAGGCAACAACACACAAATACAACAAACAATAAGCAACAAAAGCTAAACAAAAAAAACGAAACAGCAGACACACAAAACAAAAAAAAAACAAACAAAACAAAGCAAAAACAGAACGAAACAAAACAAACAAACAATAAACACACAAAAGCAAAGCACAAACAAACAACAGAAAATATAAAGAAATCAAAAGGAACAAATAAAAAGCAAAAGACAACCAAAAACAATCCAGTAAGCACAAAAGCAAAACCATACCAGAATGCTGTTTTTAATAAATTATATATTTAATTTAAAAAAAAAAAAAAAAAAAAAAATACAATTATCATCCCCCCCCCTCTACGCCACGAAGGAAACTCGCCCCGCACCCACCCATACGGGCGATGTCGGTGGAGAACCTACAAATTATTTTTTTTTTCCCTTTTTTATTTTTTTTTTATTTTCTTTTTTTTTTTTTTTTTTTTTTTTTTTTTAATTTTTTTTTTTTTTTTTTTTTCTTTTTTTTTTTATCTTTTTTTATTTTTATTTTTTGGCCATTGTTTTTTTTTTTTTATTTTTTTTTTTTTTTTTTTTTTGTTTTATCTTTTTTTTTTTTTCTTATTTTATTTTTTTTTTTTTTTTTATCTTTTTTTATTTTTTGCTTTTTTTTTTTTTATGTTATTTTTTTTTTTTTTCTTTTTTCTCTTTCTAATTTCTTTTTTTTTTTGTATTTCTTTTTTTCTTTTTTTTTTTTTTTTCTTTTTTTTATTTTTTCATTTTTTTTTTTTTTTTTTTTTTTTTTTTTTGTTCTTTTTTTTTTTTTTTTTGTCTTTTTTTTTATTTTTTTTTATTTTTTTTTTATTTTTTTTTTTTTTTTTTTTGTTTTTTTTTTTTTTTTTTTTTTTTTTTTTTTTCTCTTATCTATTTTTCTTTTTTTTCTCTTTTTTTTTTTTTTATCTTTTTTTTTTTTTCTATTTGCTTTTTTTCTTATTCTTTTTTCCTTCTTTTTTTTTTTTTATTTATTTTTTTTTTTTTTTCTTTTTTTTTTTTTTTTTTTTTTTTTTTTTTTTTGTTTTTTTTTTTTTTTTTCGTCGGATATCAGCAGTGCTGATTGAGGAGACAACGAAATAAAAAGCTTTTTTTTATTTATTTTTTTATTTTTTTTTTTTTTTTTTTTTATTTTTATTTTTTTTTTTTTTTTTTTTATATTATTTTTTTTTTTTTTCTTTTTCTTTAATTTTTTTTTTTTTTTATGTTATTTCTTTTTATCTTTTTTTATTTATATTTTTTTTTTTTTTTTTATTCTTTTTTTTGTCTTTTATTGCTTTTTTTGTTTTTTTTTTTCTGTTGATTTTGTCAGTAATTTTGTAGGATACTTGTCGGTCTACGGTTTTACAGTGCAGGCAAGTATGATTATAACAAACATTCTGTTTTGGAAGCGATTGGTGTGGAAATAATTGATTGCTTGATTACAGCACCAACAAGTAGCGCCATCGCACCAACAACAGCCATCGCAGGTAGCGATGTTGTCAATTCAATATTTATCTGATGAATAGTAGGCTATTTAACAAGAAGAGAAGAAATGAGTTTGAAGAATTGAATCTTAACTGCTCCAAATTGAAGTTCACATTTTTCACTACACCATCATTTCTAGTTCAGATTTCTCCAATTGAATTTCAGATATCTATCAACGATCTCAACTTTGTAGATATCTGAAATTCATTTGGAAAGATCTGAACTAGAAATGGAAAAGGTGTAGAGGAGAAATTGGTGAATGGTTCACTATTCTGCATCTCCAGCAATACATTTGAAATATTGGCTGAATTACAAGCATTCGTTCTGAAGGATCTGGTACCGAGGATCGACAGGTCATTTGACCTGTCACTGGAAGCATGCACAACATTCTCAAACAGATGAACTCGAAGCTTCAAATTGTTTGATCAATTCAGCTGCTATTTACAATTTATTGCATCAATGTGATCCCCACCCTACAAGTCAATTAAATGTTCGCTTATTTTCACAGAGCTGCCGCCTATCGCCGATATTCTCAGTTGGATTCGCTGGTGAGCCTATCCAAAGGAGAACTCCTCGCTCATCATTACATCAGTCAGGGCAAATTGACTTACAAACAGTTGGAGGGTGAGTACTTGAACATGCAAATGATCATCAATATATGAGTGGTGAACAACATGGGAGTCACATTTACATGATGTGACGGATTCTTCAGTCCTGGCCGAAGGTCGTAGGCCAATCACAGGAGAGAAACAAAGTTGATTAGAGCACTTACAGGCCTAATCCTGAGATTGGCAAATTCATTTCACAACCACGACGCGTTATAACTAGGGAATTTTTTTTATGACCTAAAAATTGGAAAAATATGACTTTACAAAGCTTAAAACAACCAAATATGACAAAAAAACTGAAAATATAACCAAATATGACCTAAAAACTGAAAATGTGACCACGATATGACCTAAAAACTGAAAATGTGACCACAATATGACCTAAAAACTGAAAATATAACCAAATATGACGTACAAACTAAAAATGTGACCACAATATGACGTAAAAACTGAAAATATAACCAAATATGACCTAAAAACTGAAAATGTGATCACAATATGACCTAAAAACTGAAAATATAACCAAATATGACCTAAAAACTGAAAATGTGACCACAATATGACCTAAAAACTGAAAATATAACCAAATATGACCTAAAAACTGAAAATATAACCAAATGTGACGTAAAAACTGAAAATGTGACCACAATATGACCTAAAAACTGAAAATATAACCAAATATGACCTAAAAACTGAAAATGTGACCACAATATGACCTAAAAACTGAAAATGTGACCACAATATGACCTAAAAACTGAAAATATAACCAAATATGACGTACAAACTAAAAATGTGACCACAATATGGCGTAAAAACTGAAAATATAACCAAATATGACGTAAAAACTGAAAATGTGATCACAATATGACCTAAAAACTGAAAATATAACCAAATATGACCTAAAAACTGAAAATGTGACCACAATATGACCTAAAAACTGAAAATATAACCAAATATGACCTAAAAACTGAAAATATAACCAAATGTGACGTAAAAACTGAAAATGTGACCACAATATGACCTAAAAACTGAAAATATAACCAAATAGGGTAAAATGGGGTGATATGGACACTTTTTGCTTAGGGTCTAAATTCTAAGTAATAAGCGGACGAATGTATACATTTAATAAGCTAAATTGTAGCTTAGGGCACTGCCTTCCTATAACATTATGTCTCAAGGGAATGAAAATCCATTATGATATTTATATATAGCATCGCGTTAAGGGATACAAATTTCAAGAGAAAAAATGAGTCGGGGTGATATGGACACCAACGAGTAATTCTTTATTCAACATAACAATCTAAAAAAACAAAGTAGTCTATTAAAGGTGAGACAAAACCAGTCTACCTAGAAGGCTCACATAAACTTTACAGCGCATTTATAGCAATGGAAAGTGCCGAAACAGGATTCACAACACCACTTGTTGCAAGATTCGCATTTCATCCAATCTTCTGTCGTTTCTTCCCAAGCTGCGTCGCAGCAGCAACATTGGTGTTCCTTGTTATCAAGTTTTCTTTTCGTTTGCTTTGTAGAATCCTTTTTTAGAGATTTTGACGTTGAGGGATGCAAAATACTGTCTTCGATATCTCTGGATGTGCATGGCGATTGTTGTCCATCGTTTATCAAACGGCACATTGGTTTCTTCTTTTGATCAAATCGCATTCGAACTACAAGTTTTTTCTCCCTAATTTCTGGAGACGTGATGTGAATCTTGTGGACTTTAGTATGTGTAGGATTCAAAGTTTTTCTTAGGGCTGCAAATTATAGATATGATTAAGATAGCTTCAGAATTATTATCTTGAACATCACAAGGCTTGACTGAATCAATTTCCATTTTACTTTCAACTTCTGAAAGGAATGACTTTGAAACGGAGAGCTCATGATCACTGATTGTATTTTGCAATGGATATATTCCGCAATGTGGAAATGCGTCAACAACAAGACCTCTTTTCTTCTCAATTTCTTTGAAAACAGCACAAAAAGCGAAGCGAAGTTTTCGGTCGTAATCGCGGAGACTCCGCTCTCGTTTAGAAAATTTTCAAGGGCCTTGCACCACGCGCGTTTGAGGACTGCATTAAAATACGTGTCAAGCGGTTGTAATCTATGGCTTGAATGAGGTGGTATGCAAACTAACTCAATGTCATGATTAATACAGAAATCAATAGCTTCGATGGAAAGATGTGAAGCATGTCCGTCCAGAAGTAAAACACACTTCTTGCCTGGAATTTTCGTCCTGTGTCTATCAAAATGATTCAGATATCGAACAAAAGTTTCTGAATCATTATAACCAGACTTCGTGGAGGCGACGCCGATATTATGAGTTTCGTAGATGTTTCGTGCAGTCATCTTCACATTGCCCCCTTTGCAAATGACGAAAGGTGGCAGAATGTCTCCCGATGCAGAAACAGTCGGTATGATTGTTGTTAATGTTCCTCGCTCACCTGTGCGAACAGCCTGCACACTTCGAGCTCCTTTCTGTGTAATCACTTTGCTGGGATTATTAGGCACTGTGGATATCCCTGTCTCATCTGTGTTGTAGACAAGCTGAGGAAAGTCTCTCAAATTGAGAAGATCAAACAGTTCTCTTAAATCATTGAAATAACTATCAACTTGTTTTAACTTGTTAAAGGCCTGCGCACGCGCAGCAGAGAGTCCTTCAGGTTTTCGTAACGAAAGGTCTGGATTTCGTTTGCGGATGCCCGCTTGTTCTTCTGCCAATTATTTGGAACACTGGAATTCAATTTTCTGCGACGATCAAGAGTATGTGCGTATTCATAAGCCGCGAATCGAATGTTAGAAATAGTCATAGGAAATCCACGCTCAGCTGCATATAGAATGCGTTTACACAAAATCTTTTCTTGTTGATAAGTGAAAATAGTTTTCCCACCTGGGCGTATAGTTTCGTTTTTCACATGTCGACGGAGAGTATTTCGAGGAACGCTGAAACGATGAGCAGCCGTTGAAAGAGGTGTACCCTGTTTTACGAGACAGATCGCATTTAACATGCTATCGTTGCTGTCGTTAAGACGAGCGTTTTTTGATTTATAGGTTCTAGGCATTGCAAATTAGATGCAGCAATTAGTCACAGTAACTATGAATGAACTAATATGAATTTGAGTAGAAGTGATGACAATGATAGAATCATAGAATTCAATTTTATTATCGCATAGGCAGCAAAAGTTTCATCACGTTATCAGCCAATCGTATCGGGGTGATATGGACACGTGCGCCTAGCAGTCTATGATAAATCAGTAAGCTATGCAGTCAACTTCGGTGACGCGATCTCGACTTGCATAGATATTCCTCTATATTATGATTTGAGTTTTGCAAATATTTCAGATTGTATACTGCATAGATAGCGTCGATCATATTTCACCAAATCAATATTTACAGCGCTAAATCAAGTTATTATTACATTGAAATATTCAAATTCCTTGTACGGCTGTCTAAAGTGTTCGATTATCTTTATGAACTCATTTGTCAATCATGTAAAAGAAAATTGGTTACTAACTCTGCTTTCAACTATCCACTTTAGGTATTCAAAATATGGATATCGAAGATGTCCATATCACCCCTGCTTCAAAAACAGTTTCGATTCTCTTCTTATATTATTTACTGTAACTTCATACAGGTTCAGCTTTGCGGTGGAATATTTAGAAGCATTGTGAATCATAAAAAAACATGTGGCATTATGCAAGGATACTTTTATTCCCCAAAATTTGAGTCTGAAGATTAAAGCGATTATATGCAAAGAAATTCCTTTGTGTAAATAGCCCACTGGATGCCAGAACACCAATATATTGGCTACAAATCACTGATATTAAGAAGCACCAGATCATTTCTTAACAATATAAACCAAATCGAATAGAATTTCATGAATATGTTAGCATGGAATTATCAACGAAAATTAGATCAAAAAGTGTCCATATCCCCCCGTGTCCATACCACCCCATTTTACCCTATGACCTAAAAACTGAAAATGTGACCACAATATGACCTAAAAACTGAAAATATAACCAAATATGACCTAAAAACTGAAAATGTGACCACAATATGACCTAAAAACTGAAAATATAACCAAATATGACCTAAAAACTGAAAATGTGACCACAATATGACCTAAAAACTGAAAATATAACCAAATATGACCTAAAAACTAAAAATGTGACCACAATATGACCTAAAAACTGAAAATATAACCAAATATGACCTAAAAACTGAAAATATAACCAAATGTGACGTAAAAACTGAAAATGTGACCACAATATGACCTAAAAACTGAAAATATAACCAAATATGACCTAAAAACTGAAAATGTGACCACAATATGACCTAAAAACTGAAAATATAACCAAATATGACCTAAAAACTAAAAATGTGACCACAATATGACCTAAAAACTGAAAATATAACCAAATATGACCTAAAAACTGAAAATATAACCAAATGTGACGTAAAAACTGAAAATGTGATCACAATATGACCGAAAAACTGAAAATATAACCAAATATGACGTAAAACTGAAAATATAACCAAATATGACGTAAAACTGAAAATGTGACCACAATATGACGTAAAAACTGAAAATATAACCAAATATGACGCACAAACTAAAAATGTGACCACAATATGACCTAAAAACTGAAAATGTGATCACAATATGACCTAAAAACTGAAAATATAACCAAATATGACGTAAAACTGAAAATGTACTTTTGCAAGATTCTAAAATCTTAAAATATATAAACATTTTGTTTCCATTTTCAGGTGAAAAGTTAGAAACTTTCAGACTTTTTTATTTATTAAATTTTTATTTTTTTGTTAATTTAAGACTATTTATTTACAGCTTGTTGTACAAAACAGTAATGTAATATCCTTCATTTGATGTTAAAAAGGTCTGTCTATGTATAGTTTTTGCTGGCAAGGAAAGGCGGACGACAGATGAGCCAATCCTGGACATATTCTTAGCTGTATCGGTTCGGTTCATCACTCTATGCGTGCGTCGCAGTAGAATACAGCATCATTATTGTTATCGTTTTTCAGCAATTAATATCAACATAGTTTCATGCTTTATCACGCTATAATGTTTTTCAAATATTAGGTATATACTCACTTCTAAAAGATGAGCTGCAGCTTGATGAAAAACAGACCGTTGGTAGCAGATACACGATTTAAGACATTTATTCAACATTCTATGACAAATACATGCACATAGACACAACATGTACACAAATACACATTTAGAATAGAATAGAAAATATGTTTATTCTCCGTAGACAGCAAGCAGAGTATGTACATTCGAATAGGCATGCAAGGGTAATACAGTAATGGAGAAAGGGACCAGAGGACCCACAAGAAGGGGTATATGACTGGCCCGCACATAATTATATACATGTTTGTTCACAGACCAGAAAGACATTGTTCAAACACTAGAGAGTATGCGTGCTGCTGCGTAGCTACTCATAAAACTCAGAGAATTTGTTCTACGAACGCATCTGATGCTTAGTTTTGGATAACATTTAGAGTAGAGAGTTTTATCTATCGTGAGTAAGAGTAGACAGGTTTCAAAAAAATGAGTCCATATTTTTTATTAGATACGACTTTATATTCTTTTTGAATTCTCTAATTGATTTCGAGCTTTTTCTTTCATTGGGAAGCAAATTCCATGTAAATGGTATTTGAAAAGTGCTCATTTTTTGTTCTAATGATTTCTTACAAAACGGTAATTTGAAGCTATCGGATCGTCTAGTCGATGATTCTACATAGTTATTTACGAAGCATAGCATATCCATATGTATATCTACGAATGAAGTCAAGAAAACATGAACACAATTATGAATTTTCAAGAATCATAAATTCGGAAATCGAAAATGAATCTAAATATTTAACAATCAGCCCGAGCACGAGCCCAAAATGAATTGGTAAACCCGACCAGAATCCGAATTCGGGTCCGGTTCGAACACTTCTAATCCAAATCGCAGGAGGGAGTGATTCCCCCACTTCTTGTGCGTTTTCCCTAATTGTTTGAATTCCTTCGGTGTCTGCAAGTCCACCATCTCTATGACTTTGTCTAACCTTCTTTTAGAACTGCGGAATGGCATTTCACAGAATACAATGAAATGACTACTTACCGAAAAGTCTGATATGCAGAAAATGAAATAAAATGTAAAATATCCGTCACCTGTGCTCCAATTCTGAAAGCTGAAAATTGAAATTCGAACTTCATAGGTGAATATATAAAAATGCGCTGCATCAAAAATATGTTCTCAGAACATTGTCACTAACGGTGAAGGCCTTCAAATTGCTTTGCAGTTGACCGGTCTCATGCAAAATGACTGTAAAGGGAAACATGCCAAAGTTCGTGCGATTTACGCGTGGTTACCACGGCATGACTGATGCAAATGGAAAATTTTCCATCGGAAATTTTGAAATTTATTTTTCGGTGATTGACGCTTTTTCCTTTGTTTTGGAGACTTATTATAGTCGTTTGAAAGGACTATGTAATATTCAAAGTTCGAAAACTTCTCTATCATCCCTGTATGTTAACATTTGGTACCAACTGCACCTTTACCATGTCCATTTCAGATCTTTCCAAATGAATTTCGATGGATTTCAGATTTCTCTAGCTGAATTTCAGATATCTATCACAAGGTCAACTTTGAAAAGATTTTAATTCAACTGATCTCCAACTCATCTAGATCATATCTGAAATTCATTTGGGCAGATCTGAACTCGATTTGGAACTATCTGAACCATCTGAACTAGAAATGGAGGATGTGTATCCTCAACGAAGATATCGGACAATGCGCCAGAAGTTTGAAGCTATCATAGATATTCTTTTACTCATCACAGATATCTTTAGTTTCCAAATATCTCACGAGTTTACAGTCTTTATATCTTCCAATTTGGTCGCTCATGAATGCTGCGTGGACTGTGTGCTTTTACTGCATCACATGTTCATCAACATATGGAGAAATTGCATCACTATGATCAACGCTTCATAATAAAGCTTAACTTTGAAGCTAACTATTAGCAAACTCCAAAATGAAGTACATTATTTTTGCTCCAGATCTTTTACATTGCATGAAATTATACCCCTATTGTAAGGCAAGATTCACGTTATCCCAAACGGTGTCTGTGTGATAATTAAAAATGCTAACAATTTATAGTACGCCACTGCGGTGGCAAAGGAATCTTCAAAAATCCGCAGACGGAAATGATACTGCTACGATCGCTTTAATCCAAATAATAATGAAATCAAGAGTTTTAGACCCAATTTATTGGTACGCAGTTGCCTCGGCAGTTGAAGCGCTCAAATTATAGGGCCTATCAAAAAATCAAAACTTTCAAAATTTTCCAAAATTTTCCAATTTTTCCCATAATTTTTCACAGATAATTTTCATCACTACATGGCATGAATGAACGAACTCACCTCGACCCACCTTTTCCAAATGACTTCTCTCGATTGTGGTTACATATATAGAGAACATGTCAATGACTTGATTATAATATTGTGGTCTAATATTGTTGCTCGCGACACCAAAAAGAAAAAAATTGAAGAAAAGAAATAATCGAAAATTATAATAGTCAGAAATGTTTCATCATTTCATTTTCTACATGAATGAGAATTGACACTCTTTGTCCGCGTCAGAAAATCGCTAGAAAAAAGACTGCACGAATTAAATAGTGAAATCAAACATCAAAGAATAAGCTCTTACTTAACTGATGGTCTAATCTGCACTTATGTATGTGTACGTACATCGCAAATAGAATTATGGACATTGACGTAGTTTTGCCTGTTATCAGGGTGTCCGTAAATTCGCTTGACTTTTAAATTGAATATCTACATGAGAAAGCAATAAACTTTTTTATCACAAGCCATGTTATATTGCGCAACATAAAGGGGAATTCACGAATCTAACAGTAAGAAGCCAATATTTGATGATTAGAATGTTCAAATCAAGTGTTCGAAATGATTGCCATTGCAATCAATCACTGCAGTAAATCGCCGAATAATATCGATGAAGCCGAATGAAGGGATTTTGAGATGCATGTTGATGGCCTAACATCTGACCAGATACGGCCATTGTGCGTATTAACGATCCCATTGAGTGAAAAATACGCCTCGTCAGACCAGACAATGTCATCGATTACATTCTGACTGCCGAGAAGCCAACTCGCTAACTCACAGCGCTTTCGCTTGTCGGCCGGCTCAAGTGCTTGCACGACTTGTAATTTGTACGGGTAAAGTTTTAGTTCATGCCGAAGGATTTTATGGACACTAGTCTTTGAAATGATATCAACCTCTTCCGCCACTTTGCGAACTGACGTGACTCCTAGCTTTGATTTTGAACTAGTCTTCTCGACGACGCGATTCACAGTTGCAATTGTCATGTCATCCATTGTAGGACGGCCACTGTGAGGTTTATCATGAACGCTGCCAGTATCTTCAAACTTTTTGATGATATTTGCAATCGATGTTGTTGTAAAAGGATCCTTGTGAATGCGTCTTTGAGTCTTAAACATTCGAAGGGCAGCTGTAGCACTTCTATTGCATGCAAAGAAGCACTGAACTATCTCTATCCGAGTCTGAGGATCCATTGTTAATAAGATAGGCAGCGATTGTACCACTTCACATTGAGATTTCGAACATAGCATGAGGAAACACTATGATACAGACTTAAACTATTGGTTGACACACGGGTCTTTGTCATTGGTTAGCGAAAACATCACGTCATAGATATGAGATATGGCAATTCTATGCCATGAAAGCTGATTAATTTGACCTTCTCAATTGAAGATGATAAGACATGAATCAATCAATGACTAAGCATGTCGTCATGGCTGGTGATGAAAGTTTCATAGAATTGAATAGAGGAAAATTTTGAGCTATGGCCCTAGGTAAGGTTAATTGACATAATCAACAGCACAGCTAATTGACTTTAACATTTACTGAAACTGAAATGAATTCAACAAAGCTTAAGAACTATAATTGCACATATAATATTCATTACAAAAATGGCTGCATGCAGAATGTAAAATTTAAGCAGTTAAATAATCGAATATTCATTTCTTATTGTTAGATTCGTAAATTCCTCTTCATGTTGCGTAATATATCATGGTTTCTGACGTAAACGTTTATTGTTTACTCATTTAGATATTCAATTAAAAAGTCAAGCGACTTTACGGACACCCTGTATGCACATTAGTTCTATTTCCGTCAGATGCATTGTGAGACTTGCTCACATCTACATTATGCGTGCTTCGAAATTGTAGAAAACTTAATTCTCAAAAGTCCTGACCTTTCTTCCCAATCATACCTACATTAAATGATATTTAAAATAATTTGAGCATGTAATTTTGCGTGATTGACATTTGCAAATTAAGTGATTTTCATCATGATGTTCTTAGTAAATTCATTAGATTTTCTTTTTCTTTCACATTTCTGAGTCAATCCTTATAGCTTTGATTAGTCTCTAAATATTCTAATTTTGAAAATATTGTCCTGTTATGTAAAGGAGAATGGGATGCTACGTAATAATGCACATCACATTCCATCCAACATTTCAAAGACATTCGTTTTCTGAAATGTTGGGAAGACTGTAAAGTGAATGCTTAGATGCATGCATGTTCATAAGATGAAACATATCTTTGATCAACATGGATATTCAGGAAATGTAGAATGTCTTCATCTGTCAAATCTGATTGAGACGTTCTCTCATTTATGGAACACTAAATATAGAAAGATGCATTAGAGGTTCCAATGCCACAAAAGAAATCATTAAGAAATGTATAAATGAATAGAAAAGAGAGCTTTATCAATTTAAGATTCTATTTTGATATGAGGAATATTTTCGCCATCTTTTCTCAGACTGCAACCCGGAAGGAAACAACAATTTTATAACTGCCTTATCTTGAACAGTGTCCATTAACACTCCTTCAAACGGAAGGAATGCGGACAGCTAACAGTGTCAAAAGAAATGATCACTTATAATCAAATTATGCATACTTCGATGTTATACTGACTTCTATCCAATCATGCATGTTATTTTTCATCATCAATGCACAATTTAGAGCAGAAAAATGTCATCAGGCTTGAACAATTCAAGCACAAAGCTCCTTCGCAGTCGTAGACGCTGCTCTTCTCCTTCGCTGCGTTTTACCGTCGCTGTGGCCTGGTGGTAGAGTGCTCACTCTGCGTCAGGGAGACCTTGGTTCAAACCTTGGTCGGGTCAAATTTCGACTTCTGAAATAGGTACTCTCGGCATTCATGCAAAACATTCTAGAATAATATCTACATGTAGAATCGCTGAGCAATCTGAACGACTGGACCACAGAACGAGCCTTTACTGTCGAGACGGTGTACAACGAAACGCAGATTCTCTGCCAAAAATCGATGGTCTTCTGTCGAACCGTCGTATGAGAAAATGTGTGATTTTTGGGGATTGACGTTTGAAAATGTTGTCTTTTTCTATCTCTCATTTCTAAAAAACCGCAAATTGTTTGAGTACAAATTTTCTTTTGGATGCAGCTAATGACCACTCCTACCCATATTGACCCTCGAAATTTAAAATTTCACAACATTTTAAAACGAAAAGAGCGCCAAAAGTCATACGACAGTTCGGTAGATATTATATTAGACTAACCACTGCATACGACACTTATACGACACTTCGATAGAATACATCGGGTGTTTTACTTTGTTATACATCAACATCATAAACAATACTCTATTAAACATGACATAGTGGCATTTACACGATATATCGTATCAGAATATTTCAACCGATGAATATTTCAATATTTCATTTACAAGAATGATAAGAAGAGTCGATTGTCACTGATGTTGAAGTTGGGTATAAAATCTCCGATAGTCCGGATGATTGATAACTGGTGTAGGTCCGGTACACAAGGAAACCAGATCTGCATATTTCTCAGATGATAGAGATGGTGATTACAATCTAGACGGACAGGCAATTCACTCATTTGAAAATCATTGGAAGCAGTTCGACGATTTTGTCGGAGATGTATATGATCAAAGGTTTCGGCTAAGTGTGTAGTTTTGAAGAATATCTTCATCTTCTCATTCTTTCTTACTTCTATTTGAGCCATCTTGGGCCATCTAATTTGCTCTCATGAATTACTGGTCCGGATACGCAAAATTCGAAGATCTTGAGCTAGTTTTTGCCAGTCTAATATCATTTCAGTTGTCGTTTCAACAACTTCAATGGGCTTCTTCCGTGAACATCGGATCAACGGTACCAGTTGTGATGGAACGAAAATATTCACCTGCTCTTTTTCATGGCACGTTCAACACATGCGTGAATCGTGTCATTTTCATTTTGGCCATGATGTGGCACCAAAATTACAAGACGAATTCGCTTGATGTGCATTGAATTTTCTACCATGTGAAGCATCATCGCTGGAATGATAGAATTCTTGTTCTGGCCTGAACAGCCATCACAAGAACATATCTACACTTTCTGTTTTCTTTGAATCAATATGTCTTAAGTAGCGGTGTAATGCAAGAAGCAATTTCGTTCGCTCCGCGACCTGCAAGGCATTCATGCCACAAAAACGCCATGATTTCTTGTCTCCCAAATTGTATAATGTCAAGTTATAATTACTCAGACGTCTATTTGTAAAAAATCTCGGAACGTTTTGACTGAGGAAGTAGAATCACTTGCTCAAGATCAAATGCAAAAGCGACATGCTGAAAATTCTCTTCGGCCTTTGCTTTGCTAGAAGCCTTGTCCATCCTTGTCTTCTGCTTTTGTGCAATGTGATCGTCATATTTCTGTTTTACTTCAACCGTAATGTCATTTGATTCTCTATCTCTAACTGAAGTGCAAAGTCCACACTGATCCTTTTTCGGGCGAAAGAAACTGAGATTCTGTATCTTGAAAATCTTATAATATTTGCTATATGACGCAGTATCAGACGTATCGCAATTTTGCTTGTACATATTATACATTATTGGAACTGTGAGATCCGATGACAAATAGTGTTTGGAGCTATCTTTTCTGACATAGTGGGCTTCTACCTTAGGAAATCGATTAATATGCTGAAGAATATCTGCCGTTTTTTTTCTCGGAATCGATTGCCCTTTGACCAAAATAACCCCCACGCTTTTCTGCAGAAAGTACACCATCAGAACCTCTCTTCTGATGCATTGTTATAACCTGTCGCTCGGATATGCCCATAGTATTGAGAAACATCATTTTGCAAACTTCTACTCGCTTTCCATCAACTGTTAAAAAATAATGATTGTTGTGTGTTGTCTCCGTGTACCAGTTGCTTTACTACAGTCCTTCTTGTTGGACATGTAAATTCAGATAATTACGCTTTGATGTCAAATCAGGTAGTGCATAGTAAGCGCTGAATATGGTAACTCGCTGCTACTCCGTAATAATTTTACAATGAAGTCCTCTGTTCTTACATCGACTAGTTACCGAACAACGGTCTCCTAATTTTGCAGCGTGTTTCATTTCATTCGATTTTTCGGATCGTAGCTGTTTCCAGCATTGCGACTTTGTTTGATCAAAGAACCTTTACGTTTCGATTTCTCGTCTGATCGTCTGAAGTGCTCTCAATATTTTCTATTGAAAGTCGTCTACTTTGAAATTCTTCTGGAGTGATATCATGATGATTATCATCGACAGTTAATTGATATTCCGACGATGGTTCATCGTCTGGCTGCAGTAGTGCCAAGAGTGAACATGTTTGAATCTCAAAATTCTCAAGCGATGGCCCTAAGTTCTCGTTTATGTAAGATGCAGTATTAGACACTGGAAGTCGATCAAAGATGGTGGAAGATGATATATCTGCAAACACTAGGTCAGTCACAATGTTTTCTGAGGCTGAAGCAATCAGTCCTCCTGTTCGTTCTTCAGCAACGGATGCCTCACTGATGATGCTCGTACTCTTGATAGCTAATATTCTTCTTCGTTTCCATTCGGGTTCAACTGATCCTTGCTGGTCTGTGCACATCGACCCACCTGCAAAGAACAACAACTGTATATACATATCAGATATGGGTCAATTACTCTCGAAATGTACATGTAATTGATAATAATATATCCACGAGTTTCTCAGTCAAAGCAATTAAACCATTAGTTCCTGAATTTCTCAAAGTTATTAAATCATAATAATATTTGATTTGTGGTCTTTGGAGGGGTAGTATAGAACAAATATATCAATACTTTTTTCGCACTATCATAGTTACTAGGGTGACTATGACTAGGAAACAATGATGTAGCCTATACCTTTTCTGTGTCATGATTGCATTGTCCCTCAAGCACATATTAATAAGGAAACTGATAATTATAGTTTTCAAAAATTTCCAAGTAACAAATTTGCTATACCAATCGATCTATAAAATCTATGTAGCACCTACTCGTACATGTACACATACATGTAACATGTGCGCATAAGTAGGCTATCACGTGAAATGCATGATATAAACATACACATGTACCATTGTTGACTGCAAGCGTCATTCTTAAATGAAAAACGTATAAAACAAAAACAGCTTCGGTGCACTAAGTAAACGTACTAAATGAAGACTAAGCATCGATGGGAAACATTTTGACATCGACGAACAATAAAATCAAATCTACAGATATAGGATTTTAAAGACATAAATGACATGATGTTATATGGTCGAGATCTCGACCACCTAGGAACCTAATGTGTTAATAAAACAGTGGTGCACAACCACGTCTATTATTATTGCGAGTCTACTCAAACATTTCTTGGAAAGATGTGCATAGTTGAGTTTCTTCCATGATAGAAAAACAAATCATAAAGTACATCAAAGTAAATGGGAATTGAGCAAAAAATTAGAAAATTTAGTTAAATGTGGAGAACGAGTATATGCATTATTTTTGAAACATGATTAGGCTTATACATATACTCGTATGTCCGAAAGAAGCCTATATTCTTCAATAAACAAACGTATTTTATGGGGATAAAAATATCGACAGAAACATATAGGTTTTTGATCTTGCTATTCAAAATTTGATTTCGAGGCTTTCCTCGGGTAGTTAAATTTTTAACTAAAATTAAAAACACAATTTTAAGAACAGAAATTATTTTGAAGTGGAGCATTTTATAATACGGTAGGTCCGGTGATGTTTTTCTACTTCGTGAAATATAATCCAATTCGAGCAATTCATTTTATAAACCATGTGTAACGTTTCCAGGACTAGTTCTGGTGAAACACATATTTTTTAATGACAGTCTAATTAAACAAATTAAGACGAGTAAGCGTTGCCTAATGATGCATTTTTCTTGGCTATAATCATAAATAAAACGTTAGAGGAGAACTAAACAAACTATATTTGAACAAAATTCAGTATGTGAAAATAACTTGAAACATTGGTCTACTAACTTTTTGTCATTAACGATTTTTATTCATATTTTTTCATTATTTTTTATTACTATTTTATCATATAACTGTATTTTTAGTCATCTTAAAAAAATTAATGATACCATTAATACTCTTCACATGTAGGCTAATCTAACTACTGACGCACAAGACTTGCATTAATTTACATGCATTTTCACTCTATGGGTGATCAGCGGAAAGTGTAACTTAATAAGGGCCTATTAGACCTACATATAACGTAATGAAACATTTGATTGATATCTTTACACGGTAAACTAGCAGGGGCGCGTGACCCAGAAATTTAGTTTGAGGCATACTTGAATATTCTTTGGTTGGGGGAGGGGGGAATCAGATTTTACTAGTATGAAACGTTGATCCGTTAATTTGTACATAAACTTTTTACAGAGAGACCATCAGCTTTCACAGGTAGGTGGGTTAATAATAATAATTGTTTTAATTCTAAATTCATCATAAACATATATGAATTATTATAACAGGGTCATCAAAAAAGATGGCTACCCGTTGTTCCAATGTAGTACGACGATAATAAACACAGCTTTTTGCAGAGACCATTTTCATTATCATTGGTTCTGCATGCCCTTCTGCGAGTATAATGATAAGCAGGAATTGCCATGACATAACATACGTACTTTGGGAGAGGAACGACTCTCCCAGGAAAGAGCGTGACCTCATTTGCAATGCAATTTAGCATATTACTTCAAATATATTGACCAAGCATATTGAATATCAAATTTGGTATCGCGTGTTATGTGTTATCACTGAAAATATTAAGCGGGAAAAATGGGCTCTTCTCTTCCTTACTCCAACTGGACACGGCCCACTGAAGCTTATAGGAATGTACGAGTGCATATTTTCTTATGGAACAGTTAGCGCTGAAATGTCATGGTCGAATATCGACGAATCTCAAGACAGCAAAGATTATTTGCATAGATTTTGTTATCGTTTTCTATCGTTTCTAGATTTCCATCATGGAACCTCAAACTATATTGAGATTCGCAATTGGTTAAGGACTGACTCAAAATGAGCTTAAGTCCATGTTTTAAATCTCGAGGCTAAAGTGATCCATGCTACTTAATCCAATTTTGACATGTCAAATAATAGGCTACAAGGATTCTTGACTTAACTATTCCGTCACCCTTCAAATTGATATCTCCAACATTTTGCATCGAAAATCGGTTCATCGTTCGTATTTTGAGATTCTTCTTTCGGACCAGATCAAAAATGCTTTTAGAATTTCTTCTGGTTTTTTTCGTCGAGACAGCGTTAGCACAATAGCAATTCAAGTCCACAGATGTACGATGAATTGAAGCAATAACAAGTTTAGTTCAACATTTTTAGCAGGTTAGAAATCTATGTTGTCTAGACAAAGCCGTTCCCAAGATATCGGGTGAGTCTTTTTTGTTCAAAACTGCGTAGTCCATATCTAAAGTCTGTCTTCACCATTTTCATTTTTAGCAAACCTTACATGACGATAAGCTTCTTATTATGTTCCATACATTACTAATAGTAGGCTAAAAAAGTAGGTCTAATGATGGGAAGTGATTGATTTGATTACTGTATCAATATCATTTATATGCCTATGCATTGCCAAACATGATCTACGAGAGATAGGCCGACATCGAGATAATACCCTCAACCACGACAATTTAGATCTGAAGCCATTCATGTGCGTTCCTCTATTGATGGGCTGTTCCAGTCATTTCAACTTTTGTCACCTTAGGAAATGGAATAGACAAAAATCCTTAAAATTACCTGTAAATTTTATAAAAAAATTTATTAAGAACCCTGTAAAGTCAAGATGACATGATTTTTTACTAGACACAATAGTTTCAAATTATCTTTCGTCATTCCATTAGCTCTTTAGTCACTTATCTGATGTCGTATCATTATTTGAAATCTTGTTTAATTTTAAATCGAACCTGACGCTATAACTTTATAGACACTGATATGTTGTTCCAAAAGTTTCGTCTAATGTCGTATAATTGGATCCGACAGTACACAGAATGAAAATTTCGTTTAAACTGATTTAAAAACAAACGAGAGGGCCTGTTACGTCATGATCCAAGTCGAAAATCAAATTAGATATATGGATAGGGATGTAAGACTGTTCTTTTCTCAGTTCAGATGATGTAAATATCTCAAAACTGAAAAAATTTTGCTTTTATCGACGGTTCGCAGAAGACCATCG
>CAJQUW010008695.1:0-38247 GCA_907163375.1 Prostheceraeus crozeri
CAAACTATGCCTACGCCACGTTTATTTGCCACGTTCACATTTCGAGTGGTTGGAGGGGCGGAATGGAGGCACTCGGGCAGAAAGATGATAAATATGGCGCTGCCAACTGATGGACAGTTGGGTTACGTTTTCGAAGTGGAACCTCCACTACCCGAAGCACATTCACGATTTCACTGCTGACTTGCCGCGTAGCTGCCAACAGCGATTGTATCACTTATCAACAGTTTCAGATCCTTCATGGTGGAGTTGTACAAACAGTTGAATGGCCAGTCTTCCAAATTCATCACACCGTCACGTAAACTGTTTGCTAAACCCAATGCGACAAAGAAGCTTACAATTGTTCACCTTACCATTCTCTGAAATTTTTTGTCTGGACCATGGGGCCTGGAATTTCGGCAAACCAGACGAAGTAATTCGTTTCAACCCAAAAACCCTTCCTCAAACCCTACATCATGTATAACAGCCGCCGATGTCAGGAGGCAAAGAACGCATTTCAAAAAGATTTCTATATGTTGAAGAACAACAGTATGTTTTGGCAAAACTTAAGTTCGCAAACGCATGAACTACAGCTGAAAATGACCAGGGAAGATGTCAAAAAGGCATATGTTTCCCCGCCTCTATGGAGCAGGGAAATCATAGATGATAATTTAGTCGGCATCCGAATGCTGAGACCTACAGTGCAGTTGAACAATTACATTTCCAGGCAAAAGCCAGTTTCAGAAACTGTCTGGAATAAATTTTCAGGTAAGTCAGTTTCAGGACCTGTTTGGAATACGCTTGCAGGTAAAAGTCATTTTCAGGACCTGTTTGGATTACGCTTGCAGGTAAAAGTCAGTTTCAGGAACTGTTTGGAAAACATTTTTGGAAGACACAAAAAATTGAAAATTTCGGAATTGCTGGGAAAACACGGTGTCCTATGATCGCCAGACTTGTCATTGAACGAGAGAACTCGAGCGGGAAGAGAAACTCAGCTGGAAAATCTACCGTTCCTATGGGATTAACACAATTGCCAAACTTCTACCAGAAGTGGCTAAGAAGGCAGGAATCCAAGGTCACTACAAAGGTCATTACGCGAAAGTGACATGTTCGACTTATCTTTATCGCCAGAATATCGACGAACAACTGATCATGGAGAGGACCGGCCATCGAAGTTCGGCTGTTCGTTCTTATAAAAGAACATCAAGTGGGCAACAGAAAGAAATAAGGCGTCTTCTTGATTTTGACGAAGCGTCAACTTACAGTGCCACCAACGCAGCAAATTTACAGTCCCTTCAGCTCACGTGACTTTGATGGAATATTCAATTTCAACTTGGAATGTGATTTGGTGAAACTATTTCATAATGAACGGCATTTCATGGTTGTTAGTCTATTTTTGTGCAATTTAGATATCAAGGCAGAACACTTGTTTCAGTTTTTCATACAGTTTTGCTGTATCCTTCAAGTATTTCTGATAATTGCTGTTGATCTGCTGATATCCATTATATAGCTACCTGTCGATATTATTCACCATTATATTACCTACTCTATAATAGTCATTCGACTATTTACAATGAAATTTTATGCATAAGTGAGTATGTTCCTAATGTGTATGTATTTCTCATGAAAAGAAACTCAATCGCTTTTTTATTTAAGGGAATTCAGCGATGAATTATGGGTTACGTTTAGGTACCGCTGAACGAGAAGTATACCGTCTATCCGATAAGGTCTCAACACTTCCACGTAAATGATGATTCTTCCTCCTGCTATCTTAAATCGGGCATTGTTTGTTAACAAGGCCGAAATAATGAAAGGAACTTCGCGATTGTGAGGTGACATCCCTAGTTGACCTCAGTGGAGTGAAGAATACAAAGTATGCTTATTATCGAAAAATGGTCAGCTGGTTTGACAGCAGAGTCGCGGGGCGAGAGGAATCGCGGATACATCAAAAATATCTTCATCATAAAAGTCAAGCTCCGACGGGTGGAGAAGGAGACAGCCGGGACACACATCAAGAATAATGGGAATCGAGAATTACAGTACCTATATAAACCAAGATGATAAGTATTCCTCGGCACCGAACTGAGTCTTCTATTGTCGCTATCTGTACGCTGTTCATGCTTCTTCTTATCTCCCTCATAGGTAGAATAAACCGAGTATATCTGGACCAGTGGTTTTATCTTCATAAAAGTTTAGCAAGAAGATAACTACAGGGAAAGGTAGGCGAGAGCTCAGGGTTGCTGGATACGCAATACGGAGTTGGTAGAACGCAATAGACTATCACAATTCAATAACTATCATATATTATCTAAGTAGCCTGTCATCCAGAGTGCTAGAATATGCAGATTACATATTGGTAGTCCCACCTCTTTTATCTTTCCCTCTTTGCTTCTGTCTTTAGTAACTTCTTCAACTCAGTTCGGTGGCCCGGTGCCGGTACATAGTTCATTTTTTATCCTTCACTAAATTCGCTTGCGGAGACGAGAGAAAAAAAAAACAGAGTGAGTTTCGGCCATACTGTAAGTGCGCGCACGTTAACAGTTAGAATTTATACGGTATTCCTTCTGCTCTCTTATTTATTGTGGGTGGCTATACATCCACGTGCTTGAGTTCGTGTTTCGCCCCAAGAGGCATTCACAACATATAGTTAGTGGAAGGCTCGAGTTAAACGAGCGCACACTTCCACGGGTTACCGCGGTATATAAATCAGTGGAGGGCTCCAAAAAAGAGCGTATACTTCCAAGGGTTTCCAAGTTAAGGTTAAAGTGGGTGGCTCTATTGCAGCGAATACATCCACGTTCGCCGGCGAGTCCCGTCATCCGAGATCTACAGGCGCCGAATAAAACAATTGTACAAGCAGTAGAACGACTAAAAATTACCCTATCGTAGCCTTGTATGAATACAGCATAAAATTAAATACAGTATCAATTTTAGAATCACACCTACCAGTATAAATCAGTCCTATACTACTGTAGTCTATAATTCATTTTGCGTTTTTTCTTCATTACATTACGGTATTTCCTCGTGTCTGCAGTTGCATCATTCATACCGTAGCAATTATTTACCTCATTACTGCATTCAATAATCATCCATACAGTAGCTACAAGCAACAACAATAATTTACCGTACACACACGAACACTAATTTAACGTTCGAGTCGTACTGACTGCCCAACAGATTTTAAAAATTGCACTAATACGAGTATTTGGGATTCCACAAAATCATTAATAAGTTATTGACATATTCGTTTTCTTTAAAATAAACGTGCCTTACAATACAAGAGGTCGTGTCATGGCGACGGTCGAAGATTTGGTAGATCGTATGGAGAATGTCGGAATAAAAATAGCAGAAAATTGAAGACAGTCGACGACCGGTCTTACCGTCTGGAGCAACCGGTATCACATTGAAGCCATTTTCTGGCGATCTCCAGGACCCCAATTACCAATTTGGTGAGTTTGCTACCCAATTTCATTTAGTAACAAAGGCTTTGGGATGGATAGACGAACAGCAGTTAGATATGCTGCCCATTTATTTGAGCGGACATGCCTGTGAAATATACAATAGCTTACCTGCTGCATCCAAAGTTGACATCGATGTCCTACTCGAGGATCTTCGACGTTTATTGCATACTCCTGAGATGGAAAGATACAATGCTATGCAGTTACGTAATAGGAAACAGAAGCTAGGCGAATCGGTCGCCAGTTATGCAGCCGATATTCAAAAACTTACACGTTTAGCGTACAGATCTTATGACGAGTCCGTTAGACAAACTCTGGCACTTGAAGCATTTTTATCAGGAGTTGCCCCTTCACTTAAGAAAACTCTCTTGCGTTTCGAGCCTAATTCTCTAGAAGCTGCCATTCTTATCGCCTCTAAAGAGGAAATGCGTCGGAAGGTATTGGCGGATGATACGGTCGATAATACCACGAAGCAACTCTCCGCTCTTACGGACAGAGTAGGCAAGTTAATCTCTACCCTTGAGCCTTCGACGATTCGTAGAACTGAAACATTTAAAAGGCCTCAAACCACTTTTCAATTATGTCCAACAGCCCAATGGACAACTCAACGCTTACCGCGCTGCTTTCCTTGCAGTTAAGTGGGCCATATAGCTCGAGTGTGTCGGTCTAACCTCATTTCCCATCAATCGCGATCAACTCTGGCACGTGAAGGTCGCAGTAGCACGCCTCACTATGGGAGATTTAACCAACAAACTTACAGAAGTCCGAGTCAGCAGCAAGTCAGATTCCGTCGTCCGGACTTCTCTTTAAGGCCACAGTCTCGGTATCCACGAGGCCACATCAATTTTATTCAGACAGAGACGGCAGAAAGGGAAGAGGAAGATCGTTTCCTTCTTGAACAGATAGCCCGTGATCACACCAATATCATTGGGTACGTGCAGCGACCGCTCCAACGACCCGTGAGACGGACTTACAATTCTCAAGTCAGTCAATTCACCTTCAGGAGCGTCATGTACATCATATTGTTCTGTATGGGTCTAAATTTGTCAGTCGCTTCTCCTCTGCCAATCCTATCAAATTCCAAAGTTTCTTAATTGTCCAAAACCGCCAATAACACTAATGTCAATACGAGGCGTATGACGTTTGATATTTACAAAGATAATATAATTAAGTATGAATCAAACGGCTTCCATTGTTTGATCATTGAGCAGGTTACAAAGACATTTTCTTATTTTTTCGGAGATCACCACCTAAAGAACGAGAGGACAGTTCATAGGCCCGTCACCTATCTTGAATGCGATAGAAGGATCAAGACAAGAACATGCTCATTCGGTAAATTGGTAACTAAACAAGATCATTTTACCACTAACCGTAAACATACTTGGCGTTACCCAGGTCCTCTTTGGAATTGCTGTCGCTGGGTAACCTCTAGAACCATAAATTATATTTTAATTCCAATAAAGTATACAAGAGGCATCGGGAACCGCAGATGGAGACGGACTTTGGTAAAGTCAGTAATTGTAATTATCACAGCAAGCAATGTCAATTACCGGATCTCAGCTTTCTCATTTGGAAAGTTCAAACTAATGAGTCCTGTGATCTCATTTTTTGGATACGAGTGCCAGGTACTTTATGGGATCATACTTGGCTGTCAGATGATCATCAATTAGCGCTTTCTTTCACTAACACTCTTACGTTAGCAGGACGATGTCAGTAGTCAGCAAATACGCAAAAGCACAGGACGGCGTTCTGTGCATTCTACATGTAAATACACAATTAGAATTGCGTGGGCGTTCGGGTCCTTGTAAATGAGTCATGCACCGGCCCGGGTCCCTGTGTATGAGTCACCGGGCCATCGGGGCGGGGCGCGCCCCGATGTCCGGAGTATATATAGAGGTAGGTAGTAGACGCATCATATCGTCTTCAAGAGTAGTAGTAGCAAGTCGTTATCTATCTTTTGTAACAATGGCCTCATCGAACTATCCTGCCCATTACACAGACCTTGTCCATGTGTGTGAGTACGAGGGGTGTATTCGTGAACGCACCCAATGTCTCGGATCAAGTTGCCACATGGATGAGTCCCCCGATCAGTTATGTATAGTTCAATCAGTCAATGTGGAATGCCGCGATGGATCCTATATTCAGGATTACCAGAATATTCTCCGATGGATCATCTACCCCGATCAATGGATGTCTCTGCGCGAGCAGCGATGCATGTTCCGGATATCCCAATTTTCTATGGAGACGAGATCATGTCAGATTACGACAATTATACGATCATCAAACGGGCACAAATGTACATGGACACGTGGTTCATAGAGACATACTACTATGGCGATACTACTGTGCATAAGAGTGACGACGCACCAGTCTATTGTGATCCAAGAGGATTTTATATGTATCCCGGTGATGTACTCCTCTGGCACACCGAGACCAAGGCGGTGATCCGACGAGCTGCTGTAGAGGGGAAAACACCAACCATTGTGGAATTTGAGGAGCCAAAGGAGCCAAATGCGAAGGCGGAGGTACCGTATCAAACGCGCCGATTCCGTCGAGATATTCGTCGACGCGAATGGGTCGAGATCATCATGACAAGTGCGTGGGAGGATAAGGAGATCCCTCGAGAAGAAGAGTTAAGTGAGATCTTGATGTGGGAGAATGCGCTCATTCACCGTATGAAGGAGGCTCGACAAGTCAAGTTGCGGCGGGAATGGGGTCTGCTCGCAGACATGCCCGTCTTAGCATTCATGCGAGGGAGCACTCAGCAACAACAGGAGTGGGAGAAACAAGAGGAACGCATCACCAACATGACGTGTACAGGGATGGAGAAGGAAATCAAAGAACGTGAAGGAGTAATCAGGGACATTATCCACGCGCACAGGAAACGGGATGGGACAAAGAGCGAATTGGAGGCAATGTCATATATTCAGGGATCCTCAAAAGAGACTCTAGTGTAAAGAACTTGAAAGACTTTTTTTTTATGTGACTGACTCATTAATTTTCAATGTGACTGACTCATCAATAAAAGTACATCAAACGGTCGTTGTATGTTTTTGGTGTATTGGGGAAAGCATAGGATGGGAGTATAAAAGGAAAGGGGTTAGGGTTAGGAGAGTGAAGAATGATTAGGTTTCCAGAGCGGTGTGTAGAAGGACGTGTGACAGAGGAGTATTATCGAGGTATTCCCATGTGGGAAGGGGACAAGCGTCTATGGGATAAAGAAGAGTGTGTGATTATTCAGCGAGCGGAAGTGAGGATTGAAGAGGAGGTATTGAGACCGTGTATTGATATATTCTTCTTTGATAGAAAGGGAAGTGGTGTACATGAGATGGTGTATCAAGAACGTGATGGGATATTAATGTTTGAAGGTGATGTAGTAGTGGAGTATACAAACGATTGTACATTCATTCGTCGAGAGAGTTTCCCACCGTATAACGTGGTGTATCAAGTTGGATATCTTCACGATCCCCCAATAACAGATCGCCCTCCAATGCGCACGCGACGTTTTGAGTTAGACAATAAACGAAAAGTATGGAATGAGATATGTCTACGAAATGGCATGTGGTGGTGGGATGAAGTGATTCATACGACCCGATGACTCATTTTTCGGCCCGATGACTCATTTTCGGGCCAGCGTCGCTCCAGAGTATGTATTTGCTCCGGGGAGACACTCGCGCCGGGTCATGTATTTGCCCGGGCATACATTCCACCCCGGGTCTATGGACCCATTAAATGTATATAAGGAGAGCTGATGAGAGCTGTTGTATCAATTGAGTTGGTAATGTGGAAGAGAGAGTACGATATGACGCCTCCTGCAACAATGATCTTACACGCTGGTGAACCGCCTGAAATCATCATTGACTCTATGAGCGAGGGAGATTACGACGACGACGACGAGTATGACGGGCCTACGTTGAATATCCCGTTCCCGACCCCTCCAACAACACCATCTATTGTTGCTGACGATCTGGCGTGGATCGATGCGAACCATGCGATCCTGGTGGGAGCGAGCTCTGCCCTTGACGACGGATCCACCACCACGCTCTCAACAATGCCAATGTCAACAGCGGGCGAGTCGACTGTGGAGACGTTACTAACAGAGAATATGGGAGGAGGTGATGCAGGAGAATACGAGCGAGACCCCCAACCATTCCCCAACGGTGGAGAACGAATCGATTGACTACGTGGAAGCAGTGTCATGCCGACAATTGGAGATGCTACGTTTAACAATGGGACAAGAAGAGAGAGAGAAGGAGCACGTCTCAAAGCACGTCTGTTGGGAGCAAGCACGTAAGGAGAGACAGAGACAAGCAGACAAGATGGCTGCCTATCTACGAGGAAAGGAGACGGGTGACGACGAAGAAGAAGATGAGACATTGGCTGTGAGCATATCATTGTGATTTTTTTTCTTTGTAAATAAACATACAGAAGGATTTATATCTTTTCATGTGTTAAACAATGGGATAGTTTAAGTAGGGTAGAGGATAATGGGAGGGGGAATATGCCTTGTATGAGACGACGTCATACACATAAAGGGTTAGTGAGACGTCCTAAAAGACAATTCGTATTACAAAGAGGAGGTAAAAGACTCCCATTAACCGTTCAACGTTATATCTCGTCTAAAGGACGTAGAGTATAAGTAATGAAGGGATTGAGACTCTTTAAGTAAAGAGTAACATGACTAACATGAGTTGGAATACAATGGCAATCTATCGAGGTCGACGACGTCAGGGTGCACGTAGAAGACAACGCGGAGGTATTCTCCCAGCCATCATACCCCTATTAGCCTTGGCAGGGAAGGCTGCCTTAGCAGGAGCTGCCACAACAGCTGGGGGAGTAGCAGCGAGTAAATTGATGGGAGGACGACGTAGACGTCGAAGGAGACGGTATTAAGTAGAGAGAGAGAGAGAATGACGTAGCAGTGGTGGATAATGCCTAGACGACGTCATAGACGACGAAGACAAAGAGGTGGATTTCTACCCGTGGGTTTAATCAATATGTTGAGTATGATGGGTAAAGTGAGTAAAATGTCCCACATGATGAAACAACGAGAAAAGTTCCGGAAACGTGCACGTGGTATTAAGTAGATGTGAATGTTGTGGTGGATGAGTAAGATGGCGCGACAAAGACGACAAAGACGACGACGTCAAAGGCGACGACAGTATGGTGGATTACGTTTTACATTTTTCGATGCTATGAATAATGCGGTGGAGATGTCACGTCGTATAAAGGAGGCAAGGGACCGTAATTGGGGACCTAATTGGCGACAACGGAAATAGTGAATCATATGTATTGAGGATGACGTCGTCATGGTTTATATAGACAAAGATTGATTGGTATTAAGTAAAAAGGATGAGAGAGAGAAGTGTGTCATCATCATGGATATTACTGAAGAGTACAATGAATGTGTTTTCCCCATAAAGGGTGTAAAGACCACTATGGGGGAAGTTTATGAAGTCATGGAGAACGCCATGGAGAATGAGAGTCGATGCACCATGAATGTTGTCCCAAAAGTGTATCAACAAGCGCGCCGAGAACTTTAAGTGAGACATGCAGGAAGAGACAAGGGCTATTTTCAATACACAGTGTTTGAAGTGACTCATCCATCCGCGTATAAGTAATGGCAAGCCTTCTGGTAAAGAACAAACGTGGGGGTGATGACTCACCCTTCTTTACTCACCCCTATGTATCCATTGAACAATGAGACGAAACCCTGTATGCAACCATAGCGTATGTGTATAACACCATTCAATAAACACTGTCAGTAGAGATGTCATTGTTTTCATGTTGACTATATAAGGGTGTTAATGAATGGGGTATGGGTTAGAGATGTGTAAGAACGTTCCAACAAGTTGGTGTGTAGCACGTGAATTAGAGTTTGAAGAAGAGGATATACAGTGTGTGTATCTACCAGGCATGACTGCGGGTGAATTGGTGGAGTCTCTCATGGAGTTGGAGGAAGGAGAGGGAGATCAATGGGAAAAGCGACATGCACTGCACCAACGACGTACAGAAGAGGAATTGAAACGACAAGAAGATGAATTGAAACGACAAGAAGAGGAACGGGAAAGGGAACAAAAGCAGCAACGAAAACAATTAGAAAAGGAAACGTACGATTTATGGTTACAACGCCAATGTATGCAATGTGTGAGGCGAGAAATCTGTATGATGCTTCTCCCATGCGCACATGCCGTCTTTTGTGAAGAGTGTATTTGGATTGAAAAGGCGTGCCCATTATGTCTGCAGGGAATAGAAGGAACGCGTCGTGTGTATTTTGCATGAGGGGGTGTATATAAAGGGTGAAGGAAAGTGGAAAGGACATTATTCTCTTCATCATGACGACGACTGTGTTGGAACGGCAACAATATCTTCTCACAAACACTTTGGGGGAGAGAATTCGCAATGTATTGATTATGGATACAGAAGGCGACATGGATTTAGCGGAAGTGACCTGTCTATGGGTGCAGGAACGCACATGGGGTCTATTGGTATTGGAGACGTTTCATCTAATTATTACCCCAACACCTCGATCATTTGATGAGGAATTCGGTGTGCGTTTCATCCACGGTATCGGCCTGGAAGTGCGACGACAACATGGCTACACATATGAGGATGCCCAACGCCTATTGAAATACTTTATTCACACACAACAACGCCGCTTCGGCCTCGTACATGAAGTGTTAATGGCAGGACCTTCGCAACGGGAGCTACGCTTTGTACATGCAGTGATATGTCAACATATGCAGGTGAAGGACGTCAAGTTAAAGGAGTGGGCGCAACGATCACAGGAGCCTAGTCATTTAGCGGCTCTCCGTGTACGCAATGGGGAGATTGCCATTGGAGACAATAAAGTGATTTGTCCTCATCGCATCCACCGATTGTATCGACCACGACAGGATCCCCCCAACAAGACTGATTGCCAACGGTATCGATGGGCCCATGGTTACCATTGTTCTCTGGCGGACTGTGTGGAGATTCTATTGGCTTATTTTACTGTCTCCAAAGAGAATTGCCATTCCTTCAATGGCCAATATGTGTTAGTGAATCGCCAACCTTGGCATCAATTCCATGACGATGTATGGTCTCATGTATCTCTATAATGTGTCTTTCCATTGTCATAATACACTGTAGATACTCGAGCGTTTGTTTTAAGTAGACGTGAATGGGTGGAAAGGGATCAAATGATTTACTTTATGGTAGCTTCAATCTTAATTCTGTGTTTGGTAAATATCGATCCTCATGTCCATTTGGATTGTGAATCTCTTAACGATTCTAATACAACTATGCAGGAATATCAAGGAAATGATTGTACAACACCGTCAACGTCTTAAGTTGAGGTATACACCGCTTACGGAAAGCGGGTTAAGTAATGAGGAAGAGAAGAAGAGTTAACAGTATGGTTGTGTTACAGTGCCAGTCCTATAGGAATAAACGTCAGCAGCGAACTTATAGAATATGTCGAGGAACACTAAAATGAAACACTAAAACAGAGGAGTAAGCATGGAAGGTGGCGAAAGTGAAAGTCCAGAAAAGAAAGCCCGACGATGTATGCGCATGGCTTTGTGTATGTTTTGTAAATTACCCTTTCGAACACATCGCATGAATGAACACATCCGCGGTGCCCATCGAAAGATTCGTAACGCCATTCAACTATCCCATGACAATGGAGTATTGGAGCGGTATAAACACGTGTGTCCTGTCTGTCTAGTGAGTTTACCCAAAGGAGCCTCCATAGAGGAATTAAATCGATTTGTCTACCATCATGTAGACCATGCGTGTAAAAAGAAGAAATTGTCTGATGCACGACGTCTGAAAATCAAGGCAATCTTTAAACACAATCTTCCTTTACCCACACATAATGTGGATTTAGACGAAGAGACAGTACCTCAAATGACTCATTCAATGGCTCCTCCAATGACTCCTGAAATAGCTCCCCCAGTCACATCAAGTATTGGTGAAGATGAAATGAATGCCATGATTCAAGAGTTAGTGGATGGTATGCCAGACGATGGGGTAGACCGTGCTCAGTTAATGACTCAAGAAACAATCCCACACGATGTGATGGAATTAGCAGTTGCTTTGGATGGGGATGGTCCTCCCACAATGATGACGTTGAGTACCCCCCATTATGAAAATCAATTACCCGAGGATTCCCTTGCGACACCCCCACCCGATGAAAGTCCTGCACCAGAATATGCCCCCTATTTATGGAATGACGATATTCCTGTGGATAAGATTGAAGCGTCTCTACTCTACAATATGCTTCCCAATCCCATGGCAGAAGTTGTTCAAAACGCCTATGTGGATTCCTACAATGATATTGCCAATAATCACGTCATTGGTATAACACCACCTCCACCCGTCATTACAGAAGTGTTGGAACAACATGTGCAGACGGAGCCGAGTGGTGTGCATCAGGGATTACAGACAGAGGGGCAAGGTGTGAGTCAGGGGGTACAGACAGAGACTCCTACACGTCACGAGTATCAAGTCTTTCCACCCACGTTGGAAAATGATCAAGGCTATGTGACAGATATGAATGGGTTAAAGAATACGGTGATTTTTAATCTATTGCAAGAGTCTATTAATTTACAAGAGGAGCGCTTAATGCATCGTCGTCGCATCCTTCATCAATTGGAAGAACAGTTTCAAACAGTGGCTCAACACCCGGATCGTGCGGATGGGAATGGTGTGTATACAGATGGGGCTATGGAACGTCTGGTTCAAATGTTGCTTACAAAAGAGCGCTTTATTGCTCATTTGGTACATGAGAATGCCACACAGGTAGCGGAACGGGAAAATCTGGCGGATATCCTACGCGGGAATCACTAAGTAAAAAGCAAGGGAAAAAATGACGTGAAACAACCATGTGTCAAGACTGTGTAGTCAAGACTTTATTCACAAAGGTCATTCCACCGCGAATCCCTGCTTCAAATATTTTGTACATGTCCACGTCCATGACGTGATCGAGGCAGACATTGGTATAGAGGAGAAAGAATGAATACGTCAGACCAGGGAGACCGTAATAGTGCACGGGATCCAATTTCGCCACGTCAAACATTTTGGCACGAAAGTCTTCAAAAATATCAACCAAGAGGACTACATCCACCAACAAGTAGTATGCAACATAGTCTCCAAAGGTTTGACATCCCACTTCACGCCACGCTCGTTGGGCCGTGGCATAATCCTCTTCCGTACAGGGCTGTTCCACCAAATCATTATAGAATTTATCAATTGGGGGAAGACATGTCTCGTCCAGGCGTGCCCAGTCATCGAAATACGTATAGGGGAACACACCCTTACGTATTGCCTGATGGTTCACTGATGGATAGGTCGCTTGAAGCACACGTTCCGAGACTGGAAAGTTATTCACTGTTTGAGATAATTTATGAAGCGATGACGACAGGAATTGGAATGAGTCACGGAATTGGAGTTTCACATTCTGCTTGAAATTACCAAACATGTTATAACCTGCTGTTAAACCAATGGTCTTATCTCCTCCCGTATAGCAAGGACTCACCCACCATAGGTTTTGATCGCGTTGTGAGAGACCATACAAAATAATCTGGTGGCTATCATAGCCTTTCCAATTGTGAAAGAAAATGGGGATCTGGCGTCGTACTTGTCGGCGGCGGATATTACATGAGAGACACAGCACTTGTAAATAACGACCCGTTAAATGGTCATGATAGCGGCATTTTGTATGATCCATCTTCTGGTGCTGGTTCACACGATCCTCGCTCAATTCTACCACGTGACGTTTACACACATTGCAGTGATGCGTTGCCTTATAGTGCTCCCGATCTTGGACAGTCATCACCAAGTCTTTGCGTGAAAGACTATCAATGAGATTGTGGAGACGGTGGAATCAGCGCTTCCATACTGTCTAGAAACTCAGTCACACATTGTTCACCACGTGCTGCACGACTGGTTCATTGTCCATGGCCAAGGCCGTATCCCATTTGATATAGAATCCAATCGCTGCAGGAGTATGGATTTTCGTGATGGGATGAATAAGACTTTCAATATCGGCGTAGACCACGCAAAGAGGATGCGTCATCTTACCATAGTCATTGAATTTCAGTTCGATCGATGGTGGGCTATACTCAAACTGGGTCTTAACACCACAACACTGCCGTTGATGTTCCTCACACTCTGCTGTAATTTCCGGGGTGGGCTTATTCTTGCCACTGAAAGCGAATGTTGCCAGACATAACTCACACGCAAGATAACGACGGTAGCCTTTCGATAATTGATTAACGTCATACACTCCATACAGAAACGTTAGGAATTTCAGAATGGGGAGAAAATGACAGTCTAAATGTTCCTCATGACGGTCTTCCACGTCCGTTAATAGGATCAAATGAACAATGCGCGTCTGGGCATTGCATTGCCAATCGTGATCGTAGAGTGTTCCCTTAAATACTTTGCCGTTGTGGATGTAGATGCATAGGGCGATATTGTTCACTTGCTCAAAGTTTTTCAAATACTTTAAGGGGAAAAATCCATCTTCCCCCATTCCACTAAAGTCCAATTGATATCGTTCATTCACATTCATGAGTCGAAACTCTTTTAAACTCGTCGTTGTTGTTAACTCATCTTGGTAGGCCAAGCATAAAGAACGGCGTCATGGAAACATAAATTGTCATCAGTGTCTGACTCATAGACGAAACGACGGATACATTTCACATTGGCCAAGTCCTTCGGAATGGGAATACGTTTCCCTGCACGACGACGCTCCTCTTGATGACGTCCAATCCGCACTTCCAATTGGCGAATCAATTGTAACACCAAGCCTGAACTCTGTGATGTCACCAATTCCAACCAACTCACCCACTCCTGCTTCACATCCTCAAACCACGTATCGAAATTTAAATGTTGGATTCCCTGTCTATAAATAGGATTCGAACGTAATTCCACCTCTTCCACATCGTCATTAGCCACTACACGTTCAAACAAAAAGACCATTTGAACGACCACCACCACCTCATAGTGTTCATGCTCCGTCACAATCACATCGTACAATTGACGATACATGCTGTCCAAAAACCCCACAATGTCGCGTGTCTCCTCAGCCGGTGTAAACGTCACGTCTATCGCTGCCTCATTGAAGAAATAGTGACGCACTTCTTCATGACGTGGATGACCTTGATCACGTGCACCTCCTCGCTGCTCTCCTGACGTTGGGGCTGGGGCAACACGGTGCAGTAACGCAGCCATTTGAACGGGACAGATATGCTCACCCTCTTCCAGAAAAAAAGTCTGCTCCACATAAACGACAACTCTGATAGCAGCCATGACGACCATTCTCGAAAAACGCCTCCACTGTCATACACTCATCACAGATATAACACTCCACCCAATTCACCCAATGACGTAGAAAAGGACATTCGTGCGCTTGGTCACGTGCATACCATACCGTACACTCAGCACAATACCGACGGCCGGATTCGAACTCGCCATGCGCAATACACTCCTCAGCCGACGCGAAGTCGTGTTGACAGAAATCACAACGCATGCTTGTACTCGCAAATGGACCCACTCCCGTTCCTATATACTCCGGACATCGGGGCGCGCCCCGCCCCGGTGACTCACGCACTCCGCCCCGGTGGCCCGGTGACTCACGCGAACCGCCCCGACATCCTATACTGTGCATGCCCCGCCCCGGTGACTCACGCGAACCGCCCCGACGCCCACTCAATTCTAATTGTGTATTTACATGTAGAATGCACAGAACGCCGTCCTGTGCTTTTGCGTATTTGCTGACTACTGATGTCATAATATCAATATTGCTGCTTCTGAACAAGACGTAGGTGTGGCACTTTTACCTCCAGATGATATGTATTCTTCTCCAAGAAAGTTTTGGATCTAGTTCCCTATCACAGACCGAAAAGAGCGTCAGGAATTGTCAGCGCCGAATTCGTGGCGGCACAAATACAGGCTTCTCATGATACCATCATCCGTTACTATAATCGTACGTTTAATCTCTTGCTTCATAACATTTATAAAAATACCCGTCACATTGTGCACATGCTCCAGTTTGCGTTGCTTCAAAATCCAACAATTGTGTCCCGAGAGCTTTTTAGGACACAGTATATCCACGCGAAATCAACTAGTACTACATTACAAGTGTGGCCTTGCACTCCAATACATAGCTATAAATTGCTGCCAATGTCACGTATATGTACGAAATACATCCCAATCTCCCTTCAGATTCGCAATGCGAATCTTAGTGGATATCTTGACCCTATGACTAATATTATTTATCATAGTTCTCCAAAAGTGGCCTGTGATGATTTAACCTGTGAGGATTTAGAAGAACTACCAAAGCCACCATCCACGACATTCTATCAACTTATGATCTACAATTGGACTGAGATACAATCTAAATCACATTGAGCAGAACTTGTTCACGCTATGAAAAGACATGCTGACATTTTAGAAAATGTAGACATTCAGCCTACCGAGCCATTGTATATCGAAGCTAAGAACTATGCGAATAAGGTTCTCAAACATTCAACTTTCGGATTTTTGCTTGGTCTACAAATAGACTTCAAACAAATATGGATATTTGTAGTCTGCATTTATGTTACATTGCAATGGGGATGGTATATATCCCTGCTCATCTCCAAGTCGAGCACAATCCGATCCCTGAGAAAGAATATTCGCAAATGGGGAAATAAACATCGACGTAACTTTTGGAGACGTGGGAAACAGGGAAGAAATCTCAATCAGTCGGGCGGATACCAGCCGAAATAGAATTAGACACCATCGAAATGGGACAAGCACAACCCCTGAACCCAGTACCGACTATTCAAATACTTCAAGACCACTGGCAGTCGCGTCAGAGTTCTTCAAACCCTACGGCGCCAGTTATAGCCTTATTATAGCCTTAATACCCTTATTCGTACTACTATACAGATAACAGTAAACGGAATTCATACGGAAGCTCTAGTAGACACTGGATCTGCATTTACCCTCTTAGATGGGACATGGCACGTAACAATAACATTCCATTTATATATCATCCAATAAGGGCTGAGGCCATTGATGGCAAAGAAATAACCCTCATTGGTCACACGATCGCGCATTTCGTAATTGGGCCCATTAAGATGAAATTCAAAGCGTCCATCCTTCCAAGTGCCTCTATTCCCTGTGTTTTAGGAGTAGACATTTGCCAACACATCGGTCCACTTAACATTGATTTTACCAACAATCGGATCACGATTGCTAATAAGCCCATGCTTTTAGGACCGCCATGGGCCAATAATGTAAGAGTTTATGCGGAGCGAACCGTCGATATACCTCCTCGTAGTATTCACCACATAATCGCAACGGTAGAATCCACACTATCAACTGCTACAGGCCTTTTAGAACCAGCACCTAGATTTTGACTATCCTATCAAGCTTTTCGATATCGTCGGTAAGGTTGATGCTCAAAGATTTCCTATTCTATTGGCTAACAGAAGTACTATTCCGATTAGAATTTATGAAAATACAACGTTGGGATTTATTGAGCCTGTTTTACAGACAGCCAAAACAAATGATCAGGGGTTGATTGCATAAAGCGTTATGAGCTGGAAGCTAATAACTGATCTGTTATCAACTGATAATTATTGGTTCTCGTAAATCGAGTTGCATAGAAGACTAATATTCATCTGTTATGAGCTAATAACTTTATTAGTTCTTCTGCATCACATTGAGTATCTATTTATAGAAACACACGTCACTTCTACATAGTAACGCCATTATCATTGGCTGTACATGAAGGTTGTTGATTTTGAAGGTTGTCTCTCGATTAATCAGAAAATCGTATTTCTGAATGAGATCAGATGCCGCAAGCATGTAATTTTCCCAAGTTTTAATCACAAGGCTGAAGCGAAGCGCAGCAAGCTGGAAGCGTGGGAGAATATCAAGAAAATGTGAGTATCTTTCTTGATTGTAATCATTTATTAAACTTGTTTTTGCATGTCACCTACATGTGCTTTCTGGTCAACAAAACTTCATAAATAAACAGCGTTAATTGCATCAAAGCCTTTACAACCACGATGAAATCGAGGAAGTCTTGATTTTAATTTTTGCGTTTTTTAAGTTTTGAGTCTAAGCCATATAACAGATGCATCTGAGTTTAAGTTTGTATTGATAGATTCTTTATCCATGGTTATTAGCCAATTTAATTGGGAACATGTTGATTTATCCCAGCAGCAACTGCGAGAGTTACAGCATCTTCTTAACAGACATGAATATGTATTCTCAAAAGGTGAATATGATTTGGGTCATTTAACGGCGCATCACCACCATATAGATACAGAAGACCACCCTCCTATCCGGCAGAAGCCATATAGAATTCCACATGTACAGAAAGAGAATTTGAAGAGTCATATTAACAATATGTTAGACAACGGAATCATCCAGCCCACCAACTCACCATTTTCTAGTCCAGTGGTGTTAGTTTTAAAAAAGGACGGCTCCACGAGATTCTGCATAGATTATCGGAAATTGAATAAAATTACTTATCCACAACACCAACCACTGCCACAGTTGGAAACCATCACAGACTGTCTTCACGAAGCCAAGTATTTCTCTACTTTCGATTTAGCGTCTGGTTATTGGCAGATTGACGTTGCAGAGGACCGGCAAAGGACTGCATTCACTACTTGTTTTGGAAATTATGAATTCCTTAGGATGCCTTTCGGGCTTAGCAATAGCCCCGCCACGTTTATCTCCGCTCTCGATTTAGTTCTAGCGGGATTACAATATATCGATTGCATCACTTATTTGGACGATATTATAGTATTCTCCAAAACTTTTGATGAGCACTTGCAGAAACTAGACAGGATATTTATACGTCTAGCTGAGTACAATTTAAACTAAAACCGGCTAAATGTGAATTCGCTAAAAGTGAAGTTCGTTTCTTAGGGCATGTCATGTCGCGACAGGGCCCTACTCCACTACCAGATAATATTTAAAAAAATTGTCAATTATCCTAGGCCAAAGAATATCAAACAAACAAGACGATTTCTAGGCATATGCAGCTATTATAGAAGATTTGTAAAAGACTTTGCTCGTATCGTTGCACCATTATGTAATTTGATAAAAAAGTCGGAAAAATTTGTTTGGACAGAACAGCATGAGGCCTTCACCCTCATGAGAACAGCTCTAACTTCACCACCTATCTTACTCTATCCGGATTTTGAAAAACCTTTTATTTGCAAACTGACGTTAGTAAGTTGCAAAGACTCTTGCGTAGACCACCCAATTGCTTACGCAAGTCGAGTTTTACAAAAAGCAGAAAAACATTATGCGACAGTAGAAAAAGAAGCACTAGCCTTAGTATATGCCGTTAAGCATTTTAGGGAATACCTATGGGGTAAAAAGTTCTATGCCATAGTAGACCATGCACCGCTTCGATATCTATTAAACTATAGAGAACCGTCATCACGACTCATGAGATGGGCGCTGCTGCTGCAGGAATACAACTTTGCAATTATATACCGCCCGGGTAAAAACATTCTAACGCGGACACTCTATCTCGCATTCCTATAAATGCGATCAGTGAAATACGATCACGTTCAGAATTTTCTTGTGTGCAACAACAGCAAAAGGACGACCAGCTCTATGGCGCTATCATGAAAAAGTTACAAAACCAACCAATGCCAAAACAGTTATCTCGGCCTCATTCAAAATTCATCAATGATAATTGGCCAAATTTTCGATTATCAAAAGGATTACTATATTATAAAGGTGTAAACACCCCGGGTAACGACTTACGTTTAGCTATACCACAGGAGCTTCGTCAAAAAATATTCACGGAATTACATTCCGGGGCTTTTGGCGGGCACTTACATCTGTGGCCATAAGCTTAAGGACAGCTGCAATTATACGAATAAATTACCCCTATTTCGTTATCGGCTTGATGTAACACTAATTTCGCTGGATTTTCATTGCTGTACTGTAATTGGCTGTTTAAAGCTACGAATAAGAAGCACGTGATCATGCATGCAGTTGATGATTGTGAATTCCAAGTATACAGCGTGCGTGTTTTATTGACTGTATTCGCATTTTGTGACGAAAAGGACATGCAATAAGAAATGGGCAAGCGAAAAGAAATCTCAAGCTACAATCGAGGTGCTATTATTGCTTTGTATAAAGAAGGCTTCAGTATTCGTTCAATAGCAGAAAAAGGATATGCCAGTAAGTCTGCGGTTGGTGACATCATCAAAAAGCATAGGGAACGTGGGACAGCCAATCCATTGAAAAGCCCAGGTCGCCCTTCCAAATCAGAAAGTGTCTCAGAAACAGACACCTGTCATCGAAAGCTCTCGCTCAAGATCTACGGGAGTCATCAAACGCCAATATCAGTGCTCGATCTGTTAAAAGAAATTGCTGAAGTGCAAAGAAAGTGCTCGATCTACTGAAAGCCAATTTAAAGTCTCATCGACCTGCCAAAAAGCCCTTCGCCAATACCCAGCAAAGGAACGGAGAGTCCGGTGGTGCCTTGAACACCGAGAATGGACCCTGGATCAGTGGAGGAAAGTAATCTTCACAACATTCATAATGTTTCAGAAAAGAATGTTGAGAAATTATCTTTTATTCGAGAATGCTTAAAGCCATTGGCCGACATAACAACGGCTTGGCAATCTGAATCACAGTCTTCTCTTAGTGAGGCCTTCCCACTGTTGTTCAAAATTTCGGACTGCTTGATTGAGAATGCAAAGAACCTGAAGCGCAAGCACATCCATTCTTTTGCGGAAATGTTAAATCAGAATCTCAGGGAACGTTTTTCTTTGGATGATCACGTTCATTTGGGAAATATGAGTATTCATACATTGGCTTCTTTACTGGACCCACGATTCAGAAAATTAGCATTTTTGTCTAAGGAAGAAACAAAAAACAGGGTGAAGCAAAGGATAATTGAACAGATGGAGAAAGTGGCACTTGTTAAATTAGACTCTTGTTCTACGTCTGTTTCTAATATTATCGATTCAATGAGCGAAAACAAACCAAATAGTAGATTGTCTCTTTTGAAGTTATTGGACGAAGATGAGCCACGATCTGCAGAATTAGTTACTAACATGGTGTCACCTTGTGAAGAGGAATATAATTCTTACATGAATCATACGAAGGTTTGTAATGAAGTTGATCCACTGCAATGGTGGAAGATAAACGGACAGAATTATGAAAGGCTTGCAATTTTAGCAAGAATTGTTTTTTGTGTTCAAACAACCAGTTCACCAGCGGAACGCGTCTTCAGTAGTGCCGGAAATGTCTTCGGACAAAATCGACTGTCGTTGAAAAACGATAACGCAGACATTATTATTTTCCTTCACTGCAACAGAAATTTATTTTAGTTCTATTCACATATGTATTTGGTTAATGAATCTTTATGAACTATATAATCGTATGCATGTTGGTTCTTAATGTGTGTGGATTTTTATAGATTTTTATGTAATCCATGAGTTTACGAACACTAATTTTCTAAAATTTTGTATTAGTCGCTCGAGTATACAGCTATCGTTATCAGTTTTGTTTTGCTCAAGTCAGAATAGGCCTACATGTAGGCTATTATATCGAAATATAAGCTTGTATTAATGGACTAGGAGACTATTTAGGTATCTATTTAGGTAAATTAACAGTGATTATATTGTAAAATATAACTATGAACAATATAAAATGGTATATGTATTGGTAAATCGGGATAATTCAGCCTATATCTAGCAATAAACACAACAGACTATAATTCAGCTCGAATAGTGGTATTCGAGCGGTAAATGTTCGAACGAACTATTCGAGCCAAACACTATTCGCGCCCAGCCTTGCCCACTAGTCCAAAACGTGACAGTATGTTGACTATCCACTCGACTCCAATTCATGTACTATATAAAGCTATGTTATAGTGATCAAGTTGTCACTGATTCTTTTTGTGCTTAACTGTTGATCACCTTTTACAATATACGTAATCTTTCATATAAAATATTTTCTCTGTCAACCATCATTTGGAAAGCAAGATTGAATATAATTTGAGTTAAATCACTCCATTGTTGGATATGTAATTAAGAGCTAGTTTAAAGCTCATTTCAAAATCCAGGGTGCAGCCAGTTTACATTGCAGGTCCCACCGATTGCAAAATTCCTCTTGTTTACTATTCTCTTCTAATTTCGCTCTTCGGTAATATCTTCGAACAGTGACCCGGTGCCTGCATTTACCGATTTTATTAATAAGCAGCACACTTCTTCGTGGCAAAACGCGTTCGGTGAGTGCGGCCATTTTTGCAGAGTTAGTGAATTAACATAAAATAGTAATCCGCGCGGAGCAACAGTATTCCTTCTGTATAATATAGCTTTGTGGAGGGCTCTGAAAGAATAGAGCGTATACTTCCACGAGTCTCTTTTTTTTAAAGAAGATAAAAGTATAGTGGGTGACTCTATTGGAGCGAAGTACACCCAAGTCCCGTCATCCGAGATCCTAGGCGCCGTAATTTCTAATTGATCAGATCGTACATGTATCAGGATTCTATTTATACAGTATCATCATCGTATTTTCTACAGTTGTATCTTCCTACAGTAACGATATTCGTGACTTTATCTTGTAACATTTAATATATGTATTATTAATTATCGCAACACACGTACTATTTTATTATTTATCCTATCGTATATTTTTGTGTCCAATCTTCTTGCTCTTCAGAATTAGGAATACTGAACGTATAAATGTAGCGTGTAAATATTGCAAACGAATAGTCTTATTTTTCTCTCACTTTACCTATTGATCGTTATACCAGTGAACATAATCTCAGTACTGTATTACCTACCCATTTTGATTACCATTCGGCTATTGTATTTGGGATTCCGGTTTCAAGAATTTTATTGACCAAGCTTCTCTCATTTTAAGCCAACGTGACGCATAACACGCGAAGGCGAATTATGGCGACCGTAGAAGATTTGGTCGATCGCATGGAGACTGTCAGAGATTCGCTTGCGGAAACTGAAGATAGTCGACGACCTGTCGTACCGTCAGGGGCAAGTGGGATCACATTGAAGCCTTTCGCGGGGGACCTACAAGATCCCAACTATCAATTTGGTGAGTTCATAGCGCAATTTTTATTGGTAGCTCAGGCATTGGATTGGAAAAGAGAGCAACAGCTAGCTATGTTACCCATATATTTAAGTGGTCATGCCCGTGAATGCCCGTGTATAATGGGCTGCCCTCAGCGTCAAAAAACGACATTGATATCCTAATCGAAGATCTTAGTCGGTTATTGCAAACCCCAGAAATGGAGAGGTACAATGCCATGCAGCTGCGAAATAGGAAGCAGAAACCAAGTGAATCGGTCGCCAGTTATGCGGCGGATATACAAAAGCTAACCCGACTAGCTTATAGTTCTTACGACGAAACAGTTAGACGTAATTTAGCACTTGAAGCTTTTCTAGCAGGAGTCAGCCCTTCGCTAAAAAAACACTTTTACGCTCTGAACCAAATTCTCTTGATGCCGCGATCCTTATAGCCTCAAAGGAGGAAATGCGCCGTAAGGTTTTAGCAGATAATAGTGTCGACAATAATGCAAAACAACTATCGGATCTTACGGAAAGGGTAGGCAAATTAATTTCTACACTTGAACCACCGGCAGCTCGGCGATATCAGACACCTCCACGTCTTCATACGACGTGTCAAGCGCGGTCTCCAAGTCAATGGACGACCCAGGGCCTACCAAGATGCTTTCGATGCAATAAAGTAGGTCACATAGCGCGAGTCTGTCGAACAGACTTCACCCGTGCACCATTTCGCGGTCCACCAACCATGGACCGTCGCAGTAATTATCCTCACTTTGAGAGGACTTTTCCGAGCAAAAATTTTAGCCCCCCCCCAAAATAATAATTTTAGCCCCCCCATAATAACCAACGTGGGCGAATCAACTGATCAGACCAATATCAACGGCCTCATACACGATACCCAAAGGGCAACATCAACTTCATTCAGTCGGATGAAGCAAGCAAAGTAGAGGAGGATCGTTTCCTCCTGGAACAAATATCGCGTGATAGCGATGCAACTATTGGTAGTTACCAGTAGTTGCATCGCTATCTCCACACAAGAAAGAGAATTATAAGAATAGTGTCCACCTCAATAACTGCAGTTATATTGTCATGATGTTTATTATGTTAACCGCATTCTTAAAGCCAGCAGTCGCTTCAAATCTGCCAATGATTTGTCAAGCCTCGGCAAGCGGCTCCGTGTATAGCATTCCACCTGTACCGTCTTGTCCTAGACCTCCGAATAGGACAAAATCAACTACTAGACGCATGATTTTCGACATCTATAAAGATAACATTATAGAATATGAATCAAGCGGTTTCCACTGCTTGGTCATCGAGCAGTGTGACTAAAACGTTCAGCTATCTCTTCGGAGATCATCACTTAAAAAAAGACAAGACAGTACATAGGCCAGTCACGTTTCTTGAGAATACTGAAAGAATGATAAAAAAAAAGGACGTGCTCACTAGGTAAATTAATAACCAAACATGATCATTTTACCACCAATCGCAAACATACGTGGCGGTATCCTGGTCCTTTATGGAATTGCTGCAAATGGGTAACTTTCCGCACCACAAAATTGTATTTTAATACCAATAAACGTGTATAAAAGGCAAGGGGATTCAGAAATGGAAACAGATTTTAGTTAAGTAGGAACATGCAAATACCGCACTCAGAAGTGTCAACTGCCGGACAACAGCTTCCTCATTTGGAAAGCTCAAGCTAATGAGTCATGTGATCTCATATTTTGGAGAAAAGTTTCCAGGCACCTTGTGGGATAATACGTGGCTGTCAGACGATCATTAGTTAGCGTTGTCTTTTACAAACACTCTCAAGTTAGCAGGTAGATGTCATAATGTCAATATAACAGCATCTGAGCAAGGAGTAGGTGTGGTTTTGAAACCCCCAGATGATATGTATTTTTTCTCCAAAAGGGTTTTACAACCTATTCCTATCTTTAGACCAAAAAGGGCATCAGGATTAGCGAGCGCCCGAATTTGTGGCTGCTTCAAATCCAAGCAGGACATGATTCTATCATACACTACTCAAATCGCACTTTTAGACTTTTAGTGCATAATATTTGCAAAAAGACACGCGTCAAATGGCTCGCATGACCCACATTAGCCTTACTTCAGAATACAACCCTGGTTTCTCGCCAATGTTTTGAGACAAAGTATATTGAGAATACACAGATTCACCAATCAATCAATGATAATATCACGATATAGGTGAGCAGACTGGAGGAGACGAAAGTGCTTTGCGATGTCAGGGGCGTTCCTAGTTGTGACAACAGGAGCACGAAATGTTGATAATGGAGGTTATGCAGACGCAACAATTGAGAATTCATGTGAACTTTTATCTATTAAGGAGCGTTATACTGTTTAGTTGATAAATGAGAATGCACATGATTATTCTAGCATGAAAGTTTGTTACGTTTGTTACAGAGAATACATTGATTTTAAGTTTTTGGCAAGTGCTGATTTTATAAATGCGGTGGCATTCAGGGAATGAAAGGTAGAATCAGAAAGCTGGGTGGTGGAGGCCGAGGGGGATCTACCGCGGATCCCGTCGACAGAAGGGTGGGTTCAGTTTCTAAGACGTATTGAGTAAAATCTGTGTCATGTGATGGTAATTATAATGCTGGACTGTAGATGTGAAGACTACAATCATCGTCAATCACAGCTTTCATATGCATGTGCTCATCTAGCCCCTGTCATAGGATAGGATAGACGGTCACGGCCCTTCTAAGGCCGGAAAGACTACTGGCCAAGCGTCAGGTGCATTTGTGTGATCATGACTTCACGAACAATAACGCATTCCTCAAATGGAGTGAAGACTAATTAAAAATTATGGAGTCCCCGAAGGACGTGAGCTGTACCCTTCTTTCATTTCTTTGCGTCGTATTATACTTGCATCGTAGAACTCTTGTTTTTCCCACCCAACTGACTTTGTTTCACCCTGTACATAATCACCAGGTAATCACTCCTGACACTTCCAATACTGCAGTGGAAATCAACGGAAATGGAAATTGAAGGCCTTACACAATTTCATCAAATGTCGGCTGCCGTCTTTCCGTACAGGCTGGATGAACTTCGAAGATATCTGTGCTGTGCTGGCGTCGATAATCGGTGACGCAAGCACTGAACGGATCGATCAGATGCTCATCTAGCATCTGGCATAGGAAGCTCGAAACGAAAAATAGGATATGTAGATGCCATTTCTGGCGAATACATTAGTGACATGCGAAATTAACAGATGCACAGTGTGAATTTATTCAATCCTGTCGAGGATTTTGAAAAAGTTTGTGAAGTCACCTCAACCAACACGCTCTTACGTATCAAGGAAGCCCATGTTTCAAAACAGAAACATTCCATTTGCAGAAGCATTTGCGATGGCTTATAATGACAATCCCTCAGCATTTAAATGATGCAGGTATGCATTTAGGCAAGCACTAAGTAAAACTGGAGCAGTGATTGATAAGTAATCATGACAACAACACAGAACTGACGCTTCTGTTTTATCTGTATTTTTCTCATACAAATGTAGCATATTTGAATTGAAAGTCATATGTTTGGATTTTCTGTTTTAAGATACATTATGTAATGGTTGCTTTCCAACATTCATGTGAAGCAATATTTGTAATCAAGATATGTCATCTTGTCTGTGAGGTTATTTGAGTTTTAGACCGTTTCTAGTCAATTTTTTGATACCGCATTTCCATCTTTCATGTCATGTGCTGCAATTAATATCATTAATTGCACCATATACTTTTCTCTTATGCCTATCGCTTTTTCTTAGCTAAAAAGAAGGTCCGTCTGATTTCCGACATTTTCATCTAATACCTTAACCAAGCCCTTCGAAAATGCGATCACATCGACTGATGACAATAGTCAGTTCAATACATCATCTGTCAATAATGAAACTCAGGTTAATGTTCATTCAACATCTGCACCATCAACTGAAGTAAGATGTTGCTCAGACAATAAAGTAAGATGACACAGACCTTGTGTCATGCCCTTTGAACAAGAGGTCATTTTAATGGAGTTGGAGGATGTCCTACTAAACACCAATATAAGGAGAAAGATGTTTTAATAGACCCTGTGCCATGACTATGGTTTAAGTCGTGGAGCCAGGGTAAACCAGATGTTCGGTTTTGAAAAACGCAAGTTATGCCAAATTACATGTACAATGCATTTCGCTTGCCAACGGTAAGCATGGTTACGTTCTCTGACCATGCTTACTGCAGGTAGAGAACGTGACCATGCTTACCGGTGGTAAGCGAAATGCATTGTAATTTGGCATAACTTGCGTTTTCAAAACCGAACATCTGGTTTACCTTGGCTCTACATCTTAAACCAGTGGTTCTCAACCTATGGGCCGCGGCCCAGACATGGGCCGCGGAGCCCTCCCAGATGGGCCGCGGCCGGCTAGCGGTGATGTGATTCCCGCCGCCAATCAATCCTGCCTGTCTGTGATTGGCTGACTGAGCGGTGATGTGATTGGCTGACTGGACCACGCGATAACCGCTACGCTGTCGCTACAACTGCTAATAACCGCTGCGCTGTCTGCGTGCACACACTGAGTTAGGCTGTCTTCGTTCTAGACGTGTGGCTGTGTAATGCCGAAGCGCACATATAAAGAAGCATTCTCGGCCTCGGGTTTACGGAAATCATCAGCAGCGGTGAATCGAAGCCACAATGTGTGGTCTGTTCCGAGGTGTTGTCGAACGAAGCCTTGAAGGAGAGCAAGCTTCTCCGTCATCTGCGCTCGAAGCACCCAGCACTCGAAGATAAAGGTAAGTCTGATTGAAAATACAGTGCTGATCAAAAAAAACCGACCACTTAAACTTGATCAATTTTAATCGCTTCTCCTGCCTTCAATATTTGTCGTACAGCAACGAGATATACATCATTCGAAAGATGACTTTCCACAGATTCAAATGAGCTATAATTTGTTAACATCCGTTGCCAAATGTCTTGACCACAGTCCAAAAACGAAAAAACGCATTTTTTTTCAACGGCGTTTAATTGATATTAGATCTCAAAATTTCAGCATAATTTTTATACCAAAATGTGTAGAATTTAATAAGCTTTAATATGATATATCATTTATTAAAATCGGTTCATAAATAAAAAAGATAATTATTTGGTAAAAATTATGAATTTTAACTTCAAATCAATTAATTTTCCTTTACTTAAAGTTGTTAATTTCATTTCTTTATTGATTTGCATAAACACCTGCATACATATTTTTCTACGGTTTTAATAACGTTGAAGAGGTAATAATGCTATTGTTTAGAAAACAAGTTTTCGAGCATACAGGTATGAAACAAGACATTTGGCGTCAGTTATATGACTCATCTGGGCAAAAGGAAAATTAATTGATTTGAAGTTAAAATTCATAATTTTTACCAAATAATTATCTTTTTTATTTATGAACCGATTTTAATAAATGATATATCATATTAAAGCTTATTAAATTCTACACATTTTGGTATAAAAATTATTCTGAAATTTTGAGATCTAATATCAATTAAACGCCGTTGAAAAAAATGCGTTTTTTCGTTTTTGGACTGTGGTCAAGACATTTGGCAACGGATGTTAACAAATTATAGCTCATTTGAATCTGTGGAAAGTCATCTTTCGAATGATGTATATCTCGTTGCTGTACGACAAATATTGAAGGCAGGAGAAGCGATTAAAATTGATCAAGTTTAAGTGGTCGGTTTTTTTTGATCAGCACTGTATAATATTAAATATAATTATAATAACATTATGTCGTTTTGTATTACTACAGAGCTGGACTACTTCAAAACGCTGGAGGGCAGGGTCAGACGTGGGAGACTGACGTCGGCGTCGAATCCGGCCGTCATAATTGCAGAAAAACTTGACCCTCGCTTCTTTCGACGTTGCGTGGAAGATGGCGCGCAAGAAGGTTGCACATACGATGGCCGAAGATCTCGTAAAGCCAGCCATCATCGACGTCCTGAAAATTCTCGAAGAAGACGCAGCTGCGAAGAAGGTACGTATACCTACGTTGGCTATAAATGACGCATGCAAACATAGACATTCACATTTCAGGTTTCGAACGTGCCCATGTCCAACGACACAATCAGACGGCGCATTGCTGAGATGTCGGCGGATGTGCGAGAACAGGTTCGTGCAGGAAATGAAAGCCGCCGGGAAGTTCGGTATTCAACTGGACGAAAGTACGGACACGCCAGCAACGATCCACAGCTGCTGGTGTATGTGAGGTACCGACGTAAACGACGAATTGGTGAAGAGATGTTGTTTTGCCACCGCGCTGGAGACAACGACAACAGGAGCAGACATCTTTAATTGTGTCGACCAGTTCTTCTGTGACGAGGGCCTGAGCTGGCAAAACTGCTTCAGTATCACCACTGACGGCGCACCTGCGATGCTTGGACCCTTCCAAGGGTTTTACGGCCGCGTGAAGCAAGTGCAGCCAGACGTGGTTTCTGTGCATTGCATGCTGCACAGAGAGAACTTGGCGTCGAAAGAGTTGGGCGGCGAGCTGAGCGCTGTCATGAAGGACGTTGTTGACGTGGTGAACTTCATCAATGCGCGGGCGCTGAACTCTCGGATTTTTGCCAAGCTTTGTGCAGAAGTGGGGGCAGAGCATGTGCATCTGCTGTATCACTCTTCAGTCCGCTGGCTCTCAAGGGGAAAAGTGCTCGCGAGAGTCGTGGAGCTGAGGACGGAGGTGGAGATGTTTCTTGTCGAGAAGAAACACAACTTAGCAGCGAAGTTCAACGATCCGAGGTGGCTGTTGCAGGCCGCGTACCTTGCAGACGTGTTTGGGGAACTGAACATCTTGAACAGCTCGATGCAAGGTAGAAACACAACTGTTGTCGACCTCACCGAGAAGAGCTGCTGGCATTCAAGCAGAAGCTGAAGCTATGGCAGCAAAAAGTTGACACCAATAGAACAGCGGTCTTCCCCACATCAATCTACTGCTCGAAGACTCGTCGGACGACGACGCGGCCTACGCCAGAAAATTGGCCTCAGCCCACCTGGAAAAGCTGGCCGTGAAATTCGAGGAGTATCTTCCGCCCATTGATGTCAAGCTGCACAGTTGGGTGCGGCAGCCATTTGACTGCCAAGTCGAGGACGCGCCGGACAGTCCTGGAGTACAGGAAGAACTCATCGAGGTTCAGCACGACTACGTGTTGCGGCAGCAATTCAAAGAAAAGTCATTGGGCAACTTTTGGGCTTCGCTGATGAGGAGCAAACCGACGCTGGCAGGAGAAGCAATGAAGTCCCTGTTGCCCTTCGCTACCACGTACCTCGCAGAACAGGGGTTTTCAGCGCTCACGGTCATAAAAACCAAATACCGGGGAAGGCTGCAGCCAGGAAACGACATGAGGCTCGCGCTTACCACGATCAAGCCGAGGTTTGAGCGGCTTGCAGCTATGAAGCAGCACCAGGGAGCGCACTAACAACCAATTTTTACTGACTACTGAGTACTGACCACTGTTATGGCCAAATAAATAAAGCGTTGTGGAAATACTACCCATTTTTTATTTTTGACCACCCATTTTGGATTTTCGTCGGTTGGGCCGCGCCGAGGTCCGGGATTCCAGGATTTGGGCCCCGGCCAAAAAAGGTTGAGAACCACTGTCTTAAACCATAAGGAGAGAGGTCCTTCGATCAACCGAGACTTACAGAATGCTGTCGAAAACCTGGTGTTCGTCATATCAACTATTGAAACCTGGCGTTCAAACAGCTCAGATTTTGAGGTATGTTGAATGAATCGCAATGACTATGCAAAAGCAGCATAGAAGCTAACGCTCTCTTTAAGAAGCTTTGTTACTCAAAAGGAGTGACAATGAGCAGCAAAGGAAGTTAAACGCACAACCTTGCACGAGTTCCTCAAATGTCGGTTACCGTCTTTCCTAGCCGGTTGGATGAACTTCTAAGACATCTGCATTGCATTGGCGTCCATATTCGATGACACGAGCATCTTGACGGTAGAAACTATAGAAACTATTGAAAATTTGATTAGAATTCCATAGGGCCCATTGCTGCACCTCAAAATGCATGCGACTGCAACAGCCGCCAAGATATCCAAACTCCGATACCAAAAAAGGATTGGCGCTGTTTATCACTTAAACCATGCAAATGGAGAGAAGTTGTCACTCCGGGACACTTCCAATACTGCAGTGGAAATCAACGGAAGTGAAATTGAAGGCCTTACACAATTTCATCAAATGTCGGCTGCCGTCTTTCCGTACAGGCTGGATGAACTTCGAAGACATCTGTTCAGCACTGGCGTCGATAATCGATGACGCAAGCACTGAACGGATCGATCAGGCTCAGAATGTGGTGCTGATCACTTCCCCCTCTGATGATGAGATGAGATTACATCGGGACGAATGAACAATAGTGACAATTAAGCTGAGAGCTGCTCATCACGTAATCTTGCAAGTGGAGTATAGCGAGAAATGGTGGAGCTAATTCCGGGCATTGCACACAGCCAACAGTAACAGGGCTAGACGTGCTTTACCAGCCAGCATCGAAATTAGTAATTCGACATCTGACTGGCAGAAGCGAAAATTTTCGAACCCCATCCCTTCCCCTCCATAACGAACTTGGTGAAAATGTTGCAAAGTCAGCTACAATTACTTAGATGTTCGTATTGCCTGATGTCTTATGATTGGGGTAACAGGTTTCGAAGGACGAATTTCATTCATGTTCTAAGCAGACATTGAACCATCCATACCTCAAAATTCATCTGCTCTATCATGTAAACGCAATCCTAAACATCACAGAAGAAAGCTGCAATTTAGCCAATCATGGATTCAGCAAACTAGACAAGCTATCAGATCATCAGAAGCCCTCACTACTGTTAACCGGGCTGAAATACGAAATTCGACAGATGTAAAGGTGGAAGTGTAACAAGTTGAAGCTGCTTAAATCGCAAATCGACATGCGAGCTAAATCGCAGTTTGAGAGGCGGAAAGGTGAACGAAATCATCACAGAATAAAGCTTCGAAATGTCAAACGAATTTTGCCATCAGAAATGAATTATGACTATCAAAGCAGTGGGCGTATTCGGTGGGTGTTTGTAAAGAGGAGATGATAGTATATAGATAACTCAAGGACCGAATAGTTTTCATCACCGAACTGCGTGTGAGTTTGTACCTCAAACTGTACGCTGCTCATACCTTTAGTTCTATCCTCATTGGGTAGAATGGATACACTGTCTACTGGCATCAGCTACCTTATCTTGATCAAGACCTGGTGGGGAGGCATTACCTGTGGGAAAGTTAGACATGAGCTTGTGATTGCTGGAAACGCAATATAGTTGGTGGAAAGCAGTCTCCTCTATATCGTTAGAATACCATTTGCTGATTGCTATCGTAAATTAATAGATTAATTAATTAAATATTTATGCAACTCCGACCTTTCGATTCATGTGCTGACATGTAACTCTCTTCTTCTTTTTACTGTGTTTTAACTTTCAACATTTCAAAATCGCGCCCCACGTGATAACATCTCAACTCATTCGGTTTTGATCTGCTGTGTATGACGTTAGCTCTCTTGGTTATGTTGTTATCAGCGATAACGTAGTTCCTTAGCATTACCAACGTTGTTTCTCTGTTTTATAGATTACAACGTAAATATCACATCGATCTCAACACATGTAGAAAATATGAAAAACTGAACCATAAAATTCTCAAGTATCAATGTGATATCACTTACTTGTCCAAATGTTTAGAACATAATTTTGTGCCAAAATTTCTTAGTCTAAAAAGACAACAACAAAATTCTCAATCCACATATTATCAAAGAGCGCCAGCTGCGTCAAGTTTCTAAGCTGATTGCTCAACACAAATGTATGACTAAAAAACTGAAAAGGCAGATTACTGTCTTACGTGATCTGATCCTTAGTAAAATCAACACTTTTGATCGTCTCCTGTTTGTTAAAGTTTTCACTCGTGAGAACGTAGCTTATATGAAGAGGGTTACAGCCACCCACCAAAAAAGCTGCTAAATTTATTTCTCCAAAATAAAGTACATACGCCAGATGGCACCGTCCAAAACTTTAGTTCCTTAGAATTAAATAATGAAAAACTAGAATGCTTGAAAACGGGGTTAAAACATCCCACGTTTACTTGCGATAGTGATGCTATCAGCTTCACTTGCCAACTAGAAAAGGCGGTCTACCACTCGAAGGATAAAATTTCCAAAAATGATTGTAACGAAATTAGAAACTCTTTGCAAAATTACAACAAACGTATGAAAAAATTCTCTAAAACAGCATATGCGAAGCACAACATTGAAACGGTGAAGTCTCTTAGAACTAATGACAAATTTAAAATCGTCCCTTTTGATAAGGGTAACGGTGTTGCTGTTATCAATACCGAAGACTACTTGAAAAAACTCAACGATATAGTTGAGGACTCTAGCAAGTTCACACCAATTCCGTACAACCATAGTGATCTACTATTAGATCATCCGGTTATTAAACAGCAAAATAAACTGAGGTATTTTTTGAACAAACATGTCAAAGGGTCCATTGAACCAAAAGTTTTTGCTTCTATTACCCCTCAATGAGCATGTAGCGGTTAATTATATGGGCTCAGCTAAGGTACTAAGGAAAATGTCCCTCTGCGACCCATTGTCGCTAGCTTCGGTACTGCTGAGTATAATTTAGCCAAATATCTCAACCAATTTATTGTCAAAGCTATTCCTAACGAGTTTTCTGTTCTAAATAATACGGATCTTCTAGATAGACTTAATAAGTATAACTTCTCGGAAAATTCCAAACTGGTTAGCTTTGATGTGGTCAGTCTTTTTACTAACGTTCCTCTAGAAGAGGTCATCGAACTAGCTTGTGATAAAGTTACAACTCCGATGTGTCAAAACATCCTTTTAGTAGAGGACACATTCAAAAAGCTGTTGCAGTTCGCGACAGGAGGCATTTTCTCTTTTAACAACACTCTTTATCGTCAATGTGACGGTCTTAGTATGGGTAGCCCACTAGCACCCACTCTTAGTAACCTATTTATGGGTGAATTAGAAACAAATTTTCTCAATATCAATCGTATGAACCTGAAGTTCTACGTGAGGTATGTAGACGACATTTTAGCAATCTTTGAGGATGATGACCATGAATCTTTCTTTAGTTATTTAAACTCATGGCATCCCAACATGAAGTTCACCGCTGAAGTTGGTGGGAAGAGTTTACCTTTCTTAGACATCAGCCTGGATGTCACTGATAGCTGCCTAGTCACTTCTGTTTACAGGAAACCCACATATACGGGTTTAATCTTGAATTTTAAGGCTAACTGTCCTATACAGTGGAAAAGAGGCCTACTGAGCACTCTGATAAATAGAGCATACATAGTGTGCTGCACTTGGGAGAAGTTTCATGAAGAAATGGAGAAACTCACCAACATTTTTAGAAACAACGGATATCCGTTGCAATTTATCAATAACATTATTAAAAATTATTTAGAGAAAAAGTTTAATGACCATGTCAAGACGGAAGACATAACATACACTCAAACAATAAAAAATCCCTTTTTTTGGTATTCAATCAGTTTATTTTAAAAAAAGATTACAAAATATCTTTCGTAAAATTGACAAGGAGTTACAAATCAGATGGGTTTTCACCTGCAATAAAATTAAAGGAAATTTTTCGAACAAAGACCGTACTCCGAAGGTTCTAAAGTCATGTGTCGTATATAGTTATGCTTGTGAGGTTGATCCTCGCACTACTTATATTGGTAGAACTCTAAGACACTTGAATGCTAGAATCAAGGAACATAGTCAAAAAATGTCTGCGATCTCGGATCATAGGCTAAACTGTAGCTGTAGCTGTAACTCTAGTAACTTTAAAATCTTGGGACAAGCGTCCAATAACTTTGAACTGAATATTATGGAGGCGTTATTTATTAAAAAGTATAACCCTAGTCTGAACAAGCAATTGAACCATGAAGGAACTTTTTTTAGCTGCAAACTTATTTAGCATTGGTAGTATTGCATCTCTTGTACATATTTATCTGTGACATGTCGACATGAATGATTTACAAATTTATGCATGTTTTCATCATTGTAAATATTTAATTAATTATTTATTTACTAATTCTTATTTAATATTTTTTCAGTACAATTTCGCCAAAACTTGGGAACGCTACAAAGGAAACTGAAAGAATTCTCATTGCAATGTTAACACTAATATTTAACTTCATTAATTGATTAGAACAGAACAGATTCCCTTCGGTGCATGCTGCAACACGCAAACAACGTTCAATTAACTAACGTTTTCATTGCTATTTTCCTTTATAATACAAAGTTGTTGTTAGGTATAACATGAGCCATATGAACTATGTGACACCATCATTTGTTTTGCAGCAAATATACAAGTCATTCAAATATATTTGGCTTTTTTCTGGTACTTTGGTATAATCAATAGGATGAGTAGTTGTTAGGAAATTGACAAAAATTATTAAATGATGAAATATGTCCATAGTGAACTTGCTTAGGAAGCACACCAAAAGCTAAGCTAAAAAATAGTTCAATATATATTGCTTTTGCACCGTGAACTTATAAAAAGTGCGGAAAGCTGTCACCATGGTATTTAAATTAACAATATTTAGCAACCACAAATGTTATTCAAGTTGAATGGCTCTCAAAAGTAAAGCAGCTTTAATTCAGATTTCGTTGACTATTTATTACTTTTTTATATTTATTTGCTGAATATTGCTTAGGCCTGAAGTGAAGGACCTTAATGGCTCAACCTCATACAATTTCATTGTGCTGACTGCCATCTATCAAGGCAGGATGGATGAACTTCGAGGATATCTGCGCTACACTGGCGTCGATTTTCGGTGGAGCAAGCACTGCAAAGTTCGATCACGCCCATGAAGTCATCTAGGAAAGGTTTGGCGCTAGAGAATCAGTCTATTCAAAATTAGACCAGGGATGCTATAAGATGCAAACACGTTTTGAGATCTTACAAAACAGTTCATAGACTGCTGTGTGGCCAAGATTGCAAAAACGGACACTTGACGTCAGAAGTGAGATGTTGGTGAATACTTTGTGGATCCATAATTAATGGTAACCATACTTTGAATAGTCTGATTCGCTGAATTTATTCCTCTGGTCGTTTTTTCATTCATCGTGTTCTAACATTTATTAAAAAAACTTAATTCATGTCCTGTAAAAGGTGCAATATTTTTGAACATTGACCTCTCACACACTTTTGTCTAATTGTCTGTTTTGTATTGAACGATGACATTTACGTTGCTTATATACTTTGGCGTGCCTTGAATTTGAATAACCTTGAACAGCACGATTCTCATTCATGTTGCATGCACACATGTACTAGTAAACACAGCTAATTGCCTTGCGCGGGAGGAAATTCCTTTTTTCTACCATTTTTCTTTTTAGAGAAAAATTGAAAACAGTCCCGAAACATCGGGGGGTTGTTACATTTCTATTTTTACTTGTCTCATCTACAGACCCCCCCCCCCTCCCCTCGATTGGACGAATAATTGCTTTCTATATCCTTTACATTATTATCAGATACAGTAAATGATACCCAATTCCTTCTACACTTATTGACAATATCAGTTTGGTATTCTAGCATGCGTTAGGTGTGATTCATTCACTGATTGTCCGATTTCTACATACAGAAGTTACCGGTATTTGCTGTGTCGAATGAGAAGCGTTGACAGATACTAGACTTGTTGCCGATACTTTGTTCGTTGCTATGATCGGTTGGTCGCTCATTGGCTTCCGATGAATTAGAATGATAACTGGTGCATAAAACGTGCGACTTCAATACATTCAACACACGGGTTGATGCTATGGACTTGACACCTGAACAGAGAAGGAGAATCGTCACATTGCACCAAGATGCGAAAATGTCACAGAGAGCCATCAGTCGTAAAATCGGGATTCTCTGACAACGGTCAATCGCACAATCCACAATTTCGATAAAAACTGGTACCACACAAAGTAGCAAACTTGGTAGATGTGGTCGAAAGCGCAAATCATCTTTGCAACACGATCGACTCATACTTCGAGCTAGCATGCGAAATCCTAGACTTTCTTCAATGGATATCAAAAGACAACTTCCAAGTGATTTATCGTCACAAACAATCCGTCGACGGCTTCTTGAAGGTGGGAGAAAGGCTATAAAACCAGTAAAAAAGCCTTTATTGACAAAAGCTATGAGGAAGAAACGTTTTGCTTGGGCTAAGGTCTACAGACATTGGACTGAAGCACAATGGAATAAAGTGAGTTTTTTCATATTTGTATATTGGTCACATAAAATCAGGACAAATGATTAGTCGCAAGAAAATTAACAGCAATTGAAGAAAAGTTACTAAATCAGGACGAAAAATATTAATAAATCATACGAACCAAGTTCTTTTTCAATGCTCTTTGTTAGCCAAAATAATTATTTTTTTATTAGATAGAAATTAAATGTTTATCCTTTGTTATTAGGCCTATTAAAATTGGTTTCGACACTCTTATTTTAATCATTTTTTTCCATTTTCAGGTAATCTTCAGTGATGAATCAAGTGTGGAAGTACAGGTGTCTCAACCCCGAGTGGTAAGGAAAGGAGCAGAACCCCTGAGTCCCTTACATGTCGCTCAGCGAGTCAAGCAGCCTCAAAAAGTGATGATATGGGGCCGCATGTCTGTGCACGGATGTGGTAGAATCCATGTTGTCGAAGGCACAATGCGCAGCGACCAATATATCAGTGTCTTGCAAACGTCGTCTTATACCTCAAGCAAATCAGTGGTATGGAGAACAAAGCACGACTTTGTGTTTCAGCAAGACAATGCTCCCTGCCACACTTCCAAAGCTGTAAAACGGTTTACTGAGCAGTGCGGTATTGAAGTTCTCCCTTGGCCATCAAATTCACCCGATATGAACCCCATAGAGACACTATGGGGTGTCATCAAAGCACGACTTCGGCGCCACACACTGACCAGTAAGCAAGAACTTATCAATAAACTTTTGGGGATTTGTGCTCGTGATGGAGAACTGCGAGACAAGCTCAACGAAACGTGTGGAAAATTGATCCGTGGTATGCCAGAACGAGTCATGTCCCTTTATAAGGCCAAAGGAGGGCATACGAAGTACTAGACATGTGAAAACCAAATTTTTGACAATGTTTTGATACCTAGGTCTTCTAAGGATACATGCAATAAACTTTGTCTTTGTTAAATAGACGTGTTTTTCATATTATCCGAGAATTAGCATGGGTGTTCCGATTAATTTGAGCAGCACTGTAAATCAAAAGCGTCGCCACAACAAGGGAGTGCTCTCAATTTTTCTCTATAAGGGAAAATGGCTGAAAAAGGATACATGTAAGCAGCATATCATCATCATTATTTCATCAAATGTCGGTTACCGTCTTTCCGAGCCGGTTGGATGAACTTCTAAGACATCTGCGCTGCACTGGCGTCCATATTCGGTGACGCAATCATTGTGAGGCTCAATCAGACCCAAAATATCATCTGTGGCACTGATCACTTCCCATTCTAATAATGAGATGAAATAGCATCTTCACGGTAAAAACTATTGAAACTTAAATTAGAATTCCGTAGAGCCCATTGCTACACCTCAAAACGCGTGTGACTGCAACAGCCGCCAAGATATCCAAACTCCGATGCCACAAAAGGATTGGCGCTGTTTATCACTTAAGTCATGCAAATGGAATGAAGTTGTCACTTTTCACTCCTGACACTTCCAATTCTGCAGTGGAAATAACCGGAAGTGCAAATTGAAGACCTTA